>OY755217.1:1779563-2358454 GCA_963576765.1 Draba incana | reverse complement strand
ATATACTCCCACCTCTCTCACTTGTTTTTTTTTTGCAGTTTTCTGTAAGAAAAAATCAAATAATGCAAACTTAACTAAATAGTTTTGCTTATAACACAGTCTTAATAGAAACAGACTTCTTCACAAACAATCTTTGTTTACATCCTCTGCGGATGTCGTAAGTCTTATCAGAAACAGACACAACACCTTGCTGCTGGCCACAGCGACGGTTTACTTCAAGCACTTTAGATCTGACTTTTACATCCTTTGCGGGATCGCACAGCGCGCTATACAAATACATAATGTTCGTTATAGGAATGGATGCGTTAGAGGAAAACGTATCTGTAAACCCAAACGATCACTTCATAAACCCAACTTACAAAGCGTTGGTCAGTTCACTAAAGAATGTTCGCTTAAGCGGAGCGGAAGTGTTAGTAAAAAACATGCCCATAAACCCAAGTGTTCATAACAAAATCCAACAATCTAAAGCGTTGATCTTAACACAGAGAAATACTTATTGCTGAAACAGGAAAGTTTGAGACAACACTTCTGCAACTGGGGCGAGAAGTAAAAATTGGGTGTTATATCATTATGAATAAACCAAAGGAAAAACAAAGTATCCAAAGAGGAATGAGCTATCAAAGCAATAAATGAAGATAAAAGGGTAAACACCACCCAAACTGGAGAAAAACACTAAAAACCAAAAACTGAAAATAAACTAAGGCAAAACCGCCTCAAGCTCCAACAACGGTCCCCTCAACTTGACCTGTTTCAACCTCGATCTCGGAGTCTGACGAATCCTCATCACCAAACGAACTAGAAGAACTCGAAGCCGGATGAATCACCTGGTGAATAGGATCCGCTGCAACAGGAGCCCCTTCACCAGATCTTGGAGTCTTAAGGATCTCCTCAAGTTCGCGCATATGCTTCCCAAAAATCTCCTCTGCCTGCGATAAGCCTTCCCCCTGTTTCCTAAGTTCAACAAGCTCCTCACTGAGGTCGGGCGCCTTGTCACTCTGAAGCAGCCCCAAAAACTCAATGTTGCTCTGAACTTGGATAAGATCTAACATATCAGTCCAGGGCTTGTCGTTGAGCATCTTAAGCTTCTCTTTCGCTCGCCCCATCCTCGACTCATACTCTGCTGTCACCTCGTGCTTCGCCCAATCAACAGCTTTCTTAACAGATGCATCCTGAAGTCTGGCTGCATCTTTAAAGCGAGCGGTCAGACTGGAAACTTCTTGCTGCAAGCGCCTCTTTTCAGCTTCAGACTCTGAAAACGTGCCATCTATCTTGCGGTGCTGATCCTCATTCGATTTCACAGCAGCTTCCAAGGTAGCAACTCGAGCCTCTGCTTGACGGCGTTATTTCTTATGATCATCACATAGTTCCTGAACACTAGCAAGACGACGCTTTTGCGAGGTGGCATCCGTCTCGTATCCCTTGGTAAGCTCGTTGACCGAAGCAATGAACTGCCAAAAGGGTAATAAATCAGCGAAAGCGGAGCAAAATGGATAATGCCGTAAAGTTCAACAGAGATACGTACCGACATGCCATGAAGGGCCACCTTTATGTAAATGTCTCTCCTCGACATGTCTTGTGGAGGAGGAAATTCATTCCCTGGAAACACAATCTTCGACATATTAGTCGCCGTCATACTCCCGTTGCTAAATAAGTCTTCTGGACCGATAGCTTCCCTATTATCGTCTCGAGCGCGCTTTCGATCTGTATTTGAAACATCGCGATGCTTCGGTGGCGAATCATGACGACGACTAGACTGGACAACAATGTTGTGCTCAAGCTTGGGACGACGTGACTTGGGCACATCAGTAGATCTAGCTCCTTGCATGGCTCTCGTAGTAGTGCTCATTCTATTCTCGGCATCTTTCTTCTCGCGTGCGGTTAATCTCTTCCCGTTGCTCGACATTGCTGGTGGAGATGTTAGAAGTTGCGTTCCAAAACGATGAATGAGTGCTTCTCGAACACGGTGCAAAGTGAAATCTTCCGTCCAGCTGCACTTCTCGGTGATGAAATCAGCGTGGAGATCAAACAAGTCTATCGAAAACTTATCAGCCTTGGTATGAACTGCAAAACAAGAAGTAAGAACGAAAGGGTTAGAACTTGACTAGCTTACAAGCAAGATAGAGACAGTTGCTAAACTAGAAATCAGCATAAGACGAAAAACAAAAACGTGATGAAGTCAACTACCACAGTGATCCCATCTCTTTCGAAGCTTAGGATTATCTCCGACTGAATCATTATTTATTCGCACAAAGAAATTTTTTTTCTCCCAAAAGCGTTCTAGGGGAGGGAAGTCTTTGATGACGCGAAGATCAGGTTTGCCGTCAATGGAGTAATGAAGTTTATCTTTGCGACCACACTTTTTGACAATCAAGAGATTTAACAAGTGGTCCACCCCAAGCTCGCTACCATTCTCGTAACTGCGAATCATGAGTCCAACTAAACTTCGCATCCCTCGAGGTGTTATCTGAGAAATGGCAAGGTGATTCCTCCAGAGATATTCGAGAATTGCGCGAGGGATCGGAAACCACAAAAAGCATGTCCGAAAATAAGCTTCATACACTGTGAAGTAACCTTCTGGAGGATTATCAGCACGATCTTCCGGGATAGGAGTGGAAAACTCGACATCTTTAGAAGCATTGCAAAGTGCAAGAATGGCTGTTAAAGACGTTGAAGTCAACTTAGAAGACTCCGGTCCTCTGCGCGTCTGGTCTCTCTTAGCAACCTGCGGAATCCCCACTTCGGTAACATCAAACACTACCAGAGCATTGTGGAAGTTTGTGTCTCCTGAACCGCCATCATCACTAGAAGATCGAGATGTACCGTTACTGCGATGAAAGCCCGAAATTCTAGTCAGAAATCCAAAATTCCAAATCAGAACAAAAATGTTGACTTGTTGACTTCTGTTGACCAGTTGACCGGTTGAATTTTGTTGACCAGTTGATTGGTAGACTTATGTTAACCAAACCAGAACGTTGACCAAACCAGAACGTTGACCGAACCGGAATGTTGACTGAACCGGAAAGTTGACCAAAACCGGGTTTGACTTCTGTTGACTATCTTTGACCATGTTGACCGCGTGAATCACAAGCAGATCTGAACCGGTCATCGGAGCTCCACCGTTGATCGTCCTGTCTCCACCGCCGGAGACGCAAGCAGATCCGAAACGGTGCTTCGGCCGCTGTTGCCGTCACCACGAGTAGCCACAAGCAGGATCCGGGAAGATCCTCCGCCGTGAAGCTCCTCTTTTTCGCCACGAATCTTCCACGGCCACAAAGCTCTCCTCCGTCTGGATGGGGCGAATCTGTGAATCCCGAAGCTCCACGGCGGCGATGGGGACGCAATGGCGATCCTCAACGATTCCCGAAGCTCCACGGCGACGACTGCGGCGATGGCTCTGTTGATCCATAGCTCTTGCTCACGGATATCCACGAGCGCGACGACGGACGTGACGGCGAGCGGGTCGCGACGAAGACGGATCTGCGGCGGTGGCGGTTGGCAACGATGACGGTGAGCGGGTCACGACGAAGATGGATCTGCGGCAGTGGCGATTGGCAACGATGATGGTGAGCGGGTCACGACGAAGATGGATCTGCGGCAGTGACGATTAGCGACGATGACGATGAGCGGGTCTGGATCATGGCCAGATATGCGCAGTATCGAACTCCGGCGAGGCGGCTCCGGCGGTGGCAGGCCGGAATGGATGAAGAGGATGGAGGCACAAAAAGACAAAAAAAAAATTGCAGAAACCCTAATTCGCACTACAGGGAAAAAATTTTTTTAGGGTTTCGACTTTTACCTTTTTTACTGCAGAAAAGCGGATTTGGTGAAAAATCAAAGGGAAAAGGGACCCTATTTATACTGAAAGGATTTCCTAAATCCCTAGGTTTTTTCAGGAAAAATTCCTGAAACTGCCTTAGCGGGCCTTAAAACCCAACAAAATTGGGCCCAATAGCTTTTTGGACCATTAAGCTCATTTTCAACAGCGCAAGCATGTCCAGGAAAACGCGATAGCATCAACTCAACATGGAATTACTGCAACTTCTAGAAATCGCTAATAAGACGTTAACGCCTGGCTGCTTAATGGTCCATCGCATCGATCTCAGACTTTAACAGTTTATACCTTGGCATCATCTAACTCGATACTACCAAGCTGGGGGGCTAACTGTAGGGGTCGGATTTCACCCCTAAAAGATCGATGCAACGACAAGAACAATTCTGCAGGAAGGCTTGGGAAATCATAAACGGGCATATAGAAATCTGTTTTAAATTGGGCCCATAATGTTATTAAATCCATAATTAAAATGGGCTTAATAACATTATGGGCCAAAGTTCATTTTATTGCTTAATGGGCCGAGCCTAAATGTATTATTAGCCCTAGTCTAAAAAGCTATAAATAGCTCATTGTATTGACCCAGAAAGGGGATCAGAATTTTCGCATCAAAAGGAATAAAGCTTTCTTAACAGCAAACGCAAGTATCTACATTTTTTTGCATTGTGATTTACTCAAGAGTCTCGCATTTCCTCTGCAACCCTACAAATTCAATTGTACGAGTCTTGACTCCTACAGAGATGATATGTATTAAAAATTGGTTTTCTTATTTACGTTCAATAATAATTATAAAAAAATTACTTGACTTATTTTTTTGATTATTTTATAAACCTGTTGGCTGAACCTCTCTTAAAACAAAAATTTGGATGTTCTTGTATTTATACACAGGTCCAGAAAACAGAATAAACACAAAAACAATCTTTATTCCATTAATGCATTACACGTTTCACGGTGTACAAGTACATCTTGCTACAATCTTCGTTAAAGTCACAAGGCCACATAAGACAGTGTGGACGTACACCAGGACACCATGCGCCGTCGCAATCATCTTTCGTTCCGCATATTGGGATAGAGTTACGACTCTCTGCTTTTGGTACACTGGTTACAAGCAATATGAACGCGCCTACATGTTAAATCAAAGTTATGATTTAATCATCATATTTAGACATGGTTTTTAGATTTGGATTTATGTAAATAAATATATAGATACCAAAAAAAAAAAAAAAAAACTCACAAGATAGTAGAAAGGAGAGGAGGAGAACCGATGTTGCTCTCGACGCCATTTGTGTTAGATGGTGAATGGTTTAATTCTGAATTTGCTTTTTGAGTTTTTAATGAGTTGTTTACATTTATTGTGGTCTTTGAAATTTTTCAATAGTCTTCTCATTATCAATTAGGTAACCATCTCTGTGTATACATATATACAAACACATTACGTTTTAATGTTTTATGGAATTTCCCTTAATTTCTATACCATTCATATAAGATTTGATTCCTTAGTGGGGGTTAGGGGTGGGCAAACGGGATTTAGGACGGGAATTTTCGGGAACGGGAACGGGACGGGTATTTGGGAATCAAAATATTTGTCCCATTTATGTCCCATATATATTATGGAACGGGACAAGATCGGGACGGAACGGAACAGGAACGGAACGGGAATTCCCGAAAAAACATGACAAAAGAAAATTTCAAAAAAAATCTCAAAACAATAGCAAAATCAAATATCATAAACTAAAATCATAAAAAATCTCAATAAATTAAAATAACTTTCAAACTTCAGTTTCATAGTACTACAAAAATGCAATTGAACAAACTAAAGTCTTATTAAATAAAATAAATTTTGAAGTAGACCAACACTTGCAACTTAATAAACTAAAGTCTTACTAAAATAAAATAAAATTCTAAGTAAACCAACACTCTCAAATCTCAAATCTCAACAGGCAAAACAATTTTCGGATCAATCCTTTCCTGCAAATGATTTATAGCATACAAAAAAAATTACTCACATAGTAACATATATGAAAAACTAAGAAACTCATATCTACTAAGATATATTTTATACAAGTAAATATTTACTTCGGGACAAATGAGACTTCGGGAATTCCCGTTCCCGTCCCGTTCTGTCCCATTCCCAAACGGGAATTACTCACTTGTACCATTTGAGAATATAATTCAATATGGAACGGGAATATAGGGTCGGGAATGGAACAGAACGGGAATTATGCCCACCCCTAGTGGGGGTTATTGGTTCTTGGAATTTAATGGATTTGAAGATTCTTGTAGATTTAGAAATCTTACATGAATCCATTGATTTTAAAATCCAATTAAAATGATTCAAGTGGATTTTAAAATCCAATTAAAAAGATTTAAGTGGATTTCAAAATCTAATAAATAGATTATTATGAATCAACCAAATGGAGTTACATGAATTTAAATGATTTTCCATATCCATTAACCTTGGTAAAATCTAATATGTTAACATATTTTCTCATCATCGACAAAAGCATTGAAAAAACCATCAGAATGAAATCAATAAAGTTTTTGTGTTACATGTTCAAAGATTATATAGAGATACCATTTTATTTAAAAAAATATAATAAATTTTCATTATAGCAAATGGAATATTGTACAAAACGAAAATTGGAAAAATGGAAAACTTGTTAAGAATGAGAAGAGAGAATGAGAATTGTGTTGACTTTATTCCATAAGAATGAGACTATATATATATATAGTGTACAAGTAGTTAGGATAAGACCAAATATGCTAAAGCATATCCTAGAGCATTTAGAATATACTAGAAGATCCTAAGAGAATAAAATCTTCTAATGGTCATCCACATAAAAGGATCTATAACACTCCCCCTTGGATGTCCATTATCTTGAAATGTTCCTAATACGCATAAGTTGCTGCCTCATTAAAAACCTTACCAGGAAAACCCAGTGGGAAAAACCATGGTTAAGGGAAAAAGAGTGCAGCGCGTATTTACTCCCCCTGATGACCATATGACTTGAAATCTTTGAGACGACGTAGTCCGATACCATAAACTAGCTTCTTGAATGTAGCAGTTGGAAGCGCCTTTGTAAAAAGATCTGCTAGATTCTCACTTGAACGGATCTGCAAAACACTAACATCGCCATTCTTGTGTAGATCATGGGTGAAGAAGAACTTTGGTAGAATGTGCTTTATTTTATCACCTTTGATGTATCCTTCCTTGAGTTGTGTTATGCAAGCTGCATTATCTTCATACAAAATTGTTGGAACTTCTTTTCCCGTAGGTATACCGCAATCTCCTCGTATGCGTTGGATTACCGAACGTAACTATACACATTCACGGCTAGCTTCATGTATGGCCAAAATCTCTGAGTGGTTGGAAGAAGTAGTTGTAATAGTCTGCTTAATTGAGCTCCAAGAAATGGCTGTTCCCCCCACATGTGAACACATATCCTGTTTGTGATCTAGCATTGTGTGGATCTGATAAAAATCCTGCATCTGCAAAACCAATTAAGTCTTCTTTTGATGTATTAGAAAAGAATAGACCCATATCTTTTGTACCCTGAAGATAGCGCAGTAAATGTTTAATCCCATTCCAATGTCTTTGAGTTTGACATGAGCTAAACCTTGCCAACAAATTTACTGCAAAGGCTATGTCGGGTCTTGTATGACTAGCAAGATACATCAATGCTCCGACTGCACTTAAGTATGGTACTTCAGGACCAAGAATTTCTTCATCGCTTTCCCTTGGGCGAAATGGATCCTTTTCCACATCAAGTGATCTTACAACCATAGGACTACTTAAGGGATGTGCTTGATCCATATTAAACTTTTTAAGCACTTTTTCTGTGTATGTCTTTTGATGCACTAAGATTCCACCTTCGAGATGCTCAATTTGCAATCCTAAGCAAAATTTCGTCTTTCCAAGATCTTTCATCTCAAATTCTTTTTTCAAATATTCAACTCTATGTGAAATCTCTGCAGGAGTCCCGATGATGTTTAAATCATCAACATACACTGCGATGATAACAAATCCTTGTTCAAATCTCTTTATAAAGATACATGGACTGATAATATCATTCTTATAGCCTTCTTTAACCAAGTACTCACTAAGACGATTATACCACATACGTCCTGATTGTTTCAATCCATAAAGAGATCGATTTAACTTGATACTGTAATCTTCTCGAGAACTAGATTTTGCTGCTTCTGGCAGTTTAAAACCTTATGGGACTTTCATATAAATATCAGTGTCCAGTGGCCCATATAGGTACGCCGTGACTACATCCATGAGGCGTAAATCAAGTTCTTCTTTTATTGCCAGGCTGATAAGGAACCTAAAAGTAGTTGCATCCACCACGGGAGAATATGTCTCCTCATAATCAATTCCGGGTCTTTGTGAGAATCCTTGTGCAACCAGACGTGATTTGTATCTCATAATTTCACCATTTTCATTCATCTTTCACACAAAGACCCATCTATGACCCACTGGTTTTACACCTTTAGGTGTACGGACTACTGGTCCAAAAACATCTCTCTTTTCAAGAGATTTTAATTCTGCAGCTATAACTTCTTTCCATTTTAGCCAATCATCTCTTAGTGTACACTCTTCAACAGAAGTTGGTTCATGATCCTCATTTTCTTCCATTAAATCAACTGCTACATTGCATGCAAAAATATCATCGACGTCGATTTGCTTTCGGTTCCATTTTATTTCAGACATGACAAAATTAATTGAGATCTCTTCATTGTCAGGTACCTGAATTTCTTTATCAATCATGTCTAGAATCTCTTCTGGAGATCCTCCAAAAGGGTTAGATTCCTCGAATTCGCCATTATCAATTTTTGCTCCTTTTCTTTTCCGAGGATTCTTATCTTTGGAACCGATCGGTCTACCACGCTTCATGCGTGCCATAGACTCACTAGCAGTCTGATGTTGTCCTTCTGGGACATTTATTCGAACTGGAGCATTTACAGCTGGTATGTGTGACTTTGTCACTCTCGTAGGGTCAGCGAATGTGTCTGGTAATTTATTTGCTAATCTTTGTAGATGAATTATCTTATGTACCTCTAATTCACATTATTTGGTACAAGGATCAAGATAAGATAGTGATAATTCATTCCATCTAATATCTTTTTCCAGCTGTTTATTTTCTCCCCCTAATGTTGGAAAACAGACTCATTAAAATGACAGTCTGCAAAACGAGCCTTAAATAAATCTCCTGTGGTTGGCTCAAGATACTTAATTATCGAGGCAGATTCATATCCAACATATATCCCTATCCTTCTTTGAGGACCCATCTTAGATCGTTGTGGTGGAGCAATTGGAACATAAACTGCACATCCAAAAGTTTTTATATGGGAAATATTTGGTTCTTGACCCAAAACCATTTGTGATGGGGAGATCTGATGGTTACTCGTTGGCCTAATGCGAATCAATTCTGCAGCATGTAATATAGCATGTCCCCAAGCAGATGTTGGAAGATTGGATTTCATTAGTAATGGTCTAGCAATCAACTGTAATCGTTTGATTAATGATTCAGCTAAGCCATTTTGTGTATGAACATGAGCTACAAGATGTTCAACACTTATCCCAATAGACATGCAATATTCATCAAACGTCTGAGACATGAATTCACCAGCATTATCAAGACGAATTCTCTTTAAAGGAAAATCTGGAAAATGTGCTCGTAATCTTATTACTTGAGCAAGTAACCTCGCAAACGCCAGGTTGCGGGTTGATAACAAAGATACATGTGACCATTTTGTAGATGCGTCAATTAGAACCATAAAATATCTAAAGGATTCACATGGTGGGTGAATCGGCCCACAAATATCTCCTTGTACGCATTCCAGAAAACCGATAGATTCAGAAGTTACTTTAATTGGTGAAGGCCGTATGATCAATTTGCCTTGTGAGCAAGCAGCACATGAGAAATCATTAGGTAGAATCCTTTGATTCTTTAATGAATGTCCACGTGAATTATTGATTATATTTCGCATCATAGATGAACCGGGATGGCCTAACCGGTCATGCCAAACTGTTAAATTTTCAGTAAACTTCTGGTTTACTATAGCATTTGCCTCAATTGTACTAAGCTTAGTGTAGTACATTCCGGTGGAGAATGCAGGCAATTTCTCCAAAATATATTTAGTACCTTGGGTAGTACTTGTGATTTGAAGGTATTCAACATTTCCTTCATTCATAGTCTCAATATGATATCCATTATGGCGAATATCTTTGAAACTCAATAAGTTTCTTTGAGACTGAGGGGAATATAGTGCGTCTTTAATCTCTAACCGCGTTCCCATAGGCAATAATATATTTGCTCTTCCAGAGCCTTCGATTATCTTTGAGCTACCCAATATAGTACTCACACTAGCTCTTTTCATTATTAAATGAGAGAAATATCTCTTGTTTTTTAGAATGGTATGAGTAGTTGCACTGTCTGCTAAGCATAGTTTTTCACCATTCATTGCCAATCGAGCTTGAAGAGTATTCATATTCTTCAGATAAACAAAATAAATTCAGAATCATAAAATAACTCAATAAAATGTCTTATTATAATAATTGAAATTTAAATGTCTGACAAACTACTAACTCATAAAATAAAAGATAGAATCAAAAGCAAAAACCAAAAGAAACAAAAAAGAAGAAACAAAGCGACAATATTTTAGATAAGCATTAATAAATCTAAGGTTGCTTGTTCCCTTCTGGGGCAAGTTTAGGAGCAATGAAATCAGCAACTTCCAGGGCAGTTATGTCAACGGGACCAAAATCAGTAGGATCAAAATCATCATCAAAATCACCAAGACCAAGTCCAATGCTACCCAGACCAAAGTCATCTTTGCCATCTTCAAAAACGAGGTTTGTTTCCACGTTCTTTCCTTTCAATGATTGTTGGTAAAGCTCAACCAGATGCTTTGGTGTACGACATGTGCGAGTCCAATGACCACTCCCTCCACAGCGATAACAAACATTCCCATTTGTTTTTTCTTGTTTGTTACCATTCTTGTGCTCCCACTTCTAGTGAGAGTTTGTGTTCTTGAAAGAGACACCTCGACCTTGACCTCGGCCATATCCATGACCACGTCCACGACCACGTCTGTGACATCCAGATCCACGTCCACGATTGTTGCCACGTCCTTGACCATTGTTATTAGCATGGTTTGCTTCTTTCTGGAATGACACATTCGCTTCAGGGAATGGAGCAGAACCAGTTGGACGTGACTCATGATTTTTCATCAAAAGTTCATTATTCTGCTCAGCTACAAGGAGAGCAGAAATCAGTTCGGAATACTTCTTGTATCCTTTTTCGCGGTACTGTGTCTGCAGGACAATGTTACTCGCGTGGAACGTTGAATATGTTTTCTCCAACATATCAGCATCGGAGATTTTTTCTCCGCATAACTTCATCTTAGAAGTTATTCTGAACATTGCTGAGTTGTACTCAGATACAGACTTATAGTCCTGTAATCTCAAATGTGTCCAGTCGTAACGAGCCTTAGGTAAGATCACTGTTTTTTGGTGATCATACCTTTCTTTCACAGTAAGGTATTCGATCTTAAGACCATCATGGAGGTGATGGCGAAGGAAGATCATAGCCTTCGCCTTAGTTTGAGGCGTTGCCGTATTCTTTTCCTTGATTATTTCACCAAGGTCTTTTGCGCTTAGATGGAACTCGACATCTAATGCCCACGACAAGTAATTACTTCCAGTAATATCAAGTACCTCAAATTCGAGTTTGGTGAAGTTTGACATTGCTCACTGAAATAAGAAAGATATAATTAAATCTTCTGTTGTAAATAAATCATGCGTTCAAAATAATAATATAACTGTAAAATAAAATATGGATCTATGAGGCAGAAGAAAGCATGAGACAGTTATTAAACAGATTGAATAATAAACAAAGTAGTATACAGACGGAAGCTTTTATCAAAACTATGGATAATTAACAACGATTACTGATCAAAGAACATAAACAGTTATGCGTAATAAAATAGCAAATACTGTGTGAGCGATATTGGATCTCGCGTCTCATATATATAATGGAAGTATAAGAAACAGATCGATTCGAATGATATAATATTATAGTTTAATTAGCAAGGAAGTCAAATAATATAATTGAATTAGCCACCGGTTGACTACTTGATGATTAAGAAAAAGGTTTGACTTACCTTTGATTCGGAACGGAAAGAAAAAGATGAATTGGAACTAGGGTTTTTTTTTTCCCCTCAGATGATTTAGAGCTTCGTGCTGATAACGTGTTAAGAATGAGAAGAGAGAATAGAATTGTGTTGACTTTATTCCATAAGAATGAGACTATATATATAGTGTACAAGTAGTTAGGATAAGACCAAATATGTTAAAGCATATCCTAGAGCATTTAGAATATACTAGAAGATCCTAAGAGAATAAAATCTTCTAATGGTCATTCACATAAAAGGATCTATAACAAAACTATCATTATAAAAGTTATGTTACGTTGTGTGAGGTATTATATGAATTTAACATATTTGATATATATGTAACGTGAAGATGATATAATTAAGAACCTAATAACAAATCCATCCAAATAACAAGGTAAACCTCAATATTTGAGCCTTTGTATTTTTGGCATCAAAATCCTTCCAAATCCACTAAAATCCAATATCAAATCAAATCTATAAGTAAATCCGTAGGATTGAATAACACTGGATTTTAAAATGAATTTCAAAATCATAGAACCAATAATACTGGATTTGAACATAGATTTTAAATTCATAGTACTAATAACACTAGATTTCGTTTGAATTTCAAAATCCACTAAATTTCATGAACCAATAACCCCCTCTAATAGTCAATTCGGAATTAAATTAAAATAATTTACTATATATGCTATATATAATTTACCTAAAGAGTAGAAGTCCCAGGTTCGAGTGTGAAAATGGAAAGGTGGATTCAATCTCGTTTTTATCCCTGGTTCAAAAGATTATGGACCCGATCTTTTTTTTGTCAAGATCGACCAAATCTTTATTAAATCAAGTCAGACAAATCTGGTAGCTAACGAGTCGGCCATAAAAGGTTTGTTTCTTGCGATGGAAGAATGGTTGGATTATTTGAGGTTGGATATTTGATGATCTCTAATTTGTTTACTTTTTAAAAAAATTTAAGAGTACAATTTTAAGAAATTGGATTTATGAGATAGATATATAAATTTTGTAAACAAACATTAAAAAATAGAGAAATAGTTCTAGGTTATAAGTATAGAGATATAATCATATCACATTGATTGTACATATCATGGGTCTATTTATGTATAGAATATATTATCATTAACTCTTTTTTAATACCCTAGCTTCTCACACTTTGTATAAATAGCTAGTCTCTGAGAATGAATATGATCATCACTTATACAAATATCTTTTATATCTCTATAATAAGAAACTAAACCGTTTTAAAAACTACAAATATTCATAGCTTCAAATCATTCCATTAATCCTATTTCTATTAACCAGAAAATCGGTTCGTCCCCAACTGTCTCCGACCGTTGTTACCAATTGATTATTCGTTAGGCGTTTTGCAAACCAAAACCAAAGAGGTAAACAAAGAGCACGAGGAAGACGGGGACGCACGCTCTGATGCAAGTAAGGAGCATTTTGGTGATTGTGTAGGACGACTTAGGTGAGTTCTCAAAAGTCAGAACAACAAAAAATTCTCATACTTTTTCAGCTCTATTTAAGACATAGAGATATGGGCTTATGTCTTACTAAGCTCTCCAAGGAGAAAAATCAGGGCGTTATTTCCGAATCCTCGCCTTTCGATGCATTGCCTGAGGAATGCATCTCCAAGATAATCTCTTTTACAAGTCCACGGGACGCTTGCGTGGCTGCCTCGGTTTCAAAAACCTTTGGATCAGCGGTCCACCCTGATAGCGTATGGGAGAAGTTTCTTCCCGCTGAGTATCCCTCTCTGATTCCTCCATCGAAAATATTTTCCTCGAAGAAGGAACTCTTTTTTGCTCTATGCAACGACTCTTTTCTCATCGAAGATAACACAATGGTATATATTTATATATATCTGATTTGTTTTAATCTTTGATTCACGCTACTATTGAATATTTATTGAAGAAAAGAGCTTTCTTTATTTTGAAAATCACAGAGATTGTGGTTTGACAAAGCGAGTGGGAAGAAGTGTATCTTGTTATTTGACAACAACCTCGAGATCTCATGGAAATATGCTCCTGAATGGATCTTAAATCCTACGTATAGGTAACTATTTTTTTGTTAAATTCGATTAATATGGACCTATTCCTTATAATGTTGCACACAATGTGTTATGAAGGCTTATCAAACAATCAGAACAATTTGTTGAGTGTCAGTTCAAGATTGATGGTGTGATGAATTCACGAATCCTATTTCCAAAAACTCGTTACTCGGCTTACGTTGTGTACACGAGAAGAGAAATATTGATTGGTTTTGGATTGCTTAGGCGAGGAGCTTCGGAAACCGAACATCTAACGAACGTAGAGGAAAGGGAAGACGGATTGATGGAGGTCGAGTTTGCGGAATTCATCAATGATGGAGAGTTAATGGACTCATTGGATTGTGATGAAATCAAGATGAAGATTATGGTTATTATGCACTCCTATCTAATCCGTGGCTTGAGCTTTAAAGGAATTGAATTACGACCTGTGAAATGATGGTAAAGTAATGACAATACCATGGAAGATCGTTTGGATGATTCCGGTTTTATGTTTTTATATTATCTGTTCGTGTGTTTTTTTAAGCAAAGTTAAAAAAAAAAAAAGGGAAAACGAATTAGTGTTAGTTACAATTTTCCAAACCAAAAACAAGAGTCAAATTTGGCTTAAAAATAAATAAACCAACAAAGTGAGTAAATAAATAAAACAAATCTTTGTAAGTTTCTTTTGGATTGTACTATTTGTGAATTCTTGTTATTTCACGAAATCTCATAATAACATATTCAATAAAGTGATTTTGGTTTGATAATTCTAATTGTTGCCTGTTTGCTTCAACTTCATGTCGCTAAAGCAAGTAAAAACTTTGCAGATTTATTTAAGTGTGTTTGTTGAAAAAGAATTTGTAAGTTCTCCTACTTTTACTCTATAGTAAAGAGATATTTCGAGAGTTCTTGAGACTTATAGTCTTGAAGCTCTCACCTTCCGGCTCCTACAGTCATTCCTTATGATCTCACGATCTCTTTTATTTATATTTCGATATTTTTATGACCGGAGTACTCTTCTATTTTCTTAACTATCGCTCCTTCTCACCTTTAAATTTCTTACTAAATAGTTGATACTCCGTGGATTTAACTTCTTTCCGGATCCGAAGTCACCCTCACCTTAAAAAACTAGTTTTCGGGCCTTCACTCTTGACTTCCTTCAACTCACCCTTGTCAAACTCGATTATTTCTACTCTTTATCCTAATTTCTTACTTGAGCGTCGTAGGGTCGTCAGAAAACACCTCCAATCGTGTTTTCCTGACTTTCACGTATTTATCGTATCGTGCTGCAGTAGAACCCCTCAGTTATTGTTTCGTAAAAGCAAAATCTTACCGAAACAATTCACATCTAGCTTTATAGACTACAATGATATATATCACATAATATATTTTTGATTATTTTTTTTGGCAAAAGAGACATATCTAGAATATAATACAAGCATTGAGTTTTATAATGTTGAGTTAAATTATTTTTCTTATGTTAGAAGGGTTGATAATTTTCCACAAATACAAAAGCAACCATCAAAGTTTTTGTTATAGTTTTTTCTACAAAAACAATTGGCACAATTTGATACAATAATTTTTCATATTACTTTTAGATCCGGAGTTGAAAACAAATTCTACAAAATCCACCAAACACTTTAAATAAAAACAAGAAGCTCATGAGAAACAAAAACAATCCCTTCCAATCACCAATAAAATAAAATAAAAACTAGTTCGAGTTAAGTAATGCGAGCTTCAAAGCAATGGTGCAAAACTAATTCATAAAAGATTTTATTCGGCCAATGGAATAATCTTTGTGAACGATGGAATTAAGGATGAGTCTAACTCAAAGAGTTCTATGCCCATATAGCCATCACAGACATTCCTCCAGCACCAGAAAAGACAAAAACAAAAGCCAATAACTGAAGTTTTATGTTGCCTTGCAATTTTGGTCCGAAGAAATCATGAGCCAAGAGATCAACAAGTGCCGCATAGATCAATAATCCCGCGGAACACGCATTCAAAACCCCTACTACGATCAATGAGGTTGGGCTTGTCTCGTCATACATCTTTTGTATTCCCATCCCTAAAGCAATCCCAAACGGTGTTGTGATCGAGAAAAAGAACGCCATTAATGATCTCATTTTTCCTCCACATTCGGCCTGTTAAAAAAAAAAAAAAAACTTTATTTGGTTGTTTGACTATCATATTATATATATATATAGCGATGGATTTAGCGACAAACTTACTTGTAGAATACAACCACCGAGTCCCATTCCTTCAAAGAATTGATGGAAACAAAGCGCCAAGATAAGTGGTCGAATGGTACATTGGTTATCCGAAGCCCCCATCCCAAGACCAATCACGACCGAGTGAACTACAATACCTAATTCCAACACCTGCGACATTATTATCATTTTAAAAGATTAAGGATACTATATATTAAACATTTTTTTTATTGATGAACTGAAAATGCTATCAAAGCTCTAGCAGGGGGGTCTCAAACTTTCTTTCGGCCGTGATCAACATTTTATTAAAGGTATATTTGATATATGAAAAATATAGACCCTAATTTATATATATAGCTAAAAAAGTGTTAAAATTCGTTTTAAGTCGGACTATGTTCCATTACTTGCACGTGCTAAAAGACGGTCTGGAGGTTTAGACTATAATTTCATATTCTAAAATATTTTATGTGAAATTTAGCTATAAACGACTAAGAGAAAATATGTTTTGTGGAAATTGATCCTATCTTGGACTGCAAAGTAAGAAAATTGTGTTAAGGAATTCCACATTAAAAAAAATGTGATAGGATTTTGAGTGATATATATAATACAAGTGACATGGGTCAATGAACAAATCCACTCTTTACTAATTGGTTTTAACTCAAAAATTTATAATATGTAACAAATCGGTAAAAAAATACAAATTGTATATGTATACCTGAGCAATGACTTTCTTTCTAAGAAGATGACTTGTCTCATCTTGTTTGTCCACAACATTAGATCCATTTTCTAGGGCATCGATGACCTCCAAAGAACTAGATCCATTTTGCATCGTTATGACTTCTCCTTCACGGTTCCTAGTTATCACACTCATGAAAACGGCATCACCCATTAAAGTAAACAAAGCCGAAACCATCGCGATCAAAGTAGTGAAAGGAAACTTCCTCCACGGATCTTGGGGCAAACATTTAGAGTTGAGATCATTGAAAGAGTCCGGTAACACGTGCATAAAACCAGTAGCCAAAATTACACCCGAAGCTAATGCCTTAGCCATCACAAACGCATTTCCCTCGGGATTTAAACTAGAAAACAATGGTAAGCTAATACCGATGATGCTCGCCACTAAGATCGAAACGAATGCTATGATTTTAAGCTTCTGTGCTTCTTTGTTGTTGCGGCATGATGAATCTCTAAGTTCAGCTTTGCATTCGCTAACGTCGGCGTTTTCGGCGTTACCGGCAAGGGAAGTTATTGTGAAGGAGAGAAGGAGAATTGTAATGGTGAAGAGTTTGTAATAAGCTTTAGAAGAAGTCATTGAGGGAGAAAATGAGAAGAAAGCTTTAAGGGTTTTATTTTTTGCAATTTAGGCTTTAGGAGAAAGCTATGATTTATAAGATTGTAACAAATCTTGGTTTACTAGTTTTGACAATTTAAAGTCATTATTTATGTATGTGAATGACAAGAATGCCCTCGTGTTTGGAAGAGAAAGTGGTGTTTTTGTTTGTGGTGGAAGTGTAAATAGATGATAATACGAAGGGAAGTATTGGTACTTTTGGAGTTTTAAGTGACTATGATGTGAACAGCGCATGTTTGTCGTATGTTATCTTACTCGGTACGTACGTGTTTTTACTGCAAAGCGTAGACCAGAGGAGCTCTTTCTTATGACGTGGTAGAAGTAATACGCCACGTAGAAAATGTCAAAAAATATGAAATTCTAATTTTGGTGAAATTTTTTTTTTTTTTTTTTAAATATTGATATGATATAATATTTGTTTCAGAATGGGAGAATTATAAATAATAAAATCACTTTTAGTTTTTCTCTCCCATAATAGATAAATATCTGTCAAAACAATATAATTACTATCTAGTGATATATAAGTTTACAAAAATATTGATGATTTAAATTTTTAAACAGATATTAATAAAATGTTTAAATACAAGACATATATCACTTTTAAATTATTTACTATGTCTTTTAAAATGAATGACAATAAATAAACAATGAATACAGTACAGTATAAGAAAAAATATTAAAAGTATTATGCAGTTACTTGTCAAACAAAGCATAGAATCTTGATATTTATAAAGATCCAACAACTTTACTAAAATATTTAGTTTTAATTGTTGACACAACAAAAAAAGTAATGTTAAATTATTTGTTAATATAATCATGAGGCAAAAATATGTACTTGGAAAGAAATATAAGAAAAGAACATATAAACAAACAGTAATGGTTTCAATTCTTCTAAATCTAATGGTTTTCTTTCGATTTCTTAAATTTAACTTATGTTGTAATTTGTTTTTTAATTACTCTAAAAACATTACTATTATTAAAAAAAATTCAAACATATAATCAGAATAGAATATAGGTATTGAATTGAAATAATCGAATTAATTTTTTGTTTTGTTTGAATTTTGTATCCCCTTACTATTAAAAGCAAAGTAGTTTTATTGAAAGAGATTAGGTGTTTTAATTTCATTGGCTTAGTTTAAAAAAATTATGACATGGAATGATAACATGTCTTTTAAAAAAGATGACATGGCTAAATATAAATTTAAACAAATAAATATAAATAATTTAAATCCTCTAATTAAATTCAAACAATACAAATATAAACCATTCAAAACAATCCAACTACTTTTACAACAAAAAAAACTTTAACAATCTAAACGGCATCTCTATTAATTTAATAATTTATTAATGATTAAATTTACTGATTTTTTAATTCATAATTAACAAAATCGGTAAAAAGTCTAAATATTTCATTTGATTATCTATTTTTATACTTTGAGGATATTTTCCTACTAAATAACTAACTAATTGACATATTAAATTTCTTAAAACAACAATTATATATTTAGCTATCAACTGAAAAAATTGTTATTTCGTAATTTGAATAATTTTTAGTATTATGTTTTAATATAAATTTTGGTAAACTCTATTTTTTGATATATTAATGGCGAGAGAAGTGGTGCCAAAATATACGTAGTTCATTTCTCTTATTAAAATGTTTTTGTGTTATTTGGAGAAATTGAAAAAATTAAGCTTCTTACATTTAATTCAAATAACTGTTATGATTTATCTTCATTGTTATAGCTAATTCTCTCCGATAAGAAGGTTAGTTTTCTCATTATTGTTGATTATGAATAATTATATTTAAGTTTCCGTTATCAAATCACTTTTTTAATTTTGAATAATATAAGTGCAGAATGAATTCTCCTTGATTAAAGGTAATTCTCATCATTTTAACTATGAAGTATTGTTGATTAGTTATAGGAATGTTCTAAAACTCATAAATTTGTGTAATTTTTTTTTTATAGTGATGTACATGATTTTTGAAGGATAAAGGTTAATATTCTTAGAGGAATATAGGAGACTAGGAGTTAATTCTCTGTGATGCAAATGCTGTTAGCTTTTTATAAATTTTATATCTTTTGTTAATATCGTATTTTTGTAATTTTTTCATGTATATATTTTAGTTGATTTTTGTTATTTTAAATGTTTTTGGAATTTTTATGTATTTTTTTACATGATGTGATTTGCAAGTGTTTTTGGTTTTCATTTCATAATTGTTGATAGTGTTTTCTTTTGATATAATTTTTCTTGACATAAGGGAACTCGTCAATACGATGGATCGCGAAGAAGACCTTGCAATATTTTTTTTTTGTTTTGGATAAACTTTAAGCGATTGTGTTTTTCGACTGATTTGTTTAGTTTTTTTATTTCCCATGATTTTTTAATATTGTTAATTTTACTCTGATTTGTTACATAACCAGGTGTAGTAAAGAAATTTTATATGCAACAATTATTTGCAACCGATGTTTAATCACATTTTAAATGTGTGAAAAAGATTCAAAGAAGCATGACATATAAAGAGAAAGCAAGACAAGGATAAAGCTTAGAAGCACGAAGAATTAATCAAAAGATTTTGTTCCTATATATAATTTCGTATATTTTTATAAGTTTAAACCTAACAATTTCATTTTCTATAAAGTATAAAATAGCATTAATAAATTTAAAATTAATTTATTCTCTAAGAAATGCATGTACTTATATCATATGGTATTGTCATCAAGTTAACACAACAATGACTAGATTGCCTTAGATCACAATGAAAATTTACAAATTTAATAAACAACTAAACATGAGATACACAAATACAATATATAAACAAGTATCAACATAAATTCGTGTACGTCAAACGACCACTCATAATATATCACATACCAAAAGATCACCATTACCAAGTTATAATAGTAAAATTATAGTTTTCGTTCTTACAAAACATATTTAAATCATCCAATAATTCATAACATAACACATACCTAACATCATTACAAATTTACAATAGTAAATTATAATTTTGTTTTTATCAAATACATTTAAGTCCGCACATGGTGCGGGAAGTCACCTAGTTCTTATGTTATAGGGATTGTTAATTTACTAGTTCAAAGTTGTTAGAATAGCAAGAGACACAACAATTGAGACATAACTCTTACATGCATAAGTTATGTAGTTGATAAGGCAGTATTATATGCAGAAGCTACTACAAGTATCTTGACATTACCATGGACTGATGTGTCAAAAAACACCCTACAATTATTGGATTAATACTTGTTCACACCATGATTCAATAATGGGCTTTCATTAGGCCCATGATAATAGTGTAACCCCCAAACACAAAGAACACAATCCTAATAGTTTAAAAGTGTCAAAAATTTCAGTGCAGAAAACAAGAAAAAGGACCAATCAATCTTGCCATGGATCACTCTCTGCCCTAACTTCAGATGGTTCAATCACTTCTGCGTCTCCTTCATTTTTGTCATCTCCTTCATTCGCATTTGAGCTTTCTTCTTCTTCTTCAACTCGGCCCCATCTTCCTCCAACCGCCATTGCCATCATTTCATATATCTTGTTCCCGAGCTCGGCCGGACTATCAGGCTGATCAAACAAACACATCAAAAATTGAGTCAAAATTATTACTTAAAGAGACAATAAGAAAGCTTTTAAATATTTCTTACAGTGAATCCACTTGAGATTATAGCAGTGTCATATAAGAGATCAACCACTCTTGTTGCTTCAGCGCTCTCTGGTGCATTCTTACAAGCAGCCTACACAACAAAACACAAAAAACCCAACCGAAATCAAAAGGCTTTTCTCGACAACACTAACACGAGAGAGAGGAAATGGCACTTCAAGCTTACATTCAAGTCCTTGATGATGGGATGATCAGGATTGATCTCTAGTATTCTCCTACCTCTCATGAACTCCAAACTTGAAGTGTCTCCAAGAGCTTGTGCCTTCATTAGCCTTTCCATATTAGCAGACCAACCGAATTTGCCTGAGACAAGCACGCAAGGAGAAGAGCTCAAACGATTCGAGATTTGGACTTTAGCAACTTTCTCGCCGAGCTGTTGCTTCATCCAATCACAGAGAAGGTTGAATTCTTGTTTATTTCCCCTATCCTTTACTTCATCTTCATCACCTGCAAAAATAACGGCGTTTTCAACAAGACTTTCCGAATTTACTCTGATTACACAAGAATTGCTAAAACAAGACTTACCGAGTTCTAGATCTTCTTTGCTGATATCAACAAATTTCTTCTCTTTGTATGTTTGTAAATTCTGAATCGCAACTTCATCGATTGGCTCAACCAAGTAAAGAACCTATAAAAATAATGAAAATCAAACCAGAACCGAGTATTAAGTGTGAAGCTGACAAACTAATTTTGCAGTATATTACCTCGATATCTTTTTGGAGTAGTTTCTCCAAGAAAGGAGCAGACTTGGCACTTTTCAGACTATCAGTCGCGAGGTAGTAGATCGCCTTTTGGTTTTCAGCCATGTTCTCGATATAGTCATCCAAACTCGTCAATTCTTCTTCATTCTTGGAACTGTAGAATCTAAGCAAGGGTGTAATACGCTTGTGGTTACCAGTGTCTTCAATACAACCCAATTTAACGAACCGACCAAAGTTCTCCCAAAATTTCTTGTAGTCCTGGAACCAATCAATTATACCACCATATGAATATCTCGAGACATCAAATGATATTAACAAAACAAAATTGGAGAATTAAGAAAACCAACCTCTTTGTTTTCACTTTCAGAGATTTCTTGTATCATGTCAAAGGTTTTCCTAATGAGTCTCTTTCTCATGATTCTCACCTGAATGTGATTAACAGTTATGGAGGCGTGGTTTATATATAATCCACATTTGTATAACTAAGTGTAACGCTACTTACAATTCTACTTTCTTGGAGAATTTCACGGGAAACATTAAGAGGAAGATCGTTCGAGTCCACCACACCCTTCACAAAGCTCAAGTATCTCGGGAACTGCAAATAGATCGTTAAAACACAGTCAGGCAAAATTGGAACCCAAGAAAGATTTGTATAGATGTCTAAAAGGGAAAGGACGTAAGTCTTACCAGCTCTCCATCAAAGTCATCAGAGATAAACACCCGCTTCACATGGAGACGAATGTTCTTTGTTTTGGGGTTTGTGACATCCTCGTTGTTAAGAGGACCCATCCCCGGGATGTATAGAATACTCCTGAACTCAACCTCACCCTTTTCCAGAAACAACACGATAAGCATATAGTCAAGGGAATAATAAGACAATATACATATTAGATATAGCTAAAAGTATAAGCACCTCGGTAGTGAAGTGTGTGTGAGCAAGTGGATCCAAGAATTCATTGAAAGCCTTCTTGTAAAACTCATTGTACTCCTCCTTTTTCACTTCCTTCGGGTTGCGCATCTACTCAACACAAAACAATAATCAAATAAGTATGTCGAACATCATAAAGGGCAAAGACAAAAGACGCATTAACACAGCTCACCCATAACGGTTTTGTTTCATTGGCTAATTCCCAATCCCAATACTTCTCAGTTTTAGTGGTCTTCTTCTTCTTCTTTGGCTCACCCTGGAATCAAAAAAGTAACAATCTCATGTCAGTATTAAGTAGTGCAGGACAATGTTTTATTATGGACAGCTTATGAAATGTTAACCTCTTTTTCTTCTTCCCCTTCTTTAGTTGGCTCTTCCTCTTCAACCTAACACAAGTTACAAAATTTCAAACCACGGTTGAAATGTGAATACACTAGAAATTGTTACAAAGAAATCATAAAAACGCCATCCTCACCTCTATGGTTCTTGATTTTTCTTGCCATGTATAGATGGGAAACCCGACGAACTGAGAGTAATTCTTCACAAGGTTCTTGATTCTCGTAGATTCCGCAAATTCATATTTATCATCGTCCTGCAGCCACGAATAAGCAGTCAAATATAAACTCTTGAAGAGATGAAATATATTCAACGCATCAATCGAGAAAAATACCCTTAGATATAAGGTGATTTGAGTTCCACGGCGTAACATGTTTTCAGGGTCTGTTTCTTCTCTGATCAAATACGAGCTACTATCAGCTACCGACTCCCAAACATATTGCTTGTCAGATTTTGGACTTTTGGTGGACACAACAACCTGAAAAGCAAAAAAACACTATTAGTATACTCCTCATAAGAAATGATTAATCGTAAACACAATGAAAGTTCTCACCTTTTCAGCAACTAAGAATGCAGAGTAAAACCCAACACCGAACTGTCCTATCAAACCGTTGTCCGCACCAAGGTCCTTGTTTTCCTGAATCAAAAGAAAGATATCAAAACAATGAATTTGTAAATTTGTCATCAAGATCGATTCGCTAGCAACTATTTTTAGGGACAAACCTTTAAAGCCTTCAAGAATTTTGAAGTACCACTTTGAGCAATAGTTCCAAGACAATCTATAAGTTCTTCCTTAGTCATACCAATACCAGTATCACTGCAAATTCACATCAATCTAATCAACTAAACAGTTTTATCCAATCCTTAATACTCAACTAAACCAAAATGAGAATTCACTCATACGTTATGGTGATTGTGCCGTTATCAGGATCAGGCTTGATACGAATCTCAAGCTCACCACCATCTCCAAGCAAAGAAGGTTCAGTTACACTCAAGAACCTCAACTTATCCAAAGCATCACTTGCATTACTGTAAACACACAAAACATATCCAAAATCAGAACTTTAACACAAACCCAATTCCAAAACAATCTATTAGTATCACTCACCTTACAAGCTCCCTGAGAAACACCTCCTTGTGACTGTATAAGCTATGCACAATCAAATCCAACAATCTACTAACCTGTAAATGAAATTAAACTTCAGATTTCACTTCACTGACCAAATCCAGATATACCCAGAATCAAAGATTCAAACTTTCATATTCAATTTCACCAACCAAATCTAGATAAGCCCAGAATTAAAGTTTGAAACTTTACCTCGGCTTGATACTCGAACTTCTCACCGGAACCTTCCTCAGTCGTCTCTTTCTCCGCCACGGCAGCGTCGCACTTCACGGCGAAGCGATTACATCTCTTTTCCAGATTCCAGCTACACGAAACGCCGTTTCTCAAAACGCCGCCGCCGCGAGGAAGAAACGCGGTTCTGAGATTAGCGATGCGTGTTGATTGAGTTCTGAGAGAAGAAGAGATTGGAGTAAATGGAACAGAAGTCAAAGGACTCGTGTATAAGCTTCTACTCAAAGCAGGAGCCATTTGGAGAAAGGATTGAAGTTTTTGGACTCGATCTCTTTAGAGAAGAGAAGAGTTGTGTAGTTGAACAACTAGTAACCTGAAAACCCTATTGAAAGGTTTAAGCTTTTAAAAGGAGAGTGAGTGAGAAAGAGGTTTCTAGAAGAAATTGGAGAGAGAGAGAGGTTTTTGGGATTGTGAGGTCGACGAATCGCCATTTCATCACAACCGTAGCATTATCCCTTTGTTTCACACGCGCCTCTTCTTCTTCAAAAAAGAGTAATTATTGAATTGGAAAACCGACTTTTGATTTCGGTTTGGTTTGAAAAAAAAGAGTAACTTGTTTCTTAGCTTATCAGAAATAATCACTATTTTATGCAAGATCTATGTAATTAAAGGTAAATCGCTTTGTAAACCATTCTATTAGAGACCGTCGTTATAAGATTGGTCTCCCATGGTTCGAATTGAGTTTAGCCGGTTCCAAACTGATTGATCAATGATTCTTGTAAGTTTATTTGTTGATTTATTTTAAATTTGAAAATAGTTATTTTCATCTAGGTTCGGATTTGATTCGTTTTTTTTTATTTTTTGTTTAAAGTGAAAAAATGTGTTTAAGTCACACAGTGGAAATATACATACTGTATGTGATTTTCTTCATCAGAATTAGATTGTATTTTTTTTTTTTTTTGTATAAGGAAATTGTTTAGTTTAGATGTATAGGAAAAAAACGATGAAACTCGGTTTTGATGAATTTTAGTTTTCTTTTTGTTCGGTTAAGTTTTTTTCCAACTCATAAGAAGTAGTTCGGTGTAACTCACGCGCACAAGGTGCGAGTGTATATGCAATTCACATGTAAAAGCTTATTGGGCCTTGTATGAAAACTCCATTTATGGCCTATTCAAAGTTGGAATAAAATGTGTGACCAAAGATTAAGAATGGGTTAATGTCGCATGAAATAGAACTATGTCGAGAAACTGGCCGTGAAAAATACTCCCTCCGTTTCATATTAAATGTCGTTTTGATAAAATGTATCTAAAATACATTCAAATACTAACCAGATACATTTTATCAAAACGACACTTAATATGAAACAGAGGGAGGAGGGTTTTAATAAATTTCATATAATTTTATATGTGACGTGACGGTGGTAGACTGATAGTTATGAAACTTAATTTTACCCAAGATCAAGATCCGACCTGGATATGATATGGGTCGATCTGATTTGAACCAAGACTTGTTAGAATTAATGATTGAGATTAGATCTTTGTGATTCCTCAGTTTGATATGGGTCTAATGTTAGTTTTTCACTTGATCAATAAAATCTATAACCTTATGGCTTTCACTGTAAAAAAGGTTTTTGATGAAATGTTTGAACCAAATTTGTATTAACTTTTCCTTTCATAACCAATGAAAATTGAACATGGAAAAAAAACTTTCTCGTGTAGCCGTGTCAAAGATTCATCGTCCCATTTGCCACTTTGATATGTTTCAAAATATTTTCAAATTGTATGGTATTGGACAAAGTTACTAAAAAAAAAAAAAAATTGTAAAAGTTTATTTTTGAAAAGTTTGATGCGAGGGTCTTGGTAGATGTGGACATGTGGAATGAGTAAAAATACTACAACGTTGGTTCTAACGAAGATATACACAATTTCCCATTACAGAAAGCATAGTTACCAACTTCCCTCCGTTTTCTACTTACTGAGCGACTATTCGCTCTTTGTGACTATAATATGTGGTTTCATTGTATAAACGGACAAACAAAAACTTTGCAGTCATTTCAAGAAGAAAAAAAAGTAACAATTGATGCAAATAATTTTGTAAAACTTGAAATTCATGAATTATATATTTGTTTGAAACCAATACTAGATAAACAGTTTAGGTTATTATTTATGTACAAGTTGTAAATTTCATAGTTTTCAATTCTTTGTAACTTGAAAAAGTGTTCGTAAGTATTTTATCTTGTTTGACCAAAAAAAAAAAAAAGTATTTTATCTTAAGAATTGTTGTTGGTGAATAAAAACCAGGTAATTTAGCTAATCCATGAAAGTAAAATCAAACTAGGATAGATTTGTGCTCAAATGAGCTTTATTGAGAAATTATGTAAAGATAAAGATAGATTCTAAATTGGTTAATAAAGCTTTATTCAAATGCATAAAAGTAAAAAAGAAAGAAACTTTGAACGGGTGCTTACAATGAGCTCATATAAGACATATTTATATATGATACTAGCTAAACCTAGTTACATAGATCAATATCATGGACTTGTAGATTGAGCTTCTTATGGACTCTCTAATAATTCTATGGGCTTGTATCAGGATTTTTCATGATAATAACTATATATAGTAAGTTAGTTAAACAAAAAATATAATGATATGAATAGTATCTTAATGTGAAAAAAGTGTGTGGTTTCATCGAAAGCCGTTGTGGAGATAGACAAGCAAGCAACACGCAAATTTATGGATTACAATTTACGCAATCTTGATTTTGTTATCTCAATCTTGAATGGACCACATTTCAGTCTACTTTAATCGATAACCATATATATATGTATGTATCTTGTTTTTGTAAGTTTTATGCAAAATAAAAATAAGTTAACTTTTTTCATTGAATTTCCGTTAAAAACAAGTTAATATCTCATTAGAATTTCTATCTTATTTCACGTTTTATTAATTTTGATTAGATGAAATTTTAAACCGTATTTCCTTGAACACGTAAAATAAAATCACACTCCCTCCATTTTGGGTTATTGATATTCTCATATTTTATCTCGTTTTGATATATATTTAGCATGTCTTCATCCCGCATTTGCATATCATTTATGCATTTTAGGTGCATTTGCATCTCTTTTTGTATTTCTATAGGTTTGAAGATGGTGGCTTAGGAATGAGGTGATTTGGAGACCAAATAGATGCAAAAGGATGGAAATTTGAAAGAAGGCAAAAGTGATTCATTTGAGTGCAAGAAGAAGCCAAGTTGATTTCCAAAGGTGAAGAAATGGGAAAAATTGGCAGATTGTGTATACTGTGGGTTGATACTGAGCCCCGACCCTCAGCATGGAGAGAGGAAGAAATAAGCAAATTTGGCAGACTGTATACTGTGGGTTGATACTGAGGGTTGACCCTCAGGACAGAAATTCCGAAAACCAAACATGTATGATTCGACCCAGATCAAGACGGGTCGACCCGGTTCCGTTTTTACCTAGTATAAATATGATTTTAGACATGAGTTTTGGCTAAGTTTGATTAGGCCTTTCCTCTTCTATACTTCAAAACTCTTTTCTTATGATTTGTGATTGGATCTTTGCTATTTATCATATCTTGTGAAACTTTTCTTAATCCCTTATCATCTTTTTTATGATTATGTCTTTATCTATGATTATGATTGTGTCTTGCATCATGATTAATGAGTAGTCTATTTATGGGTTTTTGGGCTTAGTAGACTAGGGATGTTTGATGGATGATTAGTGATGTCTAGGCTTAGATTCTTATAATTTCTAAAGATTAGGATGTGTTTAATGCTAGATTAGACTTAGCTAATCAAAATCTAGATCATGGATATTTTATGCCGGAAGGTGTTCGATAAAATGTCTTGGAGAATCCTAATTTTGCTTTTCATTCTTAACCAATGGGAATTGATGCTTAAGGTGTTTAGTTGGCTCTATGAACTTGTTCTTAATGATTATTGATCATTTAATTGCAATTGAAAAATTAGCTTAATTAAATGGTTAGTAAATGGATTATTGTCATGGGAATGGATTAGTCTATTTTGTGTGATTCATGTCATGGAATTGAGTTTGAATTGTTAGTTTTAACATCATTAGTTAGTCATTAATCATCCCGAGTCAAATGCTTCGCCTAAAGCCCATGTTTTTCCATATTTAATTAGGTTTTTAGTTGTTAATTTTCCAGTTGACTTTTAGTTGACTTTTGCATTTTGAACTTGTTTAAGCTTAATTTTCTTTTTATTAGTCTTCTTTATCTCATTTCAATCAAAAACAAAATCTTGAATTGCTTAGCAGTTAATTACTTGCATTCTTAGTGTAGTTTATTCTAATCTCCCTTGGTTCGACCCTATGTTATGCTACAACAACTAGAGTGTGTTGATAGTTAAGTTTAGGTACAAATACAATTTGACACGCATCAAATTTGGCGCCGTTGCCGGGGAGTTATACATTTCATATTTGTTAATTTTTTACATAGCTGATACGGTCAGGTTTTAACCCAAATAAATCACTGCAAGTGCACAGACACGCAGTAGTAAATAACGGGATCGAATCCACAAGGACCAATGGCTTACACAACAGATTTTAGATTTTAAAACTAAGCTAAGCAGGAAACAAGATGGGTGATTGTAATCAAAATTAAAGACAAGAAAGCAAATTAAAACGGTTTAAATTCAGATAATTAAAAACGTTAGGCAATAGGGAATTCTCAGGAAATCACAATCATGAACCAGACAACTATTCAGATTCTAAGTATGCATGCATCTTAAACTCAAACACTTTTATAAACTACTCCACTTTCGTGATAACAGTTACTTTCCCTAGAGATCCGAGAGCCTATACTTTCGCATGGTCACGGCTATCCTAGACAAGCATTATACGTTCAGGTTTGATCAGTTCATAATACTTTATAACTAAACTTTCGATTGTTATAATGCATTACTCATCAACAGTAGTTCTAGCTATATGCAAACTTTTGGAATGCATATCCACCTAAGATCTAGTGATTAAATGGTCAATTCAATCCTAGCATTATGCCTAACAGTGATGAAGATGATAAAGGATAAGCAACCTATTTGTGTCTGATTCAATCGGTGAAATCCATCGAAAAACCCTAAAACCTAACTAGGGTTCTACTCAGACATGATAAAGAACAAAGCAGAAATCATGGATTAAGAAATAAGAGTAGGGTTTAGAAATCTTCTCCAAAGGGATTGAGATCTTCTCCCAATACAAAGCTCTAAAATCTCTCTAAAAGTCTCCAAAAACGTGCAGGAATAAAAAGTGTGTTAAAAGTCTGAAACCTAACAGGTATTTATAGGATAAAACGGAAAAAGGAAAAATCCCTAAAAAAATCTGCAAGTGGACCGGTCGGTCTGCTTCTTCCAGTGGCTAGACCGACCGAGCAGACCGGTCGGTCCATGTGCCATTTGCTCGGTCTTCGAATTGCCGTCAGATTGACTGGTCGGTCCGTAAGTGGACCGACCGGTCCATACTTCAGAATTCTCCATTTTCGCCTCAAATTGCTCAAAGTTCTTTTCCGCTCTCATGTGGTTCAAATTCTTGAAGTATGACCTGAATATCTACTCAAAACAACTCCAAAGTCTCCGAAAACGCGTTAAGAACATGGTTAGGAAACTCCAAATTCACGTTATATCAATAGCACTTAATATTGTATTTGTTTATCACATCTATAATATTAAACTAGTATTGAACAAATAATTTTTTTTTTAAAATGTAAGCAAATTATACAATTTTGATTTTTTTACAAAGTTATCCAAAACATCTTATAATTAAATAAAACAGGATAAAATATTAGAAAGGATTTCGAAAATGAAGAAAAGTAAATAGTGTATTATTATAGCTTCAAAAGTTCATATTGTCAGAGGAAGAAAAGGGAATTAATATCAGTGTATTCTTCTAAGTTGTCCGTACAATAATTAGTAAGAATTCTTTCAAAAAGAAAATGATTATGAGATTTCTAGTGATTTTAAAACCATAAAACAAAAATGAAGGCATTGAGATTGGCAAAATTGCTTTCCACAAAATAGAGAAACATGTGCCGACTCGAGCATTTATGCAGACTCGTCTTCCGTTGCTTATATAGTACTCGTTATGTAATGTTAAAAGTTAATGGTTATTATTCTCGGCTTTATAAAAGTATAAACCGAAAAATTCAAAACATGTTGATTCTTAAAACGATGTAACACATAGAAGCTATACATAATACATGTGAGTGTCGGTATATATTCGAGTGGTGTGAGTATAGACGCAATGGCAGAAATCGTAAATATTTTGCAAGTACAACTCTTCATCGTAAGAATCCATACATTACACGTTAACAGAGACACATGGTTATGGACTAATTATGGGTACATGAACTTAAAACATATGATCAGTGATCTTCTTCTTCTTCTTCTTCTTCTTCTTCTTCTTCTTCTTCTTCTATATATAGACTCTTCTCTTTCTTTTAATAATTCGTCCTCCTGTTTAAATTTCTTAAGGGAATATTTTCAGAAAAATAAACGAAGACGTAAAGTTTTGAAGAAAGTGAAAGAGAATCAAGAAAAGTCATGATTACTATATCAAAGTTTATATGTGTGTTGATCATTCTTTTCATATGTTTCTCCTTTCGATATTCACTTCATGGTTTGTCTCTCTCCCTCTCTCTCTCTCTCTCTCTCTCACTATTTTCTTTATATCCAAAAAGGGGGAAATCTTGAAACATATGTGACTATAATCAAGCATAAATAGAATTCTTATGTTATTACCATGTAAAATTGTATATGTTCATGTACAATAATTTTCAAATTTGTGTAACCGAGTAACTTCTATTTTATTTTCTAAAAGAGAGCTTATACCCAATTTTTAAATAAAATAGTCTATTTTCAGTTTCAAATTATTCAGATATATGAGAGACATTTAAGGTTGATGCATTATTTTTTGAGGTACATGTGATAAACTAACTCATCTAATAACCAATCTGAAGCTAGAAAAAAAAAACTAAAAACAAAACCCAATTTATTTTACTCTTAAGTTGCATGCGTAAAAATTCTAGTTTTGTTATTGCTCGAGTGTAACCAATTTGTTGTTCTTTGTTTTCTTCATCATTAGACAATGGGAATCATCAATCAAGCCGTCACTCCGTTTCAACTGACAAGGTATATAAGTACATAATAGACTTAATTATTTCACTAGACTTTAATCTATTATATTCCTGGTTAGTAGATTCATAAACGACATAATTAATGGTATAATCCTTTAATTTGGCAGTATAAAAAAGTTTTAGTCAATCATAACTTTTGCAGGTTAATTTCTTATTTTATTTAATGATTCATTCTATTGTTTATCCAACATTTCTTAATTAATACTACGTCTTTTCAATGATTTGTTATTTATAGATTTTAATTTTTACATTATTCTCGAGTTACCAACGGAATCTATGAGTTTTAATGTTGCTGTGTGATCTCTTCTTTTTTTTTAGGCGTAACACCCAATTAATATTCATTGTTCCACATAAACAAACAAGTTATGGACTACAAACGCTTAATTAAATCTTTAAAAAATGCAGGGTATCGAACATGGTGATGTAATGAACAATATGATACGAGGAAGAAAACTGATGATGACTAGTGGAGAAGAAGAAGAAACGACAATGAAGAGAGGAAATAGTGAGACAGAGAAAAAATCAAGCAAAAGTGTTGATGAAGATGGACTCGTTGCTTACACTGCTGATTATTGGAGAGCTAAACATCATCCTCCCAAGAACAACTAACTCTAATAAGCTTTTTTATGAACTTCTCTATAGATATATATATGACTTTATAATATATAAAGTGAAATATGTTTGTAATATTATGTGTTTAATTTGCTTTTATAGTTTCTTTTACGTTGTAACTTTTAGCGGCTTGACTAATGGTTTATATATGAACCAAAATTTTGAATCATTGACGCTTTAGTATGTATGTAATATGAATTATGATTTTTGTAAAATTTTATGTTTTCACATCATACTAGCGCGTTATGGAAATTACCAATGGCTCTCTCATGTCCAAAAGAGCATGTAAAAGCTTTGTAACTTTGAAGCTTTGGTATGTTATGTATAAAATATAACTTCCGATTTTTAGTATAAACTTTTCACATCATATTTTGATATTAATCAAACCAAAACAGATTAAAATATATATATCTAATGAAAAAATGATACAATCACCTCTTTTACATTAATATTTTTTTCTATTTGTACATTGGTGAATGTTTTGTAAATCATTTGATAGATTTAACAATACATTTCTTTCTTTGCTAATGAAACGAAACGTTATTAATCTAAAACTAAGTTTCAATGTTTTATGATTACATATATAAATTTCATATTTCGATTTTTTCTGTTATCCGATCATTCATTTATTCAATTGATATATTAGTATATTACTAGTTAAACCACATCTCTCACCACGTGACAAACTTTTCTCTCTTGGAAACACTGAAACGCAAACATGAAATTCGCCAATTGAGTCGGATGAAATGGATCGAAGAAGGCATACGTTTCCGGCTCCTTACATGCCCTTGCTTATGGCCTACAAGTCGTGGTTGAACGTCCATCATAAACTTTAGGACAACAAGGGCTTGTCGTGTTCAAAAGATTCCAACTAGTTTGATTACTCGAAGGTCCACGAAGTCCCAAGACGAAACTGAAGTAGTCGGAGTATAAAAACGATGTGTTGGAGAGTGTTTGCTTCAAATGAGACAAGCTTCTTCTTAGCTTGACATTAAAATTGGTGATCGCATGGTTTAAATAATCGTCGCAGCTTCCAGGTGGTACCGTCTTAGCAATGATATTTGGGTAACAACCTAAAGGTTTAATGTTGTTGATGAAGAACTTCCTTGCTCCTAGCCTATGCAACCTCTGGAAAAAAAAAATTTCTTTAGCTAAACAAATCTTAATTAACATTAAAAAAAAAACCTTAGGTTGGAACTACCATAATCATTAGAACTAGAAGTGTTTTCAACCCATGATGGTTATGGTTTCGGTTCAGATTTCTTGGTTTATGAGATTTCGATTTTAGAAAAGTAATTACTAATGTAACAAATCAATGAATATTGTTGTTACGATTTGCTTATTATAAAATAAAATGTATTTGTAATTTCTAAACATATATAATTATATTTCTTCTTTTCACGGTTTGGTTTTGATTATATTCCATTTTTCCTAATCTAAACATTAAGAAATTCTAAGAAAGACTCATTTCGGTTTTCAGATAGGTTTATTTGTTTGGTTCTACATGTTTGATTTGTTTTATTTTAGTTAAAAGCATTCCTACCTGGAACAAGATAGAAAATGTGATTTGTTTTATCTTAGTTAAAAGCATCCTAACATTTTTTTTACCTCGAGTTGTTTCACGAACTCATAAAGGAGCCTGTCTGCGAAGTCATTCGGATCGGTTGTATTCTTGTTAAACAAGAAGCGTAATCGTTAACCCCAATCGCGGTCATAAACAACGATTCAGCCAAGTGGTTACTAAGCTCTTGCTGCGTCGCAAACTTTTTCTTCAGATTATTCTCGATGATTTCATTGAATAGATCGATTTGGACATTCATCGAGAGACATCTTCCCTATTCATACAAAGAATCGTATAAAACTTATTAGATTTGTTTCGAAACAAATATTGCAAAGATCATTTTGTAGAATAATTAAACTTACCACTCTTTTTCCTGTGTCGGAAAAAATCCCACAGCTAGCAGAAGCATAGTTAATACCAGTTGAAATATTGTTCTTTTGTTTTCCAGATAATCCCATGTAAGCAGGAACCAAAGGAAGCCCATAATAAATAGCTGGGAAAAAACATAACATATACGGTTAAAGTCTTCAGAATTTTAAATCGTAGCAAATTCATTTTATTTAGTTACTTGTAAGTTTTGTAGTAACATTAACTAACATTCATTCAATTATTATTTTTTTGCTATATCGTGTACTTACTTTTCATGATATCCAGAAAATTACCAATTTATATAAATTCCATCAGGTTATCGGTAAATAGTAAAAATAAAATTCTTTTATTCACTAATTTATGTATAAGATAATTTTTGCGTGACTTAGCAAGACCTATTGGGAATATAAACCTTACTATAATATAAGTGAGATATAAAACTTTCATAATTATTTGTGTTCTTACCAATGTAATCAGCAATTGTTTTGCCATCACTAAAACGACCAGTAGGTTTGCCTCCTTCAAAGTTAGAACCATAAGGTGGAAAATTTGCTTTGATTAATGTCACAAGATAATTATTGTTCCCTGGATCAATCAATGAATCTCCAATAATATACAAAGCCGGAAATTTCCCGCCAAAAAACATGGTATCTTCTTTTAATGGCTTCGTTGAAATGGTGGAAACATTGAGAAAACATACGAAGAGCAAAAGAAGGTATGACTTTAGAGAAGAAGGCAAACCCATTTCTTGTTTTTATTTAACCCTGCAAATTGAAAGTCACGACTAAGAAAAGTTAACTATAATAATGATAATAATAAAATTTGATAGTAACCAACATTAATGAATCCAACTTTATATACATCAAGGATATAATCAGGACATTATATTGTGTATATATGATCATTACCAGACTTTGCATTGCAAATTCTTTGTTTATCTCTAATTTTTTTTTCAGTAATTATTGAGGGATGCAAGTATGAATGAAGGTTTTATTTGTATGCACCTGTCTCTATGGTAACAATAGCTTATGAATGAAGACATAAAATTAGTCGTTCGAAATGATAAGCACAATAAACAAATACTTAACTCTGTTGCTTCATTAAGAACTTGAATGAGCATATGACCCTTGGGGTATGAAAAAAACATACGCACGTATATATAATATTTGACGTATGAAAACGCAAAGAAAAAAAAACATATTTTAAGGATTGTAGATGAAGTTTAGGACTGGTGATCTTTGCGTGCCGAGCTATGCATTTTTTAAATGCGGTAGTTATACAAATGTAGGTTAGCCATCAAATAATTACACTCTAATGGTATATGTATAATCTCAACAATGAAAGTAAATTTGAGATATGGTTCACGGAGCTATATATACAATAAATGTGATTTATCGCTCATCAACTATACACGCAGATAGAATACCCTTTTTCGAAAAACATTTTTTTTTAAAACATAGAACACAGATTAACTTCCCATGTATTTCGAGCTATATTATTTAAGCTAAAAAATGTTAATTTCTAAATTACGTGAAGTCAAATATTCGAAAACGTTAAAGCTAGTTTAGAAGCAAAATGTTTCAAAACATTGATCATGAGGCAATAAACATCTAAATTTTTGTTATCTTAAGATAATTGTTACATAATTAAGCCAATGCATCTCTCACCACATGCCAAATATTTCTCTCCTGGAAGCACTTAATCGCGTACATAAGATTTGCGAATTGAGTCGGATGATATGGATCGAAGAAGATATGCGTTTCTGGTACCTTACACGAGGTTGAACCTGGCGCGCAACTTGTCGTTAAACCTCCATCATAACCGTTAGGACAACATGGGCTTGTCGTGCTCAAAAAATTCGAACTAGCTTGATTACTCGAAGGTCCTCGAAGTCCGAACGTGAAGTTGAAGTAATCAGAGTATAAGAAGGAAGTATTGGAGAATTTGTGTTTCATATGAGACAAGCTTCTTCTAAGCTTGGCATTGAAAACGGAAATCACAAGGTTTAGATTGTCGTTGTAGCTTCCCCGTGGCACGGTATGAGCTATAATGTTTGGGTAACATCCTAAGGGTTTAATGTTGTTAATGAAAAACTTCCTTGCTCCTAACTTATGCAATATCTGCAAGAAAAATCAAAATATTTAGTATAGAATGTATCTTGATTCGATTTCTCTAAACTAAACATTATTACCGTAAACTAAACAATGTAGTGACCCAGAAAATAGAGTGAAACCTCTAAGATTTGTTTTTACCTCAATTTGTATCATGAAGTCATGAAGGAGCTTGTTCGCAAATTCATTTGCATCAATTGTCTTGTTATAGAAGAAAACATAATCGTTAACCCCAATCGCGGTCATGAACAATGACTCTGCCAAGTGTTTACTGAGTTCCGATTTTGTCTTAAACTTCTTCTTTAGATTTTTCTCGATGGTTTCACTGAATAGATCGACTTGGACACTCAACGAGAGACATTTTCCCTGTTCGCATACAAAGAATCAAATAAAATCCATTCGATTATTTCGAAACCAATCTTGCAAAGACGTTTTTGTAGAATGTTGAAACTTACCAGTCGCTTTCCTGTGTCAGGAAAAATTCCACAACTAGCAGAAGCATAGTTAAAACCAGTTGAGATATTGTTCTTTTGTTTTTCAGATAATCCCAAATAAGCAGGGACCAAAGGAAGCCCATAATAAATAGCTGAATACAAAAACAAGACAAGTTTTAAATCTTAGATAATTTAAAGTTTAGCAGTTCATTCTTATCATTCCAATAACATTTTTGTAATATTATTTGACATTTGCAGCTTCTTTTTGCATAATTTTCACTATTAGTTTTAAGACTAATATGTAGGAAGTTACAAGTTAAAGTAATTTATCTTAATCCAAACATACAAAAAGAAATGAATTTGTAATGTTTTAGAGCATCTCCATCTGTGAGTTTGCTAAACAATAGTAGTATTAATATTTTTATGTAATATCATTCTATAATTAAATTTTATTTCAAAAAAAAAAATGGAACTATTTATAAAAAGACAAATTTCTCAGAAATTTATTACGGTTTCTCACATAAAAAAAATTCTTATTCTCTTTTCTACCTTTTTTATTTTTTAATCATTATATCAATGGTGAGATTTCCATTGACAGATTCCCATTAAAGATGCTTTTACTAAAAGAAATAAAGCATAAAGCAAAAGACATAACATGAACGAATGGAAGCCCTTTGTAAATAGTTGTATCAAAAAACATAACAGGGCAAGGTTTAATTCTTCAATAATTTAAAATTTAGCAATTGATCCTATAACTCACTGTTCGTTGTACGACTAATCCGTAGGAAAGAAGGAAAAAAAATTAAAGTAAAGCAATATATATACAATACTAATCTACTGTTATTCATCAAAATATTAAAAAAGAAAAAAGGTAACTAACGAATTAATACTATATGTTATTTGGATGTTTAATTACACGACATGTCCTCAACATAAAATCCCTAGAAAATAGATAGAGGTATAAAATGTTTCATAAGAAAAAACTAGTATGTTCATACCAATGTAATCAGCAATTGTTTTGCCATCGCTAAAACGACCGGTAGGTTTGCCTCCTTTAAAGTTAGAACCATAAGGTGGAAAATTCGATTGGACTTTGGTCTGGAGATGATTATTGTTTCCTGAATCAACCAATGAATCTCCAATAACATACAATGCCGGAAATTTCCCGCCAAATAGCACTGCCTCTTCTCTTAATGGCTTCGTTGAGTTAATGGTGGAAACATTGAGAAAACAGACGAAGAGCAAAATAAGGTATGGCTTTAGAGAAGAATGCGAACCCATTTCTTGTTTTTTTCTTTCTTTCTGGTTTCGAGAAACAAAACAAAAAAACAAAAGAATAAATAAACCCTGCAAAGACTGAAAGTTATTTATAAATGATTAATTTGGATACCATCAGACAGCTTGCACACATACTAAAACAATAGTAAGACAACAAGCATATAACTGTTGTGAACAAAAACCTATATATGAACTTAAAACTGGAAATATAACTTCCTAATAACCAACCAAGGATCCAGCTTAATTTGTATTGATGAAGAATTTAATTTAGTTAGGATATATATTAGTTTACCTCTATAAAAGGGTTTAATATTATTTAAAATGCCATTTGAGAATATACAATTTTAATAAATTCATTAAAGGTAGAATAGTGTTTACTAAAAAATACAATATCTTTTAATATTAATCTTGATTTGTATGTTTCCTTTTCTTATTAGAACAAACTCTTGATCAAAATCTATTTTCAACCCTTTTCAGTTTACCTAAATCAAGAAACTTAAATAAGTATGAAAAGGTTATATTTTATAATACTAATAAGGATCTCTTTACTTCACATAACAAGAAACCATATTTTGACATCAAAAGAAAAAATGAAAATAAATGAAAATAAAAAAACAAGAAACTATGTGTTTGTAAACGGTTGATAAAAATTTAGTGCTGATCTTTGCGTGTCTACTAGCAAGCAATGCGGTAGTCATACATTGCAGGTTGACCATTAAATATTTTATACCCTAGTCTAAAGTCAATAAATGTGATTTACCGCTCATCAACTATACACATCATTAAATATTTTAACTTCCCATGTACCTTCAGCTATATTGTTTAAGCATAATCCTAAAAAATTCTTTGCAAAATTTATGAAAGCTTTTTTTTTTTTTTTGAGAAGAGTCATAAATTCTATGAAAGTTGCACCAAAGGATAAGTATAACCTTACCTTATCGTACGATGCTGATGAATCTAATACTTTAAGACAAAGTCCTCGAGCAACAAATGAGAACAAAGAATTTGTGTTTGAATTTGAAACTGCGTGGGGGATATGAGAACACTAGATGAACAAAAATAAATAAATCATGGAAATATCAGTATAACATAAATTATAAATATGATGTGAGAATACATTTTTAAAATCGAATAAGAAAAATAAGGAGCTACCGATAGGACAGACGAAGAAGATGAATAGAAGTGAAAGCGGAAATAAAAAACCAAAACCATTGAAGAAGATGCTTAAAAGAAATATTTTGATAAGTGAAGGTATTTATAGCATTGAATGATAAGAATAGTTAATGTGTTTAAGAGGACAATCAGGACCGACCCTTAAGTTTATGAAAGTCGACGACGATCTATACATTTTGTTCTTATGGTCTGAGACTTTCAAAAATGAGTCAAGACCAATCCGGTTCTCATCATGGCCGGTCCTGAGTGGTTGGGCCCACAAATGTTAATGTCTAGTCAAAAGCATATGGTTCTCTGTAAAAAGTAAAAAATCTCCAAGTGATGTGTTTTTTTTTGCAGTTGCCGTAATTAATACATAACCCGCATATACTATATCAACAACGTGTATTCAACTAAGAAACATTTTTAATACAACATCATTTTGGAATCGAATTTTAAACCAACTCATTGTAACATGAGTTTAAACCGCTGATCTCACCAACCAACACATGTTACGTTCCCAATTGTGTTATTTGAAACTAAATTACAGCGGCTTTGAAATTATGGTTAAAAACAAAAATAAAGAATGGTTTCTTCATTAAGCTGAAAATGTATGTTCAATTAATCTTATATACAAATATACCTAGTCACTAAACAAGAAATAACCGGTATTGATAACAACCAGAATATAACGAAGTCTACCCCTTTCTCCTTCAAAATGGAGTTTCATAGCTATTGAAAAGATCTTTGTTGAATGTAAGAGCATGAAATTGTGAGGGCTTGTGATGTCAAATCATAGGTTTGCATCATACCAACAACCAGGTTGAATGATCCCACATGCTTATTGTGAGACTATATGACCTCAGAATATAAGATTGAGATATGACAAAGAAAGAAACACAATATTGATTCTCTGATTCTCTTTCCTTAACACCTTTATGTAATTTCTTGTAACACTGTTACACACAGCACTGCTGCAACTTGACTACACTCAAGAACATACTTATACAACGAGTAATCACAACTCTAATCTACCCAGAACAAATCAAAGATAATCAACAATCTTTGTCTGAAAGGAAACCCAAGAAATACCCCTACCCTCAAGATTAGTTACCATAAGATTTTTCCATCTTGTGTAACTTGAACTTCTTTACCATGAACCCTAAAAACTGAGACTCTTTTCTCCTTGAATTTCTGTTCGAAAAAGAGCTACTCGAAAATGTCAACATACCCAACCTTTTAAGCTTACAAGCTTTCTGGGTAAAACAGAGAGACTCCCCTGAAGTCCAGCGGTCCGTCCATCGTACATCGTAACATGGGGGACCTGTTGCACGTTGCACGTATGTGATGCCACAGTATCCTTCCTTCCTTGATGTTGCCACAAGCATATTCTAATGCCTTCACACTTATTACGATATTCCAGTTCTTATGCTTGCATCATACCAACAACCTAGCTGAACAACATCCCATTGAACTTAGCTATACATTAATGGATAGGAGATAGGGGATAGGGGATTCCTTAGAAGCTTTTTCACCAATTCTATGGCCTTGTACTTCTTACCTAGAATAGCCACTTCATTAGCCATCGAGTTCAATCGACCACTCTACACTTGGAATGTCTCATCCTCCCCCATGGTCATGATTTCAAATTTGGATGTCTACATAATAATTCTCACCCTTCTCAAACTTAGTGTTCCTTCAAACTGAATCATTAAAGTGTCCCAAGTTTATTTGACACTGATACAACTTTGAATTTGCTTAAATTGACATTTGGACAAAGATCTCCTGATTGTAGAGATTAAGGTTTAAGCAATTTATAAAATAAATAAATTAATTTTAAAAAAAGTTACGTAAGGAGTCATATTAGTCGATGTCTCATAAGAGATATTTTTGTTCTAATACATCACAATATCATTGTGTTACAATATGTGTTGTTTGACTAGTTAATGCACTATTCTAAAATGTGCTCACCCAATTTCTCAAAATTCAATAGGCAGGTAAATTTTCAAGAGTCAATCTTCCGTTGATTGCATCACGTTACCAATAAAGGAGACAAAACATTTCCATTGGAAAGTTGTACTGAGAGCACGTACACTAGTGATAGTTTAGAGTATCATAAGATTAAAAAAATAATAAATTTTTTTTTTTACTCAATTATACTAAAAAAAATATTCTTTTTTTTTCATTTTACTCAATTTTTATTAATTTTATATTTAAAACACTCACTTCCTTCTATTGATACCCACTTTTGATATCAACTCATTGATACCCTCTCTCCAATAATATCAACAATCTCCTTTTTTTTACTTAAATTTTATTAATTTTATATTTAAAAACACCTCATCTTTTTACTAAAAAACACTCTCTTTCCTTCTATTCTTCAAATTTTAATAATTTTATATCATATGATACCCACAAAGTATCACCGCTGTACGATGCTCTGAGTTTCAGAAATATAAATTGAGTAATTTTTATTTGGTTTCTTCCATTATTTGAGAAGTCCATAATATTTTGCTGCAAATATACGTCAAGATACGAAGAGAGGCTCGTCGCTTGGTTTACGGCTTCTTGTAAATTGTGCTCCTAGTTTTTCTTTTAGATTTAGTTTTAGTTTTGATAAAAAGTTTTAAGTGATTTATGAATATTGAAACCTGGTGTAAAATAATATTGTGGTTTGAATAAATTTAATATTCACTTCAATATTGAGAGTCATATGATATATATTTTTGTTATATGGTTAACTCTCTAAAATTTAGCTTCAAGGCCAATGTTTCAGCCAGCTCTCGTCATGAACGGTCCTGAGCACAATGGTCGGAACGAGACATGTAAAAGTCTAGTCTAGTCACGCATGCATGCATACAGGGCCGACCCTGAGTTTTAATAGACCACAAGTTAAAATAAAAAATAGGCCGATTTGACCACTAACGTAAAGAAATTTTTAAGATTTGAGGACCGTTTTGTTATAATAAATATGAGGTTTGATAAGAGGGCCGCAAGCATAAGTTTTGTCTGCTTGCCCTCAGGACCGGCCCTGCATGGATATATATGGCTCAAGCATTAATAGTAAAATTTAAGAATTAATATCTTATACATGTGGGTGAATTTCGTCAGTTAGATTTTAAAGTTCCAGTTTTCTATCAAAAGAAAAAAAAACTCTAGCTATATGTATTTTGTTAATTAAATAGAAAGAGATAAAGTTCCTGTTTGGACATTAAATCTAAAAACGGTTTGGACAATGAAAATATGGATCTTAATTAAACAGATAAATTAATAGTTTGAGATTTAAATAAGCTTTTCTTATAATAAACTTAATGACAAAAATTCAAACGCATGAACTAAACATGATAACCCCAACTTTTTATTAAAAAATAATTTTTCTTGCTATCAAACACAACGTGCACACAAATTATTAGTTATCATCATAACATAAAAATCGACATATCTTAGTTTAACATATTCACAAAGAAAAAGAAGAACACGTGTATATATTAATTTCTAATTTTATACATTATGAATCTTACATAGAAATTATCGTTTACATTGTTTTTATAGTTTCCATTTTTCTATAATTTTACTTCTATTTGGAAAAACGTAAATTCCATGGCTTATTTGTCTTTTTGTTTTGATTGTTTCCAAAATTTAATATCTGTATATAATCTAAATATATGAAGGAAAAAAAACTAGAAAAACGTGTTCCAGAACAAATAAGAATAGAAAATTGGGACGGAAAAAAAAAAAAAATAGAAAATTGGGATCCATTATGATTTTGGAGTTAGAATTCTCCTGTCTATAAATTGGAGGCATATTAGAAGGTAAACACATTGTTTTGTGGTTGTCTTCACAAAGAGGAAGCAAAAGAAGAAGAGGAGAGGTGATTGAGATAACACTCAACGACGATGTGTTAGAAGAAATTATGGTGAGGCTTCCAGTGTAACAACCCTATCCCGGGTCACGGGGCCCGGGTAGGTATATTATTGGGTAATGACATAAATGTGCATAAATAACCGTAAGATAAGTCTGAAATACCTTTATTAAATGCGGTAAACGAATCATTTGCAAGAAGTGAAAACCGAAACCAATAAAATTCATAATCTCGTCTTAAAACACCAAAGTCTAAAATAAGCAAAAACGTAGCATTTCCCAAATAAGAACCAAAGTCCAAGCTCCTACTCAATACCTGAGAAAAAGGGTAAAGAGGGGTGAGTAACAAGTTACTCAGTGAGAGAGGGTCATCCCTGCCCACATGACACATATCACACACAAACGAACCGGTATATACGCATACAAAGTCTAGAAATAGATATACAATGGTCCAGCACAAACAACCTATACCAGCAATAATAGCGGAGCTACTTGCTCAATAGCGTACTCGCATAGCACAACACATTATAGCATATTAATATATAAGTGTGGGATCAGACACCCAATAGCAATAGCGATAACAATATATAAGCATGGGATCATACACCCAATAGCAATAGCGATAGCGGGATCAGACACCCAATAGCAATAGCGTTGGATCAGACACCCAATAGATAGCGTTGAATCAGACACCAATAGATATATATATTATATAATATAAAAAATACGATAAGTCAACTCAGCATTATCACACAACGAGGTAAAGCATAACATCATTCATAACATCATTTCTTTAACAACCTAGCTGTCAAACAAGCCATCACATTACATAGCTACTCATAAACCTAATACAAGCATATACAAGAAGGTTTACGAATGTTATGTATCCACAGATCACCACCTCACCTTAGCCTTAAAGAAGACACAACAAAGAGAGGAAGAGCAGCTACAAATCTGCACAAGCACGAAGGAAAGTTAGGCTCCGACTAACCTTTCCATTTCAAGAAACTTTTAATTCGGGAAACTTTTCATTTCTGGAAACTTCCTACTTTGGGAAAGTCAGGTTTCCTAAACCAAACCAACTGGTTAACCCGAACCAACCCATCCGGTTAACCCATACCGGACCAGTCGGTTTATCCAAACCGAACCATTAGGGTTTGAGAGTTACCTTGGACACACAACACTGTAAACGCGACAGAAGGAGCTACGGATATCGGATTCTGAATCGGTCAACGGTTCTGGAAACTAGACAGGATGGGCTTTTTGCTGATATGTAGATCCTCTCCTGTATCCTTCTGGATCGTCGGAAAACCCTTCCCAAGTGGACTGGTCACTAATCGGATCTGCACAGATGGGTCTCGGGAAAACAGACACAACTCATAAACCACAGATCCGAATGAAGAACTTCTTTCTCATATAACTATATCAGAGAGTAAAGAACTTACCCACAAAGTTTCACTCGAATCTAATCTGGTTTTCCCGTTCGTTTCTCTTCTCCACCGAAACAGGTCATAACTGTCTTCTCCTCCTTTTCAGGCGACGACGGTGACTTCTCTCCCACGGTGGCTGTGACGGCTGGCTCTGTCTCTATTATGGCAGGGCTTTACCAAAAGTGTCTCTCTCTAAACCCTTGAGGTCTCCTCCTCTCCTTTATATAGAGATATGAGAGCAAAACCTAGTTCTCCTCCTTCTTGGGCCACACTTAAATGGGCTTTTCCTGATGGATTTGATCCAATTTTCTGTGGGCTTGGGATAGGATGTTACATCCAGTAAAAGCCCTAATTATATGCCAAACCGTGTCTAAACACTGGAGACGTATACTAACGTTCAAGTCTTTCAAGGAGAGATACATGTTGAATCATAAAACCCATGAACCAAATTTTTTTATTTCTCTATAATGATCACGACTGGTATAAAGACAACTATGCTCTAAAAACAATGAGGTTGGACTGGTCATCTTCTGGTCTAGTGGAAGAAGACGAAGAAGAAGAATATCATACTTATGATGAACACGAAGAGAAAGTAGTGGTAGTTTGGACGGTCTTGTTTGCTTCTATGGCTCAACGGACTTGAAAAGACCGATTAAAGTGATAAACCCTGCCACGAGATGGTCATGGATTCTGTAAGGCCTGACCGTCCTATCCATGGGCTCCACATCCACTTTCGGCCCATGGGCCCACACTCTCTGACGGTCGGTGCGTTAGTCCGGGAGGCTCAGAAGTCATGTTTACTGACCATGCAAATCACCACGTGATCTTTTCACGTGTTTTGACCTCATTAACACGGTACTGGAAATGACTTCCCAGTAGGTCACCCATCCTGAAACTACTCCAGCTCAAGCACGCTTAACTCAGGAGTTCTCTCTAGACCTGTGACCGAAAAGATAAGTGCACTTTGGTGATAGGTAGCCAAATCAATTCCTTTAAGCCTCTCCGCATATACCACATATACCATATATGCTCTGAAACCGGAGTGTCACAATCACCCCCACTAAAAGATCGCAACGTCTTCGTTGCGCATACCAAGATCGTTACACCGACAATCTGACTCTTCACAAATGTCAGGGTTGATACTATTTGTAACGCCCCGACTGCCCTATCCATGGCCTCCACGTCCACTCTCGGCCCGTGGGTCCACACTCCCCGACGTTCGGTGTGTTAGTATGGGAGGCTCGGAAGTCATGTTTACTGACCCTGCAAATCACCACGTAATCTTTTCCCATGTTTTGACCACACTAAGACGGTACTGGAAATGACTTCCCAGTAGGTCACCCATCCTAAAACTACTCGAGCTCAAACACGCTTAACTCTGGAGTTCTCTCAAGACATGTGACCGAAAAGATAAGTGCACTTTGGTGATATAGGTAGCCAAATCAATTCCTTTAAGCCTCTCCGCATATACCGCATATACCATATATGCTCTGAAATTGGGGTGTCATAGATTCAGCAAGAGGATATAGAGAACAAAGAAAATCTCACTCTCCCGGGATTCGGGAAAGACTTGATCACAGGAACATACAAATTAGTTTGGTTGCATAACATTAAAGACAAAAACACATCATCATGCGAAGTTTTTGACTTCGGTGTCAAGCAATGGAGGCATGTCATTCCACCTCCTCATCATCAGATAGATTACGACCCAAAACCAACTTTTACAAACGAATGGCTTTATTGGTTCAGCAAAGAGAAGACCAAGTTGATTGCTTTTGATCTTCACATGGAGATGTTTAGAGTTGTTCCAAATCCAATTAGAAAAGCATCATCATGTGTTAATATGTATATGGGAAGTGTAGATGATGATCGTCGTCTTGTGTGGATTTCGAAAACGAATGTAGATGGCATGCAACATGTTTAGAGGCTCACCAACCACAACACAAGAGGAGGGGAATTATCTATAATGGACAAGATGTTCTCCTTTGACTTGAACAAGATTAACCCTACTTGCTTTGATCATCCTCATTATTTTTCCCTCCTCAATCTTACCGCAATTTCCAAGAATGGTTACAAGGTGATGCTCTCAAAACCCGATTCTCAAAGTCTCCTGTTATGTCAACCCTTGAACCCTACTTCCATTATTTATCCTGAGTTTTCTTATTCTCCTCCTCGTCCCATTGACAGTTTAGGTCTTCCTTATTTGTTAAGCTTAGCCTTTCCCTCGTGAAGTAATTTTAAAGTGGGACAAAATTGTATGTAATGAGATAAATAGTAAAACAACAAACCGTCAAAAACATTGTAGATAATTAATTTTTGTTTGTAGCATATTAGTTTCTTTATTCACTACAAGAAAACATCTCGGTTTCTGACGGACTAATCCGTCGGAAATCCGTCGGAATCAGGGGTTTTTTGACGGATTTCTGATGGATTTGTTCCGTCGGTTCTATCTCGTCAGAATTCCAAATCCGTCAGAATTCCGTCAGGCTACCCCGACGGAATTCTGACGGATTTTGAATTATTTAAAAAAAAATAATTTATTTAAATGAATAATGTTTTTTTTTCTTATTTAAATGTATAAAATTTAAATTATAATTAAATAGAAATTGTTTTAAAAACAAATTTAAAGTTTTAAATTAAATTTAAATTACAATCTAAATTTAAAGTCCTTGACGACGTAAGAACTCGTTCATCTTCTCCTCCATTGCACGGTATCGGTCCTCCGCCTCTGCTTTCTCTCTCAGGCGCCGTGCCTCCACCTCCTCAATCTGTTTCTGCATACGTGCCTCCGCCTCCACCTCTCTGTCGTACCGTTCCTCCAAAGAGGTAACCCGTTGGGTCAATTCGGCGTTTTGTGCTACCAAACTGCTACCACCGTGATAGCGAAACGACGAAACGGATGAGCAACTGTCTTCGGGGAGGCCGTAGACACGACCTCTACTCTTAGGGGTTACCTAAGAAAAAAAAAATCAATTTCAAAACGTATTAGTATTAAAAGGTATTTTAAATGTGTTTAAAATTGACACGTTTACTAACCTCGTAAGTCAACTCGTTGACCTTGTCGAATGGAACTTCGGTTAGCGGCGGAGTTCCTTCGACGATCGGTTGCGATAGGAGGTATTGCTGCCCGGCCTTCTCCACGCTCTCCACGATTTCCCGAGCAATCGCATCTTGGATTTCACCCGTCTGTCTGTTGGTGTGAGCATCTCTGATGATATCAACATGCGAAGGACGCACACCGGTCTTCTCAAACTGTTAGCATATTCAAGTATGGAAAATGTTAACGATAATTAAAAATATTTGGAAAATTAGGAAAATTACCAGTTGTTGAACACGTGACGCCTTGCTCGTTGCACCGAGGTTGTGGGTCGCCTCTCCCTTCCCATTCCGCTGGCTCTTCCGGTTAGTTGAGTTTTGGCCGGACGTCGCTTGAGTGGCCTCCAGTTCCCAATGTGCAACAAGTCCATCCCATAATGTTTGGTTGTCTTTAATAACCTTAGGCACCTTCCCTTTTTTTCTCCACCCGTCCTTCCACTCGTTCATCTTCTGCGAGTACTTTCTCTTCGCCTTCTTGTCGAAATTACGTCGGACCTGAGGAGTTAGCTGGGGGTCCCACGTAAATTCTTGCTGCAAAGAAAACCAATACTCGAATTATTGACAAGTGGAATTTAATATAAAAAATTGTATATTTAATTAAGAATATAAACACATACTGCAAATTGGTGAAACCATGTGTCCTGGTCTGCAGCCGGCATCGACTCATATGTGGGATACGGCTTAGTTATCATGTTGTTGACCATTTCGTTGATACAACCCGCAATACCGTTTCCCGAAAATTGGAACCTACACGGTATTTTGTTTCATATTTTGTAAACAATATTTATTAAGCTAATATAATCATTTTAATTTTGAAAAGTAGTCATTACCAGGTCGTGTAGGGTGGTAATTCCGGGTCAAGGCGTGTCAACCTATCCCGACCTGGTTGCGACACAAACTCCTCGATGGTCATTGCCGTGCGAGCAGCAGAGCCAGCTGTACCCATAACAGGAGTGGTTGGGATCTGCGAATCACTCGCAGTCTCACCTCCCCTACTGGAACCACCACCTCCGCTAGTAGCATGAAATATCTCATAATCCCTACGATTTCAAAATTTTTTATATAACCTTTTTATTTTCTCCCATATTAAAAATTACTATGTCAATTATAGATATAAAATTTAGAATCTTTATTACGGAGTTAGGGCTTTTGGGAATTATGATTTTGAGTTTTTGAGATGTTAGAATTTATGGATTTTAGGATTTATGGTAATTTGGTAATATGCGATATTGGAAATTCGTGAAAAAAGCAATGAAATAATTCCACGACATCACCAAGAACAAACACGTTAAATTTTTTAACGGTTTAAAGGTTTTTTAAGATATAGTAATTTTTTGATTTTTTCATCTTATATATATAGAATTTGGGATTTTGGATATGTTAAAATTTTTTAAAAAAACATTAAAGAAACATTTAAAACAATACAAATTTAAAAATTTAAGGGACTCACTCAATTTAAGCAACCATTATTGACAATGTTAAGGAATTAGAGATTTATGAAAACCAAGGCAGCATGGGTAGAACTTCTGGGATTCACGGCCTTAGATCTTTGATTGACAGAACATAAATTACGACGGATCCTGTTGCCATTCGAAGAGCCAATCCCGTGAAAACCAGAAGTTCTACTCATGCTGCCTTGGTTTTCATAAATCCCTAATTACTTAACATTTTCAATAATTCTTCCATACAACTCCCATATTTAATTATTAAAATTTGTATAGTTTTTTTAAAAATTTTACATTTTTAAAAAGTTAAATGTTTTTAAAAGTTAAATGTTTTTAAAAGTTACATAATTTGATGTTGTGTTTAAAAATTTAAGAGTTACATGTTTATAAAAGTTTATAATTTTTTTAAAAATTTAAGAGTTTAATTTTTTTTCAAATTTTTACAAATTACATTTTAAAAATCTCAAAAAGTTACAAATACTTATTAGAATTGGAATTAAATTAATTGCAAATGGTAAGTTCCTCAAATTATCATAATACCTTAATCTATATATCCATAAATCCCTATTTTATCAAAATTTCAAAAATAATAAAATTTTCTAAATCCCTAATTTCTAAAATATTTGTAAATCCCAAAATTCATAAAATTTTCTAAATTCCTAAATCAATTACGAAATCATGTTAAACTATACTTCAAATTCGATATTTATGCATTCCCAATTGAATATCACACAATTTCAAGAACGGATTTGAACGGATTTATAAATTTTCAACGGATTTGTTCATAATTTTTAAACCAACAAGAACTTACATTGATTTGGTGAGTCGGGTGACAATCGGCGGAGATAATCGGTGGTGATTCGGCGGCAAATCGGACAGAGTGACGGAGGAGATTGAGGAATTTTTTTGGTTGCTCTGTTTCTGTGTCTGCGGGGAAGACGAACTGTGGGATTTTAAAGAACACTGCGACGGAATTCTGACGGAATTATGACGGTATATTAAAATCCGTCGGAATTCCGTCAGATATTCCCGCTTTTTCGATGAGATCGAAGTGTTTAGGCGGGAGTAAATTAGGATTTTCCGTCAGAACTCCGTCATTATAGTCTGACGGATCCTTTTTTTTATTTTTTGCCGTTTAAAATAAAAGAAATAAATAAAAAATAAGTGTCCGTCAGAAATCCGTCAGACTATAATGACGGAGTTCTGACGGATCATTAATTTTTTTAATTTTTTTCCGTTTACAATAAAAGAAATAAATAAAATTTATCAGGATCCGTCAGAACTCTGTCAGACAATAATGACGGAGTTCTGACGGATTTTTAATTTTTGTATTATATTTTTTTCCGGTTCAAACTATTTATAAAGTTTTTGAAAATATGGTTAAGGTTTTTACTTTTTAAATATAAGAGATTCATGTGGGTTTGTTTTTTAATTTTAAAAATTTTGTACATTAATCCTATTCTAAATTTGTATAAATCCTTATAAATTACAAACACTTATAAGAATTGAAATTCAATTCATTGGAAAAAATAGGAAAATTGTTAAAATATCGTACTTCCTAAACAAATATTGAGTTTATCTGTATGCGAGCAAAACAGTATTTAAATTAAGGATCCGTTATTACGGGCGTTTGGTTCAGGGATTGTTGAGTTGGACGGAGTGACATTGTCGGTTCAACTTCAGTAACATTTAAGTTATCGTAAGGAGGGCTTGAAGGAACAAGAGTTGTGTTTGGAGGGTTATGACCGGGGGCTCGGTTTTGCATACAGTAATTCCACAAATCTCTGTTTGCCATTACGCAATTGAATTTTTCTAAGGGGGAGTGCGTGTTGAAATTTTTTTATAAAGCAATGACAAAATGTGCAAACTTATGTAGAACTGATATCCGTCGGATTTCCGTCGGAAATCCGTTAAAACACTCTGACATAACACCCCACAAATCACTTCGGCAACTACAGACGATTTATTAACCACTCAAAGTTTGCCGACATCGTAAACCGTCATAATTCTGTCGGAATTCCGTTACATAATTCTGACGACTTATCTCCATCGGAAATCCACCGGTCCACCTGACTAATCAATCTTTGCCGACATCAGAAATCGTCAGCAGTCCGTCGGACATCCGTAACACAATTCTGACAACATAACTGCGTCGGAAACCCGTCGGTACAGCTGACCAATCAAACGTTGCCGACATCGTGTAGTCTTAATTCCGTCGGTAATATGGTAATACAGACGGAATACCGACGGTTTATACATACAACTTCTACTATAAATACACCTGATGGAGTGTATATCTTCTACACCTCTCAGTCACAAACAAAAAAATATGTCTTCTAGCTCTCCAAATGAAGACGCAAAAACAACATCCGAGGCTAATTTTTTTTATGTTCCAAAATACTCATGGGAAACCGAATCTCATTGCGACGAATTCACTCAAGAGATTCCCACTTACTCGTGGGAATTTGATACCTGCTCACCAATCCATAAAAAAGATTCCACATTAACAATAGTGCCTGACAGGCAGTGGTCGCAAAACATCCACCATGCCAATCCAATCGAAGCCGAGCAACCATGTCAATTGATGGAAAAGTCAGATACTTACAGTGGAAGTACTTCAAACGTATATAAGGATCAATACTATGATTATGAATTCGCCCAAAGCCCAGAAAAGCCAAACTTAAATTTAGATGTTGATGCAATCAAACGTGAATTGTGTGACGGATTTATAGATTCTCCACCAAAGGATCATTACTATGATTTCGTGTTCGCCCAAAGTCCAGAGAAGCCAAACATAAATCTAGATGTTGATGCAATCAAAAGCGAATTGTGCGACGGATTTGTAGATTCTCCAGAAAAGAAGAAAAAGGGAAAGAACATCACTAAATGGTTCTAACAAAAGAAGAAAAAGGGAAAGAACATCACTAAAGTGGAAACCGACATATGATTTTAAAATGCGGAGTTTATTATGTAGTTGTACCATAACCGTTGTGTGTTTAATATTTGCAAGGATTTCGTGTACCTGTTTAAGAATGTGTTCTAAATTTTATGTTTCATTATATGTAATGGTTTATCGGAGTTGCAATACCAATAATTATCGTTAATTAGTCAGTGAATATGAATATATATATACTATTAACTAATATGGTACACAATATTAGTCCACAGCAGAAATAATTAAGATTTATTCCTTTATTTAATGAAATGAAAAATATTATACGGAACACACAAATGTGAGAGAAGAACATAAAAAACCAAACATTTATTCCCAAATTATTATTCTGAATCTTCGGAGGGACCTTCACTAGGGATGGAGTCTGAATCGTCGTCAAATTCCCCTAGTGTTTCCTCTTCGTCCGAATGCACTAGATCATCCCCGACATGTGTGACATCAACGACAAGGTCAATGTTATCTATCTCCTCAACAGGTGACATTGGTACACTTCTGGATGGTTGTAGAGCATCATGTTCTGGAACTCCATATATTTTTCCTCTTGGGTTTATTGGCGTTACTGTGATCCACAAATCAGTACGGTAGGCAACTCGAGGATATGGAATGTAGCAAACCTATTAATAATTAGTTGATATTGTTAATATACATGAACAAGAAACCTTAACTATGAGTACATAGGTAAACATATTATTGTATATATTGATACCTGGTCTGCTTGAGACGCAAGGATAAATGGATCATAATACTGCAATCTCCGGCTTGAATTTATTGAAATAACACCAAGCTGGTCAACTAGAACCCCTCGACCATTGGATGGATCATACCAATCGCACATAAACACAACGCACCTCAAGTTCAACATTCCTGGATAGCGGATTTCCAAGATTTCTTTTAAAATCCCATAGTACATGGTATCGCCGGATTGCGCCGAAATACCATAGTCCGCAGTTGACCTTTGACGTCCTTCCTCGCGGATCCTGAACGAATATCCCCTAGTGCAAAACTGGGGATATGAAATCGCGCTGCTGCGTAAAGCATGAACAAACTCCACTAACCATGCCGGGAGTGAATGACCACATGCTATACAATCAGAAACCTAAAAATAAGTAAGAAATAAGTAACATATGAACGTGAAAACATGGAAACGTAAGAGTAAGTAATAATATTAAACTTACATAACATTTCAACCACCCCTCAAATTCTTCGTCTTTCAAGACAGCAAGTTCGGCATCTGTCTTATCACGATGGTAACCACGTGCGAGAGACATGTAGATCCTGTAACATAACAGTCGTTAGTAGATGAAGTCAAATAATTCAATAAATTTATAATGATAACTGATATATATATATATATATATACCTTTCATACTCCAAAATTTCGTCACAGTTTCTGAGGATATACGTATGCAAATGTGTGACCTCTCTTGGTGATAGTTTGCGTTTCTTTGCTTTTCCACTGGCTCGACCAACTTGGGCAAACAACTCAGGAACAACCACGGCATACACTGCTTTCTCACCTCTATCATCATGTCGGAGAGGTCGTCTCGCCTTAGTACTTACTTCCCGTGGAAAGTAACATTCGGCAAATTGTGAGACTTCCTCGTTTAGGCTTTGTGCGACAATAGATCCCTTAACCCTGCTCAAATTTTTAACCTTTTTCTTCAGGTGGAACATGTAACGCTCGAACGGATACATCCATCGGTATTGAACAGGGTCTCCTAAGGCTGCTTCTCGTGGGAGGTGAATAGGAAGATGTTCCATAACGTCAAAAAAAGACGGTGGAAATATCTTCTCAAGATTACAAAGGAGTACCGGGATATTGGCCTCCAAGTTACGTATCCCGTGGACGGTTAGCGTTCTTGAACACAAATCTCAGAAGAATGCACCAACTCCTACATAACACAGAAATGTAAACAAGTTAGTAAATATATAGTAATATTATCGTAGTAATACACAAATGGGAGTAAGAAATATACCTCCAATTGCTTGGTGGATAGGTTCTGGAAGAAGATATGCAAATACAAATGGAAGAAGACGCTCACTCACGACATGACAATCATGACTCTTCATTCCTGTAAACTTGCCTTCCGTCGAATCCACGCAATTACGTAGATTAGATGCGTAGCCGTCTGGAAATTTGACAAATTTTTTGAACCAGTCAAAAAATTCTTCTTTCTTCCTAGCGTCTAACCGGTAAGCAGGCATCGGCAATCTACCGTTCGAAACATGAAGAGATGGCCTCGAACAAATCGATGGCAAGTCGAATCTAGACTTCCAGTTGTCTTTGGTCTTTCCTGGGACGTTTAATACGGTGTTCATGATTTTGTCAAAAAAATTCTTTTCCACATGCATGACATCTAGATTATGCCGCAGTAGATGGTCTTTCCAGTAAGGCAAATCCCAAAATATACTCTTCTTGTGCCAATTGTGATATTCCCCACAACTGTCGACGGGGTAATGGCCATTACCCCCACATTCAGGACTTCGCTCTGCACCAAAATCTCGTAATTGTTCCAATATGCTGCGACCATCTATCTCAGGAGGTGGACCATGTAACACTTGTTCATTCTTCCTGAAATGTCTTTTAGACTGACGATATGGATGATTTGGCGGTAAAAAACACCTATGGCAATCAAACCATGAAGTCTTCCTTCCGTGCTGCAGTTGGAATGCTGAAGTATTTTCTTGGCAATAAGGACATGCCAATCTTCCATGCGTTGTCCATCCAGATAACATACCGTATGCTGGATAATCGCTTATGGTCCACATAAGTACCGCACGCATCTTGAAATTCTGCTGGATTGAAACATCATATACCTCAACACCATGCTCCCACAACATCTGCAACTCGAAGATCAATGGTTGGAGGAATATATCGAGTGACCGTCTTGGATGATCTGGCCCGGGAACTAGAATTGAGAGAAAGAGGAACTCTCGTCGCATGCACATAGATGGAGGCAAATTGTAAGGTGTTACGATGACCGGCCACAACGAATATTTTCTTCCATGCTTGCCAAATGGGTTGAAACCATCAATGGATAAGACTATGTATACATTCCGTCGTTCATACGCAAAATCTAGATATACGGATTGGAAGTGTTTCCATGCTTTCGCGTCAGAAGGATGCGTGATATCTCCATCTTGACTATGCTCTGCATGCCATCTCATAGCCTTAGCTGTGCGGTTTGATTCGTACAGCCTCTTCAACCTCTCCGTTGTGGGTAAATACCACATCCATTTGAATGGAATCTTCACCCTGCCACTTGTGTCCTGGAATCGGGGTTTCTTGCAAAATTTACATTTGTTCCGGTTCTCGTCTTCTCTCCAGTATATCATACAGTTGTCGATGCACACGTCCATAACCTGGTAGGGCAAACCAAGACCGGCGACAAGTTTTTGGATCTCGTAGTATGATCCTGGGGACACATTATCTTCAGGCAAAATATCTTTAACGAACTCGGCGATTGCATCAACACATTCTTCGGACAAATTGTGATCAGTCTTTATGTTCATCATCCTAGTAGCAGAAGATAGCGGTGAATGACCATCCCTACAACCGCTGTATAGTGGTTGCTTTGCTACGTCTAACATATCGAAAAACCTTCGAGATTCTAAATTAGGTTCTTCAACCTTATCACCCTCATAACTACCGGACTGGAAATTTTCTCTAACCATCACAACCGTACTAACCCCAACATCTACATCCGCTGTAGGTTCCCCAATGCTAGACGGAAAATAAGGTTCATTGCTACTGGTACTACCATATTCATAATTCCTTTCTCCATGTAAAAATCAAACCTTATATCCCAGCCTAAATCCATATCTATATAAGTGGTTCCAAATAGTAGAAACTGCAGCACTAATTCTATTACAGCAATTAGAAATAGGACATTTGATATCCTAACCTTTGTTGGCCGCCTCTTGATCTATGGGTAACTGCATGAACTGGCAAATACCATCAGCGTATTCGGTCGTTAATAAGTTAGACCCCTCTTCCCTCATTGGCCCGTCCATCCATGACCGAAAATATGAAGAACTCATCTCTTAAAAAAATTATTTTGGTTTTCAAATGTTGTTATGAACATCTGAAGAAATTTTAAAACTTATGTAGAATGAAAATCCGTTAGAAATCCGTCAGACAACCGTCAAAACCTCCGACACAATAACACATCAATCCCATCGGCCGACCCAGACGATTTGTTAACCAGTCAAAGTTTGCCGACATCGGAAACCGTCAGAATTCCGTCGGCACAAAAAAAAACTGATTTCCGTCAGATATCCGTCAGTATTACCATCAGAATATTCCGACCGTTTATTCCCGTCGGTATGTTGTCGGAAAATGTTGACGGATTTATGACGGAATAGTGACAGAAACCTTTGTCGTCAGTAATCCGTCACAAAAAACTGACGGAATCACGACGGAATGATTTTTCGTCACAATTCCGTCCGTAATCCGACGGAAATGTCTGACGGAAAGTCCGACGGCTGAGAATTCCGTCAGAAATCGTGATGTTTTCTTGTAGTGATTATATATAATCGGGAATTATAATAAGTTAACATTTGGTTCATCTTAAATGAGTTCTACTTTGAACACGTTTAGAGCATATATATATAGTGAATACATTATCATAACAAATGTACAATCAATTACCAGATATATATGTCTTTGGTTTTGCATTAGTCGAATCTCTTCATACTGATTTTTTTTGGGGTTAAATTATAAAAGCCGAGGAGTGTTCTTTGTACACAAAGTTTAACTTAATAGTAGCAGAATGAAAAGGGAACTAGAGCCACCACATGTGCATTGGATGTGCAAATATCTTTAGAAGTAGAACGGCTAGAATTGGATGTGCAAACTAGAGTTGAATCGGAAGAGTTGTGTTTCTTCCGAAATTGTAAAATGGTCCTGATAAGCTCAAATTTATCCTGAGCTACTCTCTCAAATTAAGAGATCGTATAGTACTTAGGGATCGAATCCTCAGGGAAAAGAATCACACAATAAAGTTCCAAATTCAAATTAAGCTAAGAGAAATATGATGAATGTAAATTAAACGATTAAAACTAAACAAATGATGATTGATGTTTTTTAAATTCAATAAGACTAAAGCGCTAGGCATTCAGGTAATTCGCAGGCATGATTCAAAATCGAAGAATTAAATTACTGTCGGGATATTTCTTAAGAACGGTTTCCAGAACTCGAAAACAATTGCATAACTAATCAACTTTCGGTGCAGAAGTTATCTATGATTAAATCCTAGCAAAACAAATTTTTTTGCGAGTTCTATAAATTTAATCAAGCATTAATAACAGTTTCGATAAGTTCACAAAATCACTAAGCCAAATTTCTTTGCGAATAGTTCTTTTGCTCACCAAAGATATTAATCCGGTTAACTAATAATGCTTTTGCATCTACCAATCAACCTAACATGTCTAATTCAGGGTGATCAATCCTAAAGCAGAAATTAAAACTATCAAGGTGAAGAACACAAATTGATTGATCCCAACAGTAATAAAATCCTAGCAATTTATCATCAGCCTTTGAAAAACCCTAAGCCTAACTAATAGATTACTCAGACATAGCAATAGAAAACATCACAATAACTGAATAATACTTCATTAAAGAGATAGAGTAAGAGATACAAAAGGGTTTGAATAAATCTCTGAAAAGAGTCTGAACTTGTCTCCCTAAAAGCTATGAATCAATCTCTTGCTAGGTCTCAATAGAATAAAGCATCCCAAAACTAATAATGGCTGTAAAAATCAATATATAGGACTTCAAAACCGTCTGGAACCAGTATTGCCATCTTCAGGAACTTCCGGGCTTTAAACGGGTTTCACGAATTGGGTTTTTCCTCTGTCACGAACAGGGTGTCGATCGACACCGAGGGATGGTGTCGATCGACACCAATCTCAATCTTCCAATCCGAGTTTGACATCTTCAATAGCTCATTCCCATTTGCTCCAAAATGCTTCAAATCCACAAGTTATGCTCCAATTGCCTCTAAACCTGTAAAGACCCTAAAACCATACGAAAATACCGAAAAGACACTAAAAACATACTTATATCATGACTTTAAATGGATAAAAACCATGATATATCAGGTACTTTTGTTTGTTTCTATTTACTTTTTTCGCCTACAACTTTTCTATTGCTCAAAATTCCCCCTGTAAATTATGCCGTTCTTAAAAAAGATTTCAAATTTCCTAAATCTTTTCCTTTTCCCACACATTGTAGGAACAATACAGATGCTTAGTAGAATAAATAGTCAAGTCTGACACTAAAAAGCAACGGGAAAGAAACAAAATATGTTTAAGAGAAAAATATGGGCAAGTGGAGTAATAAAGATGATGAAAAGCTTCTTGAAGCTATTAATGGCGGACAAGACTGGCACAACACCAGTAAACATTCTCTCTCTGGACGATTTGATGCAGCTTCGTGTAGGTTAAAATACGAAGAAATCGATCGCAAGGTTTTTCTCTTTCCTCTATTTCTCTTTAATTATATAGGTGAGAAGAGAGGCTTTCTAATTTCTCAATCATGTTATTATTATTCTCTTGAAACCAAAACTTGTCTTCTTGTTGTTTTCTTAGGTCAAGATGATCTGAAATGCAAGATTGGAGTTTGAGTTGATAGAATTACAAGTTGCTCCTTGATTCTTTTATATAAGATCAAACGATATGTCCTTTGTTTCTTCTTCACAGTTGTAGCTTAAAACATCACTTTGGTTTTTCATTATAAATATGGAATTAAGACTTGATTCATATATACATGGTTTAGCTAAAGATCACATAGGATTCTTACTTGAGACATCATTTTCCTACTTATCGGACTACACTGATCTCTGTTTATTCCAAGTGTAAACTTTACAAGAAGGCTTTAGAGCTTTTGGTTTTGATGGTTAGAGAAGGTATTAAGCTTAATGTGTATACTCACTCTTCTGTTTTGAGATCCTGTAATAGTATGTCTGATGTTAGAATGCTAACATTGTGGGATTATTAAGGAAGGATTAGAGTCTGATGTCATGTCTAAACCCTATTAGTAGTTTTACTTTGACTTTAACGAAATATGGTACTATCTTGAGTCTCTGATGTGATGCTTGTTTTACTTTACTTGGAACATCAAAGGCTCAAGAACTTATATTTCTACCAAACTCTAATTCAGTTGCTATGTCAAATCCCTTTTTGATTTTTGTCACCAAAACATGCTAAATTTCACCACTTTCTAAAGATGTTGAGTTACATGAAAAAAGAAACAGAAAAAGAATTACAAACATAAGAGCCTAAAACACACTTATGTGAATTATATATACATATATATCTTTTTCGGTGTGGTTGACATAAATTTCAAACTAGAGCACACCTCAAATTTATAGGAGAGGTACGTAATGTTAATTTAGAATCATATGGAAATCAAGATTTCATGCATCTGGATATTGCCAAACAAATGTTTTATGATTAAACAGAAATTTATGGAATTAAAATTGGCTTTTAACAAAAACAAAAACAACATTTTTTATGGCATATTTCAACGCACGTGAGTTTCATTCGGATTGGTGTTTTTTCAGTTCAAATTATTTTTTAGTTTATTTGTTTTTCTTTCAAAAGTCTATTGGTTCAACTAATGTCAGTTGAAGTTATCAAAAAAAATTTTTTTTTTATCGAAACCATGTGATGGACCGATGGTTAAATATGTGTTGGTGTGACATAAGATGGATGATTTTGACTTAAACCATAGTTAGAAGTTTTAACCTTTAGTTAATTGGAGTTAAAAAAAAAAGGGTCCACGAAAAAGCATACTTGAGAAAAGACTTAGATATTCTTAAAAACTTCACAGAGTAACTTTTCCCGGTGAGTTTAGTTCGTCAAAAACTCGTCAAGTTCAATGATTTGCTTATAACATCAGAAAATTTGGAATTTCATTAAACAAATAATAAAATAGCTGGAGATTTAAATAACTTCTTCTTATAATAAACTTAATGACGAAAACTCAAACACATGAACCCTAAACATGAAAAAAATCCAACTTTTTCTTAAAAAAATAATTTGTCTTGCTCACAAACAAACACAACAACACGATTAACTGTAATGAATACAATTAACATAAACACAATATAATGCATACAAATTATTAGTTATCATAAAATAAATATCGACATATCTTAGTTTTACATATTCACAAAGAAAAACAATAACACGTGTGTATATTACTTTCCTAATTTATATTATGAATCTTATTTAGGATTTATCGTTTAATTTTTTTATATAGTTCCATTTTTTCTATAATTTTACTTATTTATCTTTTTGTTTTGATTGTTTTCAAAATTTAATATTTGTATATAATCTAAATACATAAAAGGCAAAAACTAGAAAAACGAAGAAATAATAATAAAAAGATTGGAATCCATTCGGATTTTGGAGTTAGAATTTCTCTGTCTATACATTGGAGGCATATAAGAAGGGAATAGAAGACACAAAATCAAAGTAGAAGAAGAAGACACACATAGACAAATCAATCGATGGAGGAGAAGAAGAATCACAAAGAAGAAGGTAAACACATTGTTTTATGGTTGTCTTCACAAAGAGGAAGCAAAAGAAAAAGAAGAGAGGTGATTGAGATAAGTATACTAAACGACGATATGTTAGAAGAAATTATGCTAAGACTTCCAGTGGAAACCCTAATTATATGCCAAACCGTGTCTAAACACTGGAGACGTATACTAACGTCCAAGTCTTTCAAGGAGAGATACATGTTGCATCACAAAACCCATGAACCAAAATTTATATTTCTCTATAATGATCAAGACTGGTATAAAGGAAACTATGCTCTAATGAGGTTGGATTGGTCATCGACTTGTCTAGTGGAAGAAGACGAAGAAGAAGAATATCACATTTATGATGAACGCGAAGAGAAAGTAGTGGTAGTTTGTGGTAGTTTGGACGGTCTTGTTTGCTGCTATGGCTTAACGGACTTGAAAACCCCGATTAAAGTGATAAAATAAGATGGTCCAAGACTCTCCCTCTTGCATGCATGGATTCAGCTCGAGGATTTAGACAACAAGGAGAATCTCCCTCTCCCGGGATTCGGGAAAGACTTGGTCACAGGAACATACAAACTAGTTTGGTTGCATAACATTAAAGACAAGGACGCATCATCATGCGAGGTTTTTGATTTCGGTGTCAAGCAATGGAGGCATGTCATTCCACCTCCTCCTGAACTTCAGGTAGATTACAAGAAAGCAGCAACTTTTGCAAACGGATGGCTTTATTGGTTCAGCGAAGAGAAGACCAAGTTGATTGCTTTTGATCTTCACATGGAGATGTTTCGAGTTGTTCCAAATCCAATTAGCAAAGCACATCATGTGTTAATATACATATGGGAAGTGTAGACGATGATCGTCGTCTTGTGTGGATTTCGGAGACGAATGGAGATGGCATGCAACATGTTTGGAGGCTCACCAACCACAACACAAGAGGAGGGGAATTATCTATAATGGACAAGATGTTCTCCTTTGACTTGAACAAGATTAAATCTACTTGGTTTGATAATCCTCATTATTCTTCCCTCCTCAAAATTACCGCAATTTCCAAGAATGGTAACAAGGTGATGCTCTCAAAACCCGATTCTCAAAGTCTCCTCCTATGTCAACCCTTGAACCCTACTTCCATTCTTTATCGCGAGTTTTCTTATTCTCCTCCTCATCCCATTAAAAGTGTAGTTCTTCCTTATTTCCCAAGTTTAGCCCGTCCCTTGTGAAGTAAATTGGTTTGAAAAGGATATTTGGTTTAGCTCAAAGATACAAATCTTGTTTCACTTAACTTGAAAGATTAGGATACAATTTTCAAGACTTAGAGTCAGAAATGTTAAGATGGGTGGGTTACTTGTAACTTCAAATTTTTCTCCCTTGGCATTTTAGTTTAGCCGAAGTCACATCAGTTCAGTCCGTTTTTCTTTTTTTAAAGTCATTTCGTTTAGAGTTTTGTTCGGTTGTGTTTTACATTTACATGAAAGAAATTTGTTAAAGAAAAATTATAAAAAAATATAGTTTTGACCATTCTTTTTTCTTCTATTTTGACTTTTATAAAATATGTTTCTTACTATCTTGATTCTCTGATGTGATGCTTGTTTTAGTAGACTACAGAGAAGAAATGGGGAGAGAAAGAAAGACGAAGAAAAGTTTTTGACCTCTGTTAATGGCGGCAGACAAAACTGCACATAATTAGTACCGAGTTTCTCTCCAATGGCTTTGATGCAATTGCATGTGGACTAAAGTTTAGAGAACTCGATTTCAAGGTTTGAATTCTTTCTCTTTCCTCAGTTTATATTTCTAGCTTTCTTTTTAGACTCCTAGACTCTTTTCTTTCTCTTTTCTGACGATTACCTATTTTTTCAGGCGTAGAACGATGATCATGATGACTATTTATGGAAGATCAGACATCTTATCCTTTTGCATACATCACAAGTCTCGTCTACTTAACTTAGATCAATCCGTTCAATTGAAGAGAGAATTAAAATCTTGGAAAAGATGAAGAATGAGAAACTTGTGTACAAGTTCCACCATGATTCGCTGGGTAAAAAGGAAGAATCTTTCAAGAAACCAGAGGTAAATTCTTTAAATATCTACAAAACTCTTCCTCTAATTCTTTGTTTTCCTCTGTTTCACTTTATCTTTATCTTTCCTCTAATTCTCTTCGATATCTGCAATTTTCTTCCTCTTTTCTGTAAAACAAAACATTTTTTCAGAGATGGAAAGAAAAAGATGATGCTTCGTTGTGGAAATCGCGTGTCCTAATACCGTTGCGTACTGGAGAAGTTTCCTCCAAACTTAGGAGATCAATCCGTTCAGTTGAAAATAGAATTCAATTCTTGGAAAAGATGAAGAATGATAAACCTGTGCGCAAGTTTTAAAGTCGTTCGTTGGGTAAAAATGAAGAATCTTTCAAGAAACCATAGGTAAATTCTTTAAACCAAAGGTTTCTTTCATTCTTTCTTGGGTTCTTTACTAGAGTATAGGTAAGATTGTGTTTGATGGGTTTTGCAGGAAAACAAAGAAGAAAGACATTCGGGAATTGAGAAAATCAATGAAGAAGTTGTAGAATTTGTATAAGACTTAAGAATTTTACATTTTTTATTAAAGAAATTTGTTAGAGAAAAATGAGGTTTTAAGATTGAGTGCCAAAAATAATGTTTAGTGTCATGGTTACTTGTAATTTCAAATTCTCTCCTTGGACATTTGGACTCAAAAAAAAATAATGAAGTTATCAAAAAAGATATTTACTGGAACCCATTGATGGACCGATGGTTAAATATGTGGTCATTAGATGGTAAAAAGTAAAATCATATGGTATGACTTGTGATGGTTGATTTGGACTTAACCATCATGGTTAGGAGTCTTAACCACAATCCTTTTACTTAATCTGGTTTAACAAAAAAAAGGGTCTAAGAAAAAAGCGTACTAGAGAGAGGACTAGGTCTTCTGAAAAACTTCACAGAGCCTAACTTTCTCTGAAGATCTTTGTTTCCTGGTGAGTTTTGTTCGAAAACTTTTGTATAGATTTCATTGACTCGTCAAGTTCATGGATTTGCTTATAAAACATCTTTGGGTCATCGATTTGTCTAGAAAAATAGTGTAATTTTACACTATTGGGTTCTGCAATATCTGCAAATCCTAGTTCAAAATTTCATAAAAAACCCAAACTTTAAGAGTTTGGGAGCAATCAATTGCAAACCCTAATTGCTAAATTTCATATTTTCTCTATTCTGAATCAATTTGATATCTGTTTCCTGCAGATTTTTCTAGGGTTTTTTTCTGTTTGGGGGAATTGCTCTAACATGGTAAGTATTCGATTGTTCTTACTAGTTGAATCGATTCTTAGTCAAATCAAAAGAGACCTTGTTCAAAGTTTCGATTTTTCTGTTTTTTTTTGTTAACAGTCAGGAAGAAAGGAAACTGTTTTGGATTTGGCTAAGTTTGTTGATAAGGGTGTGCAAGTTAAACTTACTGGTGGTAGACAAGGTAATAAAGAAAGGAATTTTTTTCATGATTATGCTTCAAAGATGATTTGAGATTTTGATGTTTTGTTTATGTGTTTTTATTGCAGTCACTGGAACTCTAAAGGGCTATGACCAATTGCTCAATCTTGTTCTTGACGAAGCTGTCGAATTCGTCCGAGGTATATCTCATTCCTTGCATTACTCTGTGTATACTTTGAATTAGTATAATCTATTTATCTCATTGGAATACAATTGTTCTATATGTGTATTGATGTCATATTATTGCTGTAATATGTACTTGGGATAGTATTAATTCTCTTATCTATTTTGAAACCAGAAGCTTTGTTTCTTGTTGAATTCGATTCACATTACGATGCTACATACAATAATCACCATGTTTATGTGTATCTATGCCATTAGACTTTCATAATCTATATACAGTATTATGACCCTTGTTGTCTCTGATGTTTGCCCCAGATCATGATGATCCTTTGAAGACAACTGATCAGACAAGACGCCTCGGTTTGATTGTACGACTCATTTACCTTCTTTTTCACTATTACAACTCTAATCCAATTTAATGCAGATTACTAGCATTGTTACTTCTAGTTAAACTGTTGGTATGATATTCTTAAACCACCATGTTTTGTTTCTCGTTTAGGTTTGCCGTGGAACCGCAGTGATGCTCGTCTCGCCTACCGACGGAACTGAAGAAATCGCAAACCCGTTTGTTCAGCCTGAAGCGGTCTAAGAAATTGTCTCTCAATCTTTAGTAGTTTTTTTCTTGAACTTTTAGAGAATATGTATGATGTTATGTTCAAAACCATTGTTTTAAGCTTTACTTAGAACAACATCAAAAAGATCTTTTTTTTGTATCTCAAGAAATTACATTTTCTACTAAATTCTATTTTTTGTCACCAAATAACTAAAAAAATCACACATATATCAATCTCAGACATATTTCTTTGAGCTTCTCTGATGCTAAAGATGAAATCAGTAATGAGAAAGATGAAAGTTCTTGGTCCAGTTTCTTACAGTACCTCCGACCAAACTCATCTTCTTAGTGAATTCACAAGGTTTTGTTACCAGAAAGACATTCCCAAAGCTATGAAAGTAATGGATTCATTGCAAAGTCATGTTCTTTGGGCAGAGAGTGAAACTTATTCTGAGCTTATCAAGTCTTGTTTGTCTCAAAGAGCTGTTCATGAAGGGAAACTAGTTTGTCGTCATTTATACTCCAATGGTAATCAACCAACGACGTTTCTGGGTAATATTCTGATCAACATGTATGTGAAATTCAATCTTTTGAATGATGCACACCACTTGTTCGACAAAATGCCTGAGAGAAATGTTATTTCTTGGACTACTATGATCTCTGCTTATTCCAAGTGTAAACTTCATAAAAAGGCTTTAGAGCTTTTGGTTTTGATGGTTAGAGAAGGTGTTAAGCCTAATGTGTATACTTACTCCTCTGTTTTGAGATCGTGTAACGGTATGTCTGATGTTACAATGATTCATTGTGGGATTTTCAAGGAAGGATTAGAGTCTAATGTTTTTGTTCGGAGTGCTTTGATTGATGTGTTTGCGAAACTCGGTAAACCGGAAAACGCTCTTTCGGTTTTCGATGAAATGGTTACTAACGATGCGATTGTTTGGAATTCGATTATCGCTGGCTTTGCTCAGAATAATAAAAGCGATGAAGCGTTAAAGCTTTTCAAGAAGATGAAACGAGCTGGCTTCACTGCGGAGCAAGCTACATTAACTAGCGTATTGAGAGCTTGTACCGGTTTAGCTCTGTTAGAGCTTGGGATGCAAGTCCATGTTCATATCTTTAAATATGATCAGGACTTGATACTCAATAACGCGCTCGTTGACATGTATTGTAAGTCGGGAAGCTTGGAAGATGCTCGTCGTGTGTTTAGCTTAATGAAAGAGAGAGATGTGATTACATGGAGTACAATGATTTCAGGGTTAGCGCAAAACGGTTATAGCCACGAGGCGTTAAAGTTGTTTAAGTCAATGAATATGAAGCCGAACTACATAACGATTATCGGAGTTCTGTTTGCGTGTAGCCACGCGGGGCTACTGGAAGACGGTTGGTATTACTTTAGATCAATGAAGAAACTTTACGGTATTGATCCGTGTAGAGAACATTACGGTTGTATGATTGATTTGTTAGGAAAAGCTGGAAAACTCGACGATGCGGTCAAGCTTTTAAACGAAATGGAGTGTGAGCCAGATGCTGTGACGTGGAGAACTTTACTCGGTGCTTGTAGAGTTCAAGGAAACACGGTTTTAGCAGAATACGCAGCTAAAAAGGTTATAGAACTCGATCCCGAGGATGCAGGGACTTATACATTGTTGTCTAACATATACGCAAACTCTCAGAAATGGGACAGTGTTGAGGAGATTCGGACGCATATGAGAGATATAGGAATCAAGAAAGAGCCTGGATGTAGTTGGATTGAAGTAGGCAAACAGATTCACGCGTTTATAATCGGAGATAAATCTCATCCAAATATAGTTGAAGTTAACAAGAAGTTGAATGATTTGATACATAGATTGATAGGTATTGGTTATGTTCCTGAGACGAATTTCGTGTTACAAGATCTCGAAGGCGAACAGATGGAAGATTCGTTAAGACATCACAGCGAGAAATTGGCGTTAGCGTTCGGATTGGTAACTTTACCGTTTGGGAAAGTTATTAGGATTAGAAAGAATTTGAGAATATGTGGGGATTGTCATGTGTTCTTTAAGCTCGTATCGAAGCTCGAAAACCGTAGTATTGTGATAAGAGATCCGATACGGTACCATCATTTCCTAGATGGTAAATGCTCGTGTGGCGACTACTGGTAACAATCAGATGGCATAGCAGAGCTTGGTGAGGTTTATTCATCTATTTGTTGATTAGTGAGGTTATATGTTCATTAATTTGCTTATAGTTTTTTCATAGTTTCTTCATTGATTATGTATGGAAAAATGGAGTGTGAAGTTGCTAAATTATAGGAATGGATTTCTTTGTTTTGAGATTTGATTGTTGCTATGTGTTTGTACAGTCATTTGGAACTAGAATGGGATATGATCAATCACCTAATTATGGTCTTATAGAAGTTGTTCAAGGTAAGAATTGCTTTTCACAAACTTGTAATTATGATTTCTGATTTTGAATAAGTTTTTTTTTTTTTTTGTGGTCTGATATTGATAGATTAAAATTGAACTTTTAGATAACTTATTTATAAAATTGGTTATCAGAGTACCTTAAAGACAATAGTAATAATGTGAAACTAGTTTGTGTTCTTTTTTTATTTTCCATGAAGATATATATTTATCGTTGAGTTAATGGGAAGGCACTACTACTTCACATGGTTATGAATCGTGTATTATAATTTATGCTTAGTCTTTCTTTATTTTTTTCTAAATGAAAATCATTAAAATAGTCAAAAGTGTACAAAGCTGAATTTTGCATTATGGAGACAAGATCTTTATGTCCAAAGTGGTTTAATCTCATTATATATGATTATTATGGTTTTATATGAGTCACTATTACTTTCATGTGGACTTAAAAGTGCCATCGTAGTCGCTATATTCATTCACAATTCTGAACCTAATGGACCTCATAATTGAATTGGTATTATTATTTTTCAAGACTTATTCAACCAAATTTAAAATTTATTTTTGTTCATTTTCAATTTTTTCTGTTATAAAATAATCTATATTTAGAATTTCAAGAAATATATATTTAGGCATGAATATGATACTTGTAAACTATAGTTATGATTCACTAACATATCATCTTTTTCTAAACCAAAAAATAATATGTCTTATTTAATTTACAATTCCACCAACATTAAGATGATTTGAGTTTCTTCAAATTATTTTTTAGTCAAGTATTTGTTAATGTTGGTGATACCTTTTTAAGATCATGCTTCTATAGATTATTTCATATAAAGTTTTGACATTCTTTTTCTCGTTTACATTCAACTGAAATTTATATTCCAGTCAAAAATTTTAACACAATTTTCCGAAGCCACCAAAATAAATTTAGCTTCAATAATTTTGAAAATCTAAAAAAAAAAACTTGCGAATAAACCTTTGTAAAATATGTACTTGATTTTTTATTACTTGACAATTGCCACCGGCTAATTTTACTTCAATATTATTATGGGCTTTAAGTTATAAGGCCCAATTTCGTAGGTCCATATAATGATTATTATATCCATTTAATACCACGTCGGCATTCTCATTCTCTGCCACGAATCAGTCAGATATCGGACGGTGAAGATTCCGTAAGAATCAATCATCGAACGGCTCTCTGTGCCTGTTCTAGACTCTTCCAAAGATGGGTGTATGATGTATGTTCTTTTTACTATTTTACCTGTCAATTTAATGAGACTATGTACTTCATTGTTTGTTCACAAAATAATTCTTTTTTCATCATGTATTTATTTTCATTTTTCAAATCTTTATTGGTGAGATCGCACGTCTTTTCGTAGTGATTCATAAAAAAAAATTAGCAGGGAATATAGAATCAAAACAATAAATTAATTTATTTAATATTATTTAATAATCTTGAAATATGTGTAATTATATTTAATAAACTACAAAGCCTGTGACCAAAAAAAAAAAAAAAAACTACAAAGCTAAAGATTATAATTTTCCCATAAATATTCATCTTATCATGATCAACTCTAACAACTACATAGATAAAAAGATCACACTTGTCCATATTTTAATTTCGATTCTATCCTGAGTTTTCGGAAAAAAGTGGGAAAAGAAACATCAAATGAGGTACAAAAAATCAAACTTTGACTAAAAAAATGTTTTTCCCCGAAACATTTGTCAAAATTATAAGAAAAAACCTATTATCGATAAATAAAATATGAAATGGTAAAACTGAGAGCAGAATTACATTTTTCCTTTTAGAAAAAAAAAAAGTATCAAAGAAAGAAATGACTCATTGAGAACATAGTTTCAAAAACAAAACAAAGAAAAAAGAAATGAGGGCATTATTCTTATTCGTTAAAAAAGAGCAAAATAAAATTAACTTTCAACATATATCTCAGAGTTAAAAAAATTATAAAATGTAAAAACTACGACACCACCAAATCATAATAAATCATACTAAAATATCAGAAAAAACATAAGTAGATTTTTTTTTTATGTCATCTTTTTCCATTAAAGTAAAAGGAACCAAAAGTCCCTAATACAAACTAGAAGTAGATTAGGAACTAGTTTAATGAAAAAATTAAAATAATACAATGACGAGTCATTAGGATAGATTTAAGATTTTTTCCCTATAAATAGGCATAAAATGAAAAAACTATTTACACAAACCATGGTTAATTCACCTAACCATAGTCCAAAATTAGATCAGAGTTAAAAAGCGTTCTTCTTCTTCACAGAGAGAAAGGAAGAAGACAGCGAAATTCACACAGAGAGGCGGCTAGGGATCAGTGTTCCTTCACTGAGCTTTTTGATTCGATTCCTTGCCTCCATTGAAGCCTTCTTCAAAGATTCCTCTTCCTCCATGTGCGCTTGCTTCTCCGAGAAGACGACGACGATGACGATGATGATGAATTGATTAATTCGTCGCTACGACTGTTTCGCCTCGAGCTTTTTTCTCTTCAGATCTCGGTTTTTCCGGTGAGTTTTCCGATCGTAAAGCTCATTGATATCGGAATTTCTGCATTTCCGTTCACCGGAATCGATTTTTGTAAGCGCACATGTAGAGATGGGAATCGATTTTCTCAGGATCTGGTTTTTGGATTAGTGTAGAGTGATTAGAGTATAGAGATGGAAATCAGATACGATAGATCTGATCTAGATTGGTGATTTCTTCTTGTTTATGTGCAGATTTCAGATCAATCATGGCTTATCTGATGTAGTTGCCGAATCAAATTCATTTCTCTAAAGCTCGTTTTAGCTATACCTAGCTTTTGTTGTTGATCTGGTTATAGAGCTGCGTTTCTCTGCGTTTCATGATTGGTTTAGGTATTCTCTGCTCTTGCTGTGTCCGGTTCGTGCTGGTTTTTGACGAAGGCACTGGTTTAGAAGGGAACGGGATCGGGAACGATTTCTCCGTTTCATGTCTCGGAACTTAGACAGTCCTGTGCAGACGCAAATGGCAGTGGCGGTTTTCAAAACACCCCTTACTGGGGCTAGTAAGATGGAAGGGAAGCAGCATCATAATAAACATCAGCATTTACAGAGACAATCCTCGGGACGGAGAGTTTTCGTGCAAACGGAAACCGGTTGCGTTTTGGGGATGGAGTTGGATCGAAGCGACAATGTTCATACCGTGAAGAGGCGGCTCCAGATTGCTCTTAATTTCCCTACTGAGGAAAGTTCTTTGACTTATGGGGATATGGTTTTGACGAACGATTTGAGTGCTGTGAGGAACGATTCTCCGCTTCTTCTGAAACGTAACTTTATGCATCGAAGCTCGTCTACTCCGTGTCTTTCACCTACTGGGAGGGATTTACAGCAGAAAGACCGGAGTGGTCCGATTGAGATATTGGGACAATCGGAGTGTTTTTCGATTGTACAGAAAATGGTGAAGGATATTGTGAAGGCAATGAAGATGGGCGTTGAGCCCCTTCCTGTGCATAGCGGGCTTGGAGGTGCGTATTATTTTCGGAACAAGAATGGTCAGAGTGTTGCGATTGTGAAGCCGACCGATGAAGAGCCGTTTGCACCTAACAATCCGAAAGGCTTTGTCGGGAAAGCTTTGGGACAGCCTGGGTTAAAGTCTTCAGTACGAGTTGGAGAAACCGGGTTTAGGGAAGTTGCTGCTTATCTCCTTGATTACGATCGTTTCGCTAATGTCCCTCCTACTGCTCTTGTGAAGATAACTCATTCTGTATTCAATGTCAACGATGAGGTGAAAGGGAACAAGCCTCGGGAGAAGAAGCTCGTTAGTAAGATTGCTTCTTTCCAGAAGTTTGTAGCTCATGACTTCGACGCTAGCGATCATGGCACATCAAGCTTCCCTGTAGCTTCTGTGCACCGTATTGGTATATTGGACATAAGGATCCTCAACACAGACCGTCATGGTGGGAACCTCTTGGTGAAAAAGCTCGATGGAGTTGGGACTACGTTTGGTCAAGTCGAGCTTATTCCGATAGATCATGGTCTCTGTTTGCCGGAAACGTTAGAGGATCCTTATTTCGAGTGGATTCATTGGCCTCAGGCGTCGTTACCTTTCTCTGATGAAGAGCTTGATTACATACAAAGTCTTGATCCGTTAAAAGACTGTGACATGCTTCGAAGAGAACTTCCAATGATTCGTGAAGCTTGTCTACGTGTTCTTGTTCTCTGCACTATATTCCTCAAAGAAGCTGCTTCGTACGGGCTGTGTCTTGCGGAGATTGGTGAGATGATGACTCGGGAGTTTCGCCCAGGAGAAGAGGAGCCAAGTGAACTCGAGGTTGTTTGTATCGAAGCCAAGAGATCGATTACTGAACGAGATGTTTTCGTTATCTCTCCACGGTCAGATGTTGTAGGAGAAACAGAGTTTCAGTTTGATCTAGACTGCGATGAACTAGATTCAGTTTACAGTTCCAAGATACAACTAACCGATGACTACTTCACGAAAAACCCTTTTTCAAACGGACGTTCTTCTCTCGGAAGGCTCGAAGAAAGCATTGAAGAAGACGAAGAGGAGGACGACAAAACTGAGAATGCTGTCCCTATGATCACCGTAAAAGACGGCTTTTTTAGTGCTGATGTTTTTCGTGACAAAGTAGTTCCGTCTCTTTCAAAGCTTTCGACATCGATGAAGAACACACATCTTAGTGACACGGGGCGTAAAAACCCGAAACCGTTAACTAGAGGCAAATCCGAAAACACATCGTTTGGTCACAAAAGCGCAAACGAACAGCTCCCAGTGAGTTCGAGCTTTGTGAAAGTAGCAGATATGAAAGAAGACGAGTGGGTTCTGTTCTTGGAGAGGTTCCAAGAGTTACTTGGACCGGCTTTCGCTAAACGCAAAACCGCAACAATGAGTAAGAGACAGAGACTTGGCACTTCATGCCAGTTTTGAGAACTACACTTTATATATATAGTAAAAAAGTAAAAACGCGAGAGAGGAAGACAGAATCTACAGTTAGTAAAGAGACTGGAAGGCTTCTTCTTCGTTTTATCGTAGTAGTAAAAAAACTAAATAGTTACTTTTGGAAGGTTTGGCTTATGACAAGCGACAAGGTGAAGAAAGGGGTTTTGTTTGTTTGTTTTTTCTTTTTTTTTGTAAATATTTGTTTTTTTTTTTCACCTTTTCACTGTGATTTTCTTTGTATTTTTTTCTTTTTTTGCCCCTTTTGTTCACCTTCTCTTGGTTTTTTTTTTGGTATGTCCTTGTGGCTTGGCCTTGTCTTATAAATAAATCATAGTAGTCTTCTTTTATGTTTTGGTTTGATATTTGGTTTAATTCGCAATTTTGTTCATTGGAATTAAGTAAGAAACAGGGCTGGTTAGGATAAATGTAGCAGAACATAGCTTGAATGATGAACTACTAAATACTGTAAGACGTATAAAAGCATTAATCAAAGCTTCGACGATTCTATGAGGTCTGATGATTGGAGAGAAAACAAGTGTAAGCGTGATGGTCCCAAGGATGGTTTGGTAGGAAGACAGCTACGAAGAAAGCGAAATGGGCATCGACCCATTTTTTCCATTATCCATTTATCCCATCAAGTTATGTCCAAAATGTTGCAAAATGTTCAAAGAATCATACCAAATTTTGACGCAACAATGAGATGATATTCAAAGCGGGACCCAATTTGTACTGTGGGTAAGGTTTATCATTTTTATATTCCTCTACCTCTCGACAAGACAAGATCAGATTAACGTAATATTCCATTGATGTCCTTTTTGCCGTGCGTGGTACTTCTATATACATATAAAGATATAAAGTTTTGAATTTTTCGATTTATGATATTCAAAATCAATAATTGCTCAGACTGTAGAAGGATCTAAATGTAAAAGTTATAGTAAATATTGTGGATATACTCTATTGATTTGTTACATTTGTATATATCCCAATGTAATAGCATCACATAGGAACTAGGTTAAGGGTCATTTTTTTATCATTAGAGAAAATAGAACTCTTCCAATGTATCTTTCATCACATTGATACATACTTTTAATGATTTTGTAAAGATATTAGTAAAGTTTCATACATAATATCGTACTCGGATTCAAATTACAAGGAAATAACTAACCAAATTATTAAATTATTAATATATGGGTAATAACGAGAATATACAAATTTAGAGGAAAAAAATTAATTACTAGATATGATCAAAATGATGAAATCATTTGATAATATAAAGTCATCGTTTGATAGTTTCGATGGAGATATTGTTACATTTCATATGATCGGCTTCTATAAATACTAATAGAATTAAATAAATGTGAATATCTCAATTCACATTTCGTTCTTATACTCTTATGAGTTTTATGTATGCCAAAATCCAAACCTTTCGCGTTTAACAACTATAATGTTTTGGGCATTCGACAATCACCTTACCTTGTTATATATTGGCCCCTCATCTTATTTTTGTGAACCTCGTCTTTTGTGGCAATATATAGGGTCAGATTGGTCACTCCGTTTAGTTAAATTGGTAAATAATTTTTGTTGAAAATATTATATATTATTTAAAATAGAAATAACAAATTAAAATTTTTAGTTTGATTTTTATATATTTATATTAAAGTTAAGTATATACCTATATTTTTCAGATAAAAAAAAAAAATTACAAACGCTCGTTTGATAATTGAGGCGGTTGCAAACGCAGCTAGGTCCAAACGAGTTCACCATTCAAAATTATAGAGTTTTAACATTTGACCAAAAAAACCTTTGAATGTTTTGGTGATCATCATTACTTCGTTCTTTTCTTTCTGTGTATTTTTTTTTGTTTCACCCCATTTGTGTCTTTTACCAAGTATAATTAGAACAATCAACCACTTAAGAGGAGATTCGACTTGTTCTATGCCAAAATAAAGAAATAGACGTAGCTGGTAATTGATGGTACATTTCTTATGCAAATGTATTCACTATATGCTCTAAAGTCTAAACGTGTTAAAAGTATAAAATCATTTAAGATAAACCCAGATATTAACTTATGTTCACGATTATAATAAAGAAACTAATTTGCTACAATATTTTTGACTGTTTATTGTTTTACTATTTATAGTTTGCCTGATAGTTTTGGAATTCTTTTGTGTGTATAAAAATTCCTGAATGTGTTTACAGTGACCCTTCATATATAAAGCTATGGAAACTGTTCTAATGGAGTAAGGTTAACGTTTGTCCTACCGATACAATAAAAAAGGGAATAAATTATAATGATGCTTTTAGCTTTGGATATATTTATCTGCAACTTGTTCATCGTTTGGTGTATGATGTGATTTGAATATGATTAATTTATAAGTTCACTAAGCGGAAACAATTATCACTTAGTGACCATTTGTTTATCTTCTTCCTCAAAATAACCCATAAAATCAAACTCAAAACTTATTTTATTCGATAAGTTATGGGGTCTTGTTTTTTTTTTTTTTGAATTGAATGTAAAATTATATTCAAATCAATCTTTGTTACAATAAATGCATCTTGTGTAATGTTTTTTAAATTGAAAATTTTGCAGTATGGTGTCTTGTTTTCGGCCACATATTTTCTAGAGGTATTACTGGATTGAAGCATCTAAACTAAATATATCTGAAAACAAAATTATTTTGAAAAAAAAAACAGATTGCTAAATTGGATTTGGAACAATTTGAAACATCATGTGGACTCACGTGCCTCTTCACAAGAAAATCAAAAACCTCGCATGATAATGTGCCATTGACGCTAATTATCATGCAACCAAACTAGATTGTAGGTTCCTGTGACCAAGTCTTTCCCGAATCCCGGTCGAGGGAGATGGAGCTTTGACTTGTTGTCTAAATCCTTTGGCTTAATCATGGTAAGAGGAAGCGTTTGGGATCATCTCGTGGCGGGGTTAGAGGACCAAGATTCAAGTTTTTTCATTGCGACTTTAATCATAGTTGACCAATATTAATATTTTAGATGGAAAGTATATCTGACTTTTCAAATGTTTCGGATCATAATCTGAACTTTGGTTTCCAATGAAATAAAAATATAACCATTTGTTTTCTCTTTTAGTCGGTCTTAAATCGAGCTAAATTGACTAATTACATTCTTGGTTATATATATTACAAATCTATTTCTAAGTATCTCGAAGGCTCCTTAACCAAGCAAACCAGCCAACAATGCCAAGAGAAAGACTAAAGATGATATGAAGAATATTAATTGTAAGGGAAAATGAATTATTATGTAAATCTGCAATAATCACAGCTTTACATGAATAGCAATCGAAGCATAATGTCTCTCCTGAATTATTCCATCTCTTGCAATCATCGTCTACATTATTAAAATATTTCGAAGCTTTCCAAATATTTGGTTTCTCGTAATGTAAGCCACATGAAAGTGGTGGTTTGCAGCAACCTGACTGTTATTAAGAAAAATACAATATTATAATGAAATAAAGTCACCGATTGGTTCGTGACGCACCAAAAATACTAGCTCAAATTACTACTTTACATATCTTAATCACTTTAGTAAAACTTATTTAGTCAAAACAGACTAAAATAATTTAGAAATCTTACTAAAAGTTTAAATTCCATGGAATAATATTATAAATTGTGACACGAAGACTGAATTTGAACAAAACCGAAATCCTATATAAGCTTGACATAATTGGAAAATCCTTGATCATAATTGGAATATCCAAAATTATCACGAAAGAAATGAAATGGTTTTTTATAAGCAAAATGTTCACAATTACCGACTATGGTTTTAATTTAGTTGTAACTGTTATCTCCAAACCAAAATGAATTTGTAACCAAGATTAACATTTAACACATTTCATATGAATATAAACTTGTGTTCGTACGTACCTGTACAGGAGTTAAATTCATCTGATAAAACTCAGAAGCCGACATGTTTTGATTAGAAAACAATTTGTTACAAACATTGTCTTTAACAAGACATCTCCTTGTACGATACCATTCATCTTCTTTAATAACCAATCTACGAACCCATCCCGAATAATCCTCGAACCTAAACTCATGGATCTTTGTCCCAGGATACAACCTAGGAGTGGTCTCCTCATGGAGACAGCCAACGAAGACAGCTTTAGCCACGACTATGAACATCCACAAGAAGAAGATGAAGAAGTAAATTCGGAATAGACAATCGGATTTGTAGTAAGCGGCGTAGAATCCAGTGAGACACATTACGAGTAATGAGAAGCTTACGAAGATTCCGGGAGTTGTCACAAACCGATTACATTCATCGGTTTTGTAATGTAATGTTAGAACGGTAACGAACCAGAATGCGCCTGTGATGAGGAAGATCGCGTTCGAAATCAAGAAAGTAGTGTTGAATGGAAATGAGATATTCTTGAAACATGATAATAATGATGAAAGAATTTCTTTATGTTTCGCCATTAGATCGTGCTAATGTTGATATATATGTAAGAAATATATGAAGAATGAACAAAGAGTTCTCTGATGACTTGTTACAAAAGATAGGTTTAGAGCATGTAATTTGTGATTTAAGGAAATACATTAGAACAGAAATAAACCCAACATAGAGCTTGTCTGTTTTATCTTTTCATCTGTCGATTTGTTTGTTGTTGACCAGTTTAGTCTACTATATGGTCAATGTAAATTTCACAACTTCCCACCTGTAAATACAAAAAAAAAAAAAAAATCAAGATTATCTAAATATTCCAACAACTACTTTTTGACATAACATAATATAATTGATTTTAAAATAGTAAACAGAAAAAGAAAAAAAATGAGTCAAAAATAATTTGGTAAACTTTTTAAATCCGAAAGTATTACTATTTTGTGTTTAGTTTCGTGGATTTTCTTCCCTAAAATTCTCTAGGATGAATCATGTACTTAGTTTTTTTTTTTTTTTGGGTCAAAACATGTACTTAGTTATTTATTAGCTTTGGCGTTAGTTTCAAACTGCCGGATGGAAATAATTTGGTAAAATTGTAAAATCCTAAAGTATTAATTTGTGTTTAGTTTCGATAATTTTATTTGTTATTAAATATAAACTCTAACGGGTGTATTCAATCTTATTATTTAGAGTGATTTGTTTTAAAATGTTAAATTTTTGGGTTAATTTGCTTAATAACAATCAAAAAAATTATAATTAAAAAACTAACCAAAAATGATATGTGTGGCAAACTTATGGCCATTAGATCTAGATCAAATGGTTAGAGATTTTATTATAGCTTTTTGTGTCTTATTTTTGTTGTTATATTACATTCTTTTTTTGGTTGACTAAAATCCAATTTTATTGAATTAATGATTTGAAAACCGTCAAATCCATTGTTGAAGGAAATATAGTAATGGAAATATAATAATAATTTAATTTATTACATTTTAACTAGTAAAATACAAAAAATCAAATCGAATACACCTCAAGACTATAAAGTATAATATGAAATATATTTATGTCCAAAATAAAATAAAATAGTTCTGGAAATTTGTCTACACACGTGGACTCATTAAGCATTACTCATTACTAGTATACGTATATCGAACGACGTGGTTTACTATTGCAAATAAAATGAAATTGTTATAACCAACTCAACAACCATGTTAACAGTGCGTGAAACGAAGAGCAAAAATAAGCTCAAACCCCAAACCAGAGTTTTAGGGTTTTGCTCCATTCTTGTCGGCCATTATCATTAATTAAACCATATATTAAATAAAAAACAAATAACACGAACATTATCCCGTTAATTACAATAATATCGCCAAAACTTGTTCCTCAATGTTCTAAGAGAAACTAACTACGTTGTACTTGTACCAACCAATTAAGCATCCTTAATTAAACGTTTAATCTAGCTAAAAAAAATTTAATAGTAATTTTGGATAGTATTTTCATGGACTTCGAGGTAGAGACTTGTTGTGAACTGGTCGTCTTCTTCTAAACTTTGGATAATCCATTGATAGATATTTCGATAGAGCTTTTTCCTCTTCTTCTTCACTTAATTTCTTCTCTTCATTCTTAGATTTATCTGTGAAAGAAAAACGCAAAAATGAGAATTAATACAAATCATCAGATAAAACAAATTTTTAGTTTGATAATAGCATAGAGATTTCGAATCTTCTCGTTTAAATTTTAATATTTATTTTGCTTGATGCTCCTGCAAATGACTAATTGATTAACCTTTTCTCCCTGACATGGTCAAAGATTCATATGTTTGACATTTTTGGACTTTGTTTGACTACAGAAGTGTGCTTATAAATTTTGCTAATTATCATTTTCTTTTAAAGAAAATAATAGTACTAATTAACATATCAAAAAGCTTATCATTTCCAAATGATTGATTTACCAGAAGAAGTGACTTGAACTTGTTCGCTTGAACCTTCACGAACTGTTGACGTCATCACCTAATCATTTGCAAACACACAGAGAGATTTGTTTAGAAACTTTTTCCCGTGTAGTTCTATGGAGAATGTATACATCAATTAATCTCTTACATTTACATGTTCACTAGAGATGATCATGAGCTTCCTCGACGCCATTTTGATAGCGATCTTTTCCCTCGAACCTGTATCGTAGTAACTAAAGTCAGTTAGTTCAATCAATTAGAAAAACAGTTTCGCCAGAAAAGATCGCTACATCTAGAAATTATTCTCATTCGCATGATTCGAAAAATTTAGAGATCTAAGTTTTGAATGGTTGCATGGCTTAATCATCTTGTAGACAATACGTTATATGTTCAAAATCTCAAAAAGTATTAAAACTTTGCGAGTTATTTAAAAAAGAAACACTTAATCACCTTGGCTACGAGATGAGTAACGAGGGTTAAGTTGTAAGGAAGAGATTGGAGTAAGAAGCAATGAAATAGCTAATGCACAAAGCAAGAAGGTGACTCGAATCAGCTTCATATTCTTCTAATGATTTTAGCTATGAGAAGTTTTATTTTTAGGTACTATCTTTCTTCTTCTTTTATATCAACCAAAGGAACTTACACGTACACACACAAGTACATGTACATATCTATAAGAATCTCTATTTTATGTATTATAATAATAATGTATGTGTGTGCACGAAACACAAAAGTGAGAGTTCCAAAACAAACAAAAATATATAAATTTATTAAGGTTTGGGAAAAGGGTTCACCCCATTGAGGCTCGTTCTCGGGGTTGTCTGTCTTGGGACACACACAAGTTTGGCATCACACTTCATCAAACCCAATTTGTCGAGTCTTCGCCTTGCTGTCTTTTTTTGTCTCTCTTCTCTCATTATATTTCATATTCTCTATCTAATTTTATCTACCAATCTAAATTCACTTTGTCTAAATTGTACAAAATATATATGTATAGAGAGAGCCTATAATCTCTTAGAAACCCTATTGATGTAGTATTTTTCAAGAAAAATAGTTGGTCTTGTGTGTCCTAGGCTCCTAGCTCAGACGATCACATCCTATTCAGATGCTAGATGAATATCGCAATGCAATAAGATCAAATTTTAAATTGTGTATGAGATTCAGGCTTGGCAATGGTTTGGAAGGTGCCAGGTTTAATTTGCATTTTAAGGACAAAATCATCATAACCAACCGGTTTCACATACAAGTCGGACTAATCTAAAAAATGAGTTAGTCCGACCGAAAATTCCATTAGGTTAAATCCTATCTACGCTCAGCAAATATTATCAAATGACAATCCATGCCATGCCCGGAAACATACGCGCGGACTTGTAGATTTGTTTAGTCCAATTTTGTTTGTTTGTTGATGTCATCGTGAAATGATGTAAAATAAAAATATTATAATGAGATTGAATATTAAAATGAGCTAAATAATTTATTTTATATCTTCCTATAAACCCCAAAAGATACATATGCATATAATATTTTTAGAATATCTAAAAAATTAATATATAGAACTTTACTCACATCAATACACTAATTTATTTATCAATTATCCAAGTTGTTATTGACAAATGGTTTATATTTCTTTGCGAGTAGGTATAAACAAAGTTGTTGAGAGTATCACATCATATTTGCCTAAACCTTTTGCTATTTGCTATTTGCCTTTTTTCTTTTTTCTTTCCTCACGCATTTTGGCATTCACACGCCTAAGTTACCTACTTAAAATCTCTACCCAAATTAGGACAATATGAGAACATCACTTTCTTGTTTGTTACAAAACACATTTGCTAATAGCATCAGTGATCATATCCACACCTCAAAGCGTTTCAACTTCAAACACTAGTCAATTACAATCAATTTGGCATTGTTGGTACCGGATCACGATTTTTATGCTTTAAAAACATATTAAATCCGTTAAGTTTTTGCTTTGATTTTTTTATTAACAGTGAGCTAGCTAGCATGTCTACAAGACTACAACGTTGAGCTCCCATTATATATAGATAAATACTAAGATCCATAGGCAAGATTTATTAGGATCAGATTGGATTACTCCATCATGACATTTCTAATCACAATCCTCAACCTCGTGCTCATCGATAATTTGACCAACGGATAAATATATAACCACTAATTCAAATTCTACTAGAATGCAAGTCTAAAGAATAAGTCATTGATAAGATACCTAGTATTTAAATAGATAGTCGAATAACGAAGTAGAACAACAATAAAATTAAAATAATTTGAAAAAAAAAACATTTTTTTTATTGACTATTCAATTCTGCTAAAGATTTACATAAATAACCAATTATTCAAATTCAACTGGATTACAAATCTTAAGAAAAAGTCATTGATAAGATAACTAGTATATCAAACAGAGCCGGTCCTAATTTCTAATTGACCGCAAAATAAATAAAAATGGGTCAGTCTACTCCTAGAATTTTGGTCAATTTTTTAAAAAACTGTATAAGGGTCGCAAGCGTGTGCTTACACTACAAGAAAACACTGTAAATTCTGACGGACATTTTTGTTCCGTCGGAAAACCGTCGGTTATTTCCGACGGTTGTCAGACAGCATGCCGACCAAAACGATTCCCTCGGACAACCGTCGGACATAACCGACGGTTTCCCGACGGAATGCCATTCCAGTCGGCATTCCGTCTGACAACCGTCGGAAATAACCGGCGGTTGTTCGACGGTCATTATCAATCGGTATTTTCCGACGGCATTCCAACGGAATTCGGACGGTTATCGATGTCGGCAGAGTTTGAATGGTTGACATATCGTCTGCGGTGGCTGATGTGATTGGTGGGGTGTTATGTCGGATGTATTGACGGATTTCCGAAGGATTTCCGACAAAAATCCCCTCTACATAAGTTTGCACATTTCTTCCAACGTTCATTATACCAACATCTGAAAACCAAACTTAAAAAATTTGAGAGATGAGTTCTTCATATTTTCGGTCATGGATGGACGCGCCAATGATGGAAGAGGGGTCGAACTTATTAACGACTGAATACGCTCAAGGTATTCTATTACAGCAATTAGAACAAGGACATTTGATATCCTGACCTTTGTTGGCCGCCTCTTGATTTCTAGGTAACTGCATGGATATAAGGTTTGGTTTTTACATGGAGAAACCAATTATGAATATGGTAGTAGTAGTAGTAATGCACCTTATTTTCCGGATAGCGTAGGAGAACGTACACCGGAAGTAGATGTTGGGGTAAGTACGGTTGCGATGGTTAACGATGCGTTTAGAGAGAATTTGCAGTCGGGTGGGTATCATGAGGGTGATAGGGTTGAAGAACCTAATTTAGAATCCCAAAGGTTTTTCGAAATGTTAGACGCATCAAAGCAACCACTATACAGCGGTTGTAGGGATGGTCATTCACCGCTATCTGCTGCTACTAGGATGATGAACCTGAAGACTGATTACAATTTGTCCGAAGAATGTGTTGATGCATTTGCCGAGTTCGTGAAAGATATTTTGCCAGAAGATAATCTGTCCCCCGGATCATACTACGAGATCCAAAAACTTGTTGCCTGTCTTTGTTTGCCCTACGAGGTTATAGATGTGTGCATCGACAACTGTATGATATACTGGAGAGAAGACGAGAACCGAAATAAATGTAAATTTTGCCACAAACCACGGTTCCAGGACACAAGTGGGAGGGCGAAGATTCCATTTAAACGGATGTGGTATTTACCCTTAACGGAGAGGTTGAAGAGGCTGTACGAATCAGACCGCACTGCTAGGGCTATGAGATGGCATGCAGAGCATAGTCAAGATGGAGATATCACGCATCCTTCATACGCGGAAGCGTGGAAGCACTTCCAATCCGTATATCCAGATTTTGCATATGAACGACGGAATGTATACCTCGGCTTATCCACCGATGGTTTCAACCCATTTGGAAAGCATGGAAGAAAATATTCATCGGTGGCCGGTCATCGTAACACCTTACAATTTGCCTCCTTCTATGTGCATGCCGCAAGAGTTCCTGTTTCTCTCAATTCTATTTCCCGGGCCTGATCATCCAAGACGGTCACTCGATATATTCCTCCAACCATTGATCTATGAGTTGCAGATGTTGTGGGAGCATGGTGTCGAGGTATTTGACATTTCAATCAAGCAGAATTTCAACATGCGAGCGGTTCTTATGTGGACCATAAGCGATTTTCTGGCATACGGTATGTTGTCTGGATGGACAACTCATGGAAGATTGGCATGTTCTTATTGCCAAGACAATACTTCAGCATTCCAATTGCAGCACGAAAGGAAGACTTCATGGTTTGATTGCCATAGGTATTTTTTACCGTCAACCCATCCATATCGTCGGTCTAGAAGACATTTCAAGAAGAATGTACAAGTGTTACATGGTCCACCTCCTGAGATAGATGGTCGCAGCATATTAGAACAGTTACGAGATTTTGGTGCAGAGCGAACTCCTGAATATGGGGGTAATGGCCATTACCCCGTCGACGGTTGTGGACAATATCACAATTGGCACAAGAAGAGTATTTTTTGGGATTTGCCTTACTGGAAAGACCATCTACTGCGCCATAATGTAGATGTCATGCATGTTGAAAAGAATTTATTTGACAACATCATGAACACCATCTTAAACGTTCCAGGGAAGACAAAAGACAACAGGAAGTCTAGGTTAGACTTGCCATTGGTTTGTTCAAGGGAATCTCTTCATGTTTCTAACGATAGATTACCGATGCCTGCGTACCGGTTAGACGCAGGCCATAAAGAAGTATTTTTTGAATGGTTTAAAAAATTTGTCAAATTTCCAGACGGCTACGCATCTAATCTACGTAATTGCGTGGATTCGACGGAAGGCAAGTTTATAGGAATGAAGAGTCATGATTGTCATGTCGTGATGCAGCGTCTTCTTCCATTTGTATTTGCATATCTTCTTCCACAACCAATCCACCAAGCAATTGGAGGTATATTTCGTACTCCCATTAGTTTCTTACTACCATAATATTACTATATATGTACTAGCTAACTTGTTTAATTTTCGTTCATAGGAGTTGGTGCATTCTTCCGAGATTTATGTTCAAGAACGCTTACCATCCACGGGATATGTAACTTGGAGGACAATATCCCGGCTCTCCTTTGTAATCTTGAGAAGATATTTCTACCGTCCTTTTTTGACATTATGGAACATCTAACTATTCACCTCCCACGAGAAGCAGCCTTAGGAGGCCCTGTTCAATACCGATGGATGTATCCGTTCGAGCATTATATGTTCCACCTGAAGAAAAAGGTAAAAAATTTGAGCAGGGTTGAGGGATGTATTGTTCAACAAAGCCTAAACGAAGAAATCTCACACTTTGCCGAAACTTACTTTCTATCGGAAGCTCGTACTAAGGCGAGACGTCCTGCCAGACATGATGATGGAGGTGAGAAAGCTGTCTATGCCGTGGTTGTACCTGAGTTGTTTGCCCAAGTTGGTCGACCAATTGGAAAAGGAAAGAAACGCAGACTATCACAACAAGAGGTCACACATTTGCATACGTATATCCTCAAAAACTGTGACGACATTTTGAAGTACGAAAGGTATATAAGTTTTTATGGCAAATTTATGGAAATATATATATATGCCTTCATCAACTAACAACTGTTATGTTACAGGATCTACATGTCTCTCGCCCGTGAATACCATTCTGATAAGACAGATGCCGAACTAGCTGTCTTGAAAGATGAAGAATTTCCGGGGTGGTTGCCATGTTATGTAAGTTTAAGATAATTACTTACTCTTACTTTTCCATGTTTTCACGTTCATATGTTACTTATATCTTACTTATATCATTTTGTAGGTGTCTGACTGTATAGCACGTGGTGAAGATGTCCCGACATGGTTAGTTGAGTTTGTTCATGGGTTACTCAGCACCGCGACTTCATATCGCGGGTTTTGTACTAGGGGATATTCGTTCAGGATCCGTGAGGAAGGACGTAAAAGGTCAACTTCGGACTGTGGTATTTCGGCGCAATCCGGTGATACGATGTACTATGGGATTTTAAAAGAAATCTTGGAAATCCACTATCCAGGAATGTTGGATTTGCGGTGCATTGTGTTTATGTGCGATTGGTATGACCCATCCAATGGTCGAGGGGTTCGAGTTGACCCTCTTGGTGTTATTTCGATTAATTCAAGCCGGAAACTACAGTATTACGATCCATTTATCCTTGCGTCTCAAGCAGACCAGGTATCAATACAGTAATATGTTTACCTACTTACTCATTGTTAAGGTTTCTTGTTCATGTATATTATCAATAACCACTAATTATTATTAGGTTTGCTACATTCCATATCCTCGAGTTGCCTACCGTACAGATCCATGGATCACAGTAACTGCAATAAACCCTAGAGGAAAAATCTTTGGAGTTCCAGAACATGATGCTCTACAACCATCGAGAAATGTACAAATGTCATCGGTTGAGGAGATGGATAACATCGACCTTGTCATTGATCCTAATTATGTCGGGGATGATCAAGTGCATTCGGACAAAGAGGAAACACGTGGAGAATTTGACGACGATTCAGACTCCATCCCTAGTGAAGGTTTCTCCGAAGATTCAGAATAATTATTTGGGAATAAAAATTTGCTTATTAATGCATGTTGTTCTCTCACAATTGTGTGTTCCATATATCATATTATTTAATACTATATATATAGTCATGGACGATGAGTAATTAAAGATAACTAATGTTATTGCAATTCCAATGAAACATTACATTTATTGGAACATAAAATTTAAAACAGATGAAATAAACGTTAACAGTTACATTAGAGAGTTTGAAAATTTTAACACACAACCGTTACGACACAAGTACATAATAAACTCCTCATTTTACAATCATATGTCGGTTTCCACTCCGAACTTACCATTTGTTAGAACCATTTCCTGATGTGCTTTCCCTTTATTTTCTTTTCTTGAGAATCTACAAATCCGTCGCACAATTCGCTTTTTATTGCATCAACATCTAAATTTAGGTTTGGCTTGTCTGGGCTTTGGGCGAATTCAAAATCATAGTAATGATCCTTTTGTGCACAATCCATAAATCCTCCGCACAATTCACTTTTGATTGCATCAACATCTAAATTTAAGTTTGGCTTTTCAGGGCTTTGGGCGAATTCGAAATCATACGACTGATCCTTACATACGTTTGAAGTACTTGCACCGTAAGTATCAGACTTTTCCACCAAGTCACATGGTTGTTCGACTTCGATTGGATTGGCGTGGTGGATGTTTGGCGACCACTGGCTGTCAGGCACTACTGTTGATGTGGAATCTTTTTTTTGGATTGGTGAGCACATATCAAATTCCCACGAGTAAGTGGGAATTTCTTGAGTGAATTCGTCGCATTGAGATTCGGTTTCCCAAGAGTATTTTGGGACATAAAAAAAATTAGCCTCGGATGTTGTTTTTGCGTCTTCATTAGGAGAGCTAGAAGACATATTTTTTTTGTTATGGAGAGGTGTAGAAGATATACACTCCATAAGGTCTATTTATAGTTGTATTTGACTGTATAAACCGTCTGTATGCCGTCGGATTGCGGGCTGTTTCTGATGTCGGCAATGTTTGATTGGTCAGTTGTACCGACGGATATATGTCGTCAGAATTATTTAACGGATTTCCGACAGCTTGTAGACGGTTTCCGATGTCGGCAAAGTTTGATTGGTCAGCTGTACCGACGTATTTCTGACGGAGCTATGTCGTCACAATTATGTAACGGCTTTCCGACGGATTGTAGACGGTCTCCGATGTCGGCAAAGTTTGAGTGGCTAATAAATCGACTGCAGTCGCGGAAGGGATTGGTGGGGTCTTATGTCGGAGTGTTTAGGCGGTTTTCCGACAGAAATCCGGCGGATATCCGTTCTACATAAGTTTGCACATTTTTTCATTGCATTCATAAACAAATTATAACCATCAAGTCATAACACAGAAAAATTCAATTGCGTAATGGCAAACAAAGATCTGTGGAATTACTATATGCAAAACCGATCCCCCGGTCATAACCCTCTAGCCACAACTCTTGTTCCTTCAGCCCTCCTTACGATAACTTAAATGTTACTAATGCTGAACCAACTATTTCACTCCATCCAACTCAACAATCCCAGAACCAAACGCCCGTAATACCGGGACCTGGCCAAGTTGTACGGCGAGGCCTGTTTCGAAAGAGGTCTCATGATGCAAAGGTGATGCGAGGTGAAAGTTCTCAGCCACGCCCAACACAAGATTTTATTCGTGAGGTCATGAATGAGGCACCACAGGAGGACCAGGATTTTAGTAGTCCTCGGTGGACTTCTACTATCGATTACATAATCCGTGAAGGTATATATATATATATATATATATATATATATATAATTACCGGTTTTACTTTTACAATAATGATTATAGCTGACAAATACTAAATCTACACCATTCTGGACCCAGGTTGCAGAAATTAAATCCCCGCATTCACAATTTTATAAAGTAAAAAAAGTTTACGTTTTGCGACATATTTTATTAACATTTATACATACAATTTACCTGACAAGTATATTCTATATATTTTATTATCAGATTGTGGCTATGCTCTCTTGTTTAACCACCAATGACCAAAGAGATTTGCTTGTAACCTTAAAAGATCCTTCAGGAAAAATCGAGGGAACCATGCACCATAACATCTTCAAGAAGGACGAGTACAGACTCACCACTGGTGTAGGTGCGGTGGTAATCCTGAAGAATGTTACCGTTTGCCGTTTTGATAGAAACCAAAACTACCTGAACATCACAGAGCGGAACATTGTTAAGGTAGATACACCATATATACATTTATAAATATTTATGGGAATGCTTAACTAAATTCGTTTTTGAAACAGATAATCGTTGCTAATTCGATTATTGCTGAATACCAACCAATGGAAGGATCTACCATCGAAGCGGAAGATGGAGGAACTACTGGGTACGAGTATGAAACAGTTCCAGACTCTGATGAAGACTAAACATCCAACTCGTCCACAAATAAGAATAATTTAATGATAACAACTTTATGTTGCTTTTATGTTCAATAATGATCCAGTATCTATTTTACGATCGTATAATGTTTTCATGTGTTATATTTCCTTTTAATGATTATGAAATATTGGTGTTATATAAGTGAAATACCTTTCAAAATATTTATTTACATAAATTGATACGGAAATCATTACAAAACAAAAGTAACGACAATTATGAAATATTGGTGTTACATCAATTCATATATTTAATTATATAAAATATTTGATAATGTTATTTTTTAATCATTATCATATATTTTATACAAATCTTATAATTCCTTTCCAAAAACCTTATAATCAAATTTAAAACCTTATCATATATATTTTTTTTAAAAAAAATCAAACACCGTCGGAATTCCGTCTTAAAGTTCAGACGGAATTCCGACGGTTTAATGTTTTAAATTAATATTTATTTGTTCCGAGAAATTAAAATTAAAAAATAAATTAGCCATCGCAATTCCGTCTGAACTTTAAGACGGAATTCCAACGGTGTTTGATTTTTTTTTTTTTTTTAAATATATAATAAGGTTTTAAATTTGATTATAAGGTTTTTGTAAAGGAATTATAAGATTTGTATAAAATATATGATAATGTTTACAAAATAACATCACCAATTCGAAAAATCAGACGTATTTATTCGGAGATTCAAAATTATAAGATTTTTTTACCAAATTTTTTAAGTAAACAATTAATTCGGCGTACAAACTAATGTCTAAATAAATAAAATGCAATTGAATATAGAAAAAACTAAAGGGAACGGGAATATAGGATCGGGAATAGAATGGAACGGGATTTATTTTGACGGGAAAATATCTAAAAAAATGTAAAATTTTATATTTTAAAAGAATTTCCGTCGGAATTCCGTCTTAAATTCCGACGGTCTACCGACGGAAACCCTAATTTGACCAGCCGCCAAAAGACTTTGTTATCTTCGTCAACGCGGGAAAACCGTCGGAATTACCGTCGGAATATTGCCTGGCCGTCGAAATTCCGTCTGAAGGCCGTCGGATAGTCTATTAAATCCACAGTCTTCGTCTTCCCCGAAGACAGATCTGGAAAAACAAAAATTTCACCACAACTTTTGTTTGTCGCCGGCGATCCCTTGCTTGCCGAGTCACAGCCGATCCCTTGCCGAGTCACCGCCTCGTTCCAGCCGTGTAATCCCTCGGTCTCCTCTTCTTCCCGATTCTTCAACGGATAAATCAAAAAAAAAACATTTCACCACCGTATTTCGCTTTTAACAGCCGGAAAACTCACACAAACCGCCGGAATCATCCTAATCCACACCCTCCTTCACGAATTCAACAAAGCTATGTAAGTTTTTTGATGATTACAAAGTTTGTTCATAAAAAAAAAAAATTTGTTCTTCATAAAAAAAAATTGTGTTCTTGGGAAAAAAAAAAATTTCTTCATAAATTTTATATTTGTAAATAACTATATAGAATAATTTTACATAATATTATAACATTAATAAAACAATTTAAATTTTAAAAAAATCAAAAATTATGTAAGGTTTATAACAATTTTTAACTTTAAACAATTTAAACCTTTAAATTCTTCAACCAAATCAAAAATTATGTAAGGTTTAAAACAATTTAAACCTATAAAATTTTAAACCTATTTAAAATTAATAAAATTAATAAAATTTAAAACTTTAAATCCTTTAAATTTACAATTTTATAAATTTTAAAGTTTATAACGTTAAAAATTAAAACTTTTAAATTTACAATTTTTTAACGTTAATAAAATTTGTCAAATTAATGTTCAGAATTTCAAACAATTTTTAAAAATTTAAACCTTTAAATCCTTCATATTTACAAATTGTTTAACAATTTTTTAAAATTTGTCATATTAATTTTAATAAAAAATGTTTACCAATTCAAACTTTAAACAAATTTAAACCTTTAAAGCATTTTTTACAAGTTTAAAAAATTTGGAAAATTAATGTTAATAAAAATTTTTAAGAATTAAAAAATTTTAAAATTTAAAACTTAAATCCATGAACTTCGGTTTCTGAATATACAATATAAAAAAAACCCAGATTACTTAAATTTAAAAATTGCAAATCACAAAACCACGTAATCCCAATTGAATTAAATTCATTTACTACAAAACTCTTCAATCCCCAATATCCTTAATTCCCATCATCCTAAATTTCCAATTAACTAAATCCCAAAATTTCAAAATCACAAATTCCTATACATTCGAAATTCCATAAATCCCGAAATCTCTAAATCTTAGAATTATGGAAATCGTAGGAATTGTGGGCAGTTTCATAACTCTAGAGGAGGTGGGAGTTCCAGTAGGGGAGGTCGGACTACGAGTGAGACGGTTATCCCCGAGGATAGTCCCGACTTGGAGACCCAATACATGTCTCAGCCCCCGCCTACAACCCACTCAGCTCCCACCTCGATGACCATCGAGCAGTTTGTGGCGCAATCCGGACGTGATAGGTTGACGTGTCTACATCCAGACCCGGCACCTAACACGACCTGGTAAGTCTTATTTAAACATGTAGTGGATTTAATAATTTTAGATAAATATTTAACTAAATGTTTTAATAGGTTCCAATACTCGGGAAACGGTATTACAGGTTCTATCAACGAAATGAATTCCATGCTCACTAAACCGTATCCCACATACACCGACATGCCATTGGAGGACCGGGACACTTGGTTCCGACAATTTGCGGTATGATTTTATTTTATTTTTTTCAAATGTATTTTCTATATGACTCACATTTTAATTACTAATGCGGGAATGTGGTGTTTTTTTGCAGCAAGATATTACGTGGGACCCACCGCTCACATCGATGGTCCGAAAGGAATTCGACACAAAGGCTGCGAGGAAGTTCTCGTGGAAGATCAACGAGTGGAAAGACTCGTGGTATAAATACGGGAAGGTGCCTAAAGTTTTTAAATATAAACAAGAGATGTGGGCTGGACTACTTCGACTTTGGGAATGATAGGCAACTCGGGCGGACTCCGAGAAACACTCCACTAACCGCAACAGCACCCGGAAGGGGAAGGGAAAGGCGACCCACAACCTCGGAGCAACGAGCAAGGCTTCAGCTGCTCAGAAAATTGTAAGTAGTTTAATAATTCAAAAAAAATTTAAATTCGCTAACAAAATTGTATATGTTAACAGTTTCAGCAGACCGGTGTCTATCCTTCCAACCTTGATTTGGTCAAGGTTTCGCACACCAACAAGAAGACCGGTGAAATTCAAGACCCGCTTGCTCGTGAAATCGTGGAAGCCGTGCAGAGGCGGCAGGAGGAGTTCCTGCAATCGCAACCTATCGTGGAAGGAACTCCGGCGCCAACCGAAGTTCCAGTGGAGAAGATCAACGAGTTCACGTACGAGGTAAGTAACCGTTTAACTTTTAAAGAAATTTAAACATTACTTTTAATACAAGTAAGTTATAAAATATAATTTTTTTTTTTTATCGTAGGTGACTCCCAAGACCAGAGGCCGTGTTTACGGCCTCCCTGAAGATAGTAGCTCGTCTGTTTTGACGGTTCGATATGGCGGTGCTAGCAGGTTGGAGGCGGAAAACCGAGAGCAGCACGACCGGCTTAGGGAAATGCAGGAAGAGAGAGACAGAGATAGGGCGGAGTCGGAAAAACGCTTTAAAGCGTTGGAAGATCAGATGAACGACTTCTTCCGTACCCGTAGGCCGGAATAGACATTTATTAGTTTTAAAATTTATTGTAAAACTTTAATGTACTTTTGAAACAATTTTAATTTAATTTGGGGTTTTTAAGATTTTAATTTTAATTTTTAATGATTTTTAATGATTTATTAATGATTTTAAATTATTTAAATAGTTTTAATTTTTTAAAAAAAACATACGAATTCCGTCGGTATACCCTCGGTATATAATTCTGTCGGAACACCGTCGTGCCGTTTATCCGTCGGACTTCCCTCGGTTACTTTACCCTCGGTATACCGTCGGAAATACCTTACCGTCGGAAAGCCTTCGGAAACTACCGGATCTCCGAACCCGTCGGTATTCTGTCGTCTAATGATGTTCCGACGGTATAACGACGGATCTCAAACGGAAAACGGATATCCGTATTCCGTCGGAGTTCCGTTGCAACAAACAGACGGAATTCCGACGGATATTAAAATTTCAACGTGATAGATCCGACGGACCCAAGCCGTCAGAAACACGTCGGAAATGGGTCTTTTCCGACCGAATTCCGACGGTTTTGGCCGTCGGAATAGCGGTTGTTTTCTTGTAGTGCAAGTGCCTTAGGCCATCCTCATTGCATACACCATCGTGTCTTAAGGCCATATAAAATTATTAAAAACACATTCTCTCTTCCTTTTACTCAATTTTATACCTTCTCTTTCATCATTTGACTCAACTTTTATTAATTTTATATTTAAACACTCTTTCTTCCTTGTAAAAACACTCTCCAAAAAATCTAATTTTAAACACTCTCTCTTCTTTTTAAACACTCTCTACTCTTTTTACTCAAATTTTATTAATTTTATATTTCAATATACCCCACAAAAACACTTTTTCTTTCTTTTACAACTATTTTAATAATTTTATATTATAAAAACACCACATTTAGATCGGGGTTACCAAAGGCCATTGAAATGTGGGAACATGTAAACTTAGCTAAACACAAAAGCATGTATATACATAACCCCGACCAATTTTCCAACTGTTACCAAACCCAAAATAACCCTAAACTGTTAAACCCAAAACAAAATTAAAAAAAATAACTACTACCAAAATGCCAAATTACACACCATGGCATTACTATAAAATCACCCCAAAAAAAAGAAAAAAATTTATTTACTTCAGTTTCAAAAGAAAAGAAAAGAAAAAACACCCCTTTCAAAGTAAATTTCATAAATTCTTCTTCTATGCTTCAAAGTGAAAACCTTTAAGAGAATCTACAACAGAGAAAAGAGTGTTTCCATCCTTTTTGTCTTCTCTTATCCGCTTTCGCCATTCTTACCGGACTACTATTCCATTCCGATTGTAATCTGCAAAACAAATGGATCAAAATCAGCAAAAGATTTCTCTTTTAAGTTTCTTTCATACCAATCAAAAAGAAATGATATACATTGGAAAAGCGAACGATCTTCCACTCGTCGTGCTTGCATCGGAACGAACAGAGAGACTTCCAGAGAATGCAATTGGTCCTGAATATGTTATATGACCCGAAATCGAAACTGCATCTGCTGCAGAGAAACTCGTTTCTCCGAATCTACTCGAAGAATGTTTATCGTCTTCCGCTAAGTAATTTTGCTGTTGATTATCGCTTTCGGATTTTTCAAGGTCGTTGGAAATTCTGTTAGGTTCTTGAGAGTTTGTTGTAGAAACAGAGGAAATCTTCTCCTCTGTTTTCTCTGTTTCCTCTGTTTTTTCCTTATCCTCTGTTCCCTCTGTTTTTTCCTTATCCTGCACTCACAAATTATCAAAAGTTATAAACTTTTCGATATAAAAACTGAAACTTTATTTGATATTTGTAGAGACTGATGAAATGTATTGCCTGAGATTGTTCTTCCAGTTTACGACTATCGTTGTTGAGAGGTTTTTGTTCATCTTCTTCCCTTGATAGAATATCTCCCAAGGTTAAAAAATCCTTTAAGAGATCTTCCGATGAAATACTCACTTCGTCTTTCGAATTCTCAACCGATTCTATTTCGAGAGAAGCTCTAGATGTAGGCGAAGAATCCTTGACTTCTTCCGTCAAAATCAAATGCTCTTGATTGACATTACTAGAACCTTCCGCATCAGCAAAATCTTTGACATCTCGGTCTGTCTTCTTACCGTTTTCTTCTTCCGCTGACTTAGTTTCGAAAGGAACCTTTGAGCTACTCTTGACTGAATCCTTTTCGCCGAACAAGAACTTCTCTTGAACAGGCACACCTTCATCGACGCATATATCTTTCACGACATGGTAAGTATTCTCCTTGTAACAAACTAAAATCTCAGGTAAGTCACAAGCCATAACATTCTTGTCCATGTAGAAAACAGGATCAACTTCCTCAACAGAATCCCTCTTCGCAGTACTATTGTCACACGAATGGCGTTTCAAAACGTTTCCATCATTCTCTTTATCCCATTCGTCGCCACTTCTTGTATCGTAAAACAACTCACACACATTGTTATTATTGTTCTTCCCATCTTTCCACTTCTCTTCAGGGCATTGTTGAGCCTTAGTAGACTCATCTTTGCAACTCTCTACCGTGTTTCCAACCGCGTGATCATTATCTGAAAAAAACATTCAAAGAACCATCATAAACATCTTAAGGCTTACAAAACCGATTAAAGATTCGAAAGGTAAAGACTTTTCACCTGCTCTCATCTTGCATTAAGAGACGAATTCTTTAACAAACCAAAGCTATATCTTCAAGCACCAATCGCGACAAACAATCTACGCATACAAAGGGAAAATCTTTATCAAGAATGAAGTTGCAAAGAGAAGACAAGTATTAAGTAAACTTCATTCTAGAGAATAGAATCCAAGAAAATTACTTTCAAAGCTAGATACAGAAGCAACCTCAAAATGAGTTAATTAGATGAGTTGTTCAACGAAGTAATGGACAAGGAAGATTGTGACAGAAACAAACTAATGTTTTGGGGGTAAATATATTCTATGGATACATAAATATTTAGTCAGTCACACATGTGTGAGATTCTTAAGTCCAAAAACAAATTCATCATGAGTTCTAAACAGATAATAAAACAGCAAAAGATGCAATCAACCACTACAATGACCACTTTCCAACTAGAGAAAAAGACAATTAGATAAAAATCAAATTCCCTAATAAGAATTACTTGTAACAATTATCATAAGATTTATTGCTATCAATCAATGATAAGGTTACATAAGTGTAGCCAAGTATTATCTATGAGGCTAAAACCTTATAGGCAAAAGAATGAAGAATAGTTATAGAAAAAGGACAAAAAAAAGACATAAAAAAGGAGAGAGCTTTTTTTTCATAAACTTTTTTTATGTAAAGCTTTTGTTCATAACAGCTACACTGCAATCAATCAGTCTCAATTATTCTAAAGATAAGAACATTCAAATTTTTCATAAGAATATCAATAAACAATTGGAATTTGCAGGAGAGAAGAATCTAAAACTGAAATTCACAGTAAGAAAAAGTTTTTAAAATACCCATTTTGGATCTAGTATCACACAAAAAAAAAATTCAAAACTAAGGAATATCAACAGATCTAATAACAAGAATCCAAATGAAAAAGCATAAACATGAATCAAAGTTTAAGACTTTAAGCTAAAGAAGAATCTTTCATAAAACAGAGTAAATAAAAAAAAGTAGAAATTACGAAAAAGAAAAAACCTTACTTGATCAGCAAATACAGAGACTCACTTAAACTTCTTCTTCCACCATAAACATTAAACCTACTTTCAATCAACGGATCAAGAACCCTAATAGATTGAAAGCAAAAATCCAACCTTTGGATATAAAACAAAAAAAGAAAATTTTCAAAACATGTAAAAAGGATGTTCAAAGGTCAATTAAAAATCGCTATCTCTGCAATAAATTTGAACAGAGAGAAGGAGAAGGAGAAAGATAACTAAAAAAGTGAACACAAATCTCTATCATATTTATTGCCCTTTGGTTTTGCATTAAATTACATAACCAAACAAACGAAAATTAAAAAAGAAAATCTCCAGCCATGGAAATACAACATTTAATGCCATCATTAACTATAGAAACGGTAAAATAGATTTTATTTCTTTATATAAATGGTTCAAAAAACGGAAATATTTTTCTTTTTCCGATTGATTTTTATTACTTTCCCGGAAAAAAGATCAATGAAAAATTCACTTACCGAGATACTCTATAATCTCTTGACTTTCCTGGGAAAAATGAAAACTTTCTCGGAAATTCTGAAACTCTTCATAATCATGAGATCATAACTCTTTTTCTCTTACTCTCTTTCTGTTTCTCTTTAGTGTCTGAAGTAAAACTGGAAAAGATTGGAACTTTTTTTCTCTGAGAAAGTGAAAAAGATTGGTTTTTTTTGGTTTGGTTTTCCCGGAAAATTAAAAGGCGATTCAATGGGAAGAAAGAAAAAAGTGAGCTTTGGAGAAATCGGATCTATGAAACGGTATCCTCGAGAGAGTATTTGTCTCTCTTTGGATTTTGACTTTTTATTTTGGGTTTGGATCAGATTTAATATAAAAAAAAAGTTTGGGGATTTATAAAGAAAAAACAAAAATAAAGTCAACTATCTGCCAAAAGAATTTGGCGAGGCGGTTTTACATTTTGTACCTATACTCCATTTTTATTTCATTTTCTCTCTATGTATTTATTTCCTTTTTGTTTCTTAGCTTCATGTACGTTTTGCTTAACATTTGGATTATTTCCTTTTTGTTTCTTTCTTCAAGTACGTTTTGCTTAGTATTTGGATGATTTCCTTCTTGTTTCGTTGCTTCATGTATGTTTTGCTTGATATTTGGATGATTCCGACTAGCATCGACAATCTAGATCGATCGCAATTGATTTTAATCGCTCAATTAGTTTTATGAATGAATAAAATTGATTAAAAAGCCTTTAAAGTATGTAATTGGGTTAAACCACAATCTTAAAATTTTAAGGGTCACAATTAAAAAAAAAAGTACAAATAAAACGGTTTCAAGATTTGAATTTAGAGAAACCGATTTTTTTTCACTTTTATATATTTTTGTCATGTCGTTTTACCACTCACACATACATGTTTCAGTTTTTATGATTGTGAAATTTCGAAGTTATGGGACTGAAAGACAATCTAGATTAACTACAATCGATTTAAATCGCCCGACTAATTTTATGAATGAGTTAAATCGACTAAAAAACATTTGTCTACTTCAATTGAATTAAACCGCAACCATGATTTCTTTAAAGTGACTAATAAATTGGTTTCAAATTTGAATTCAGAGAAATCGAAATTTTAATAGTATGATTTGAGTTTTTGTCGCTTCATTTACCATTTACACTACAAGAAAACAACCACTTTTCCGACGGACGGAATATCCGTCGGAAATTTCCAACGGCCTTCCGACGGAAGTCCGACTTCCGTCAATCCGTCGGAATTCCGTCGCAGTTTACCGACGGATTTCTGACGGCTAAGGAAAGTGTTGGAACTCCGTCGGTAATCCGTCAACTTGTACCGATGGATTACCGACGGAACTAAGTCGTCGTAATCCGACCATGGGCTCGGCACCACGGAGATCCGACCATGGGCTCGGCTCCACGGAGGTCCGACCACTGGCTCGGCTCCACGGAGGTCCGACCACGGGTTCGGCTCCACGGAGGTCCGACCACGGGCTCGGCCCTTCGGCCCAATGACGCGAAAGTGACCCAACGATACAAAGACAGTGCAAAGCCCGGTCCAGACACGAAGCCCACTCTGATGCAACCGACCTTAGCAGGGATGGAATCCGCGAAGACTTAGGAATGTTTAGCCGCCTTAGAGATAGTATATATAGTTGATGTAAAAGCCCTTGAGAAGGCATTGACAATCTTATTCACAACTTTGTACTCAAACACATTCAAAGCAATAAAAAACTACTTTCTCATCTCTTGTTGTCCTAGCTTACCCTAGAAGTCTCTGCTTCCTCTCGAACCCTAACAAATCTAATTGTGCTAGCTTAGGCTCCCACAATGTGCATGCGGCGAGAGTTTCTGTTTCTCTCAATTCTAGTTCCCGGGCCAGATCATCCAAGACGGTCACTCGATATATTCCTCCAACCATTGATCTATGAGTTGCAGATGTTGTGGGACAATGGTGTTGAGGCATTTGATGTTTCAATCCAGCAGAATTTCAACATGCGTGCGGTTCTTATGTGGACCATAAGCGATTTTCTGGCATATGGTATGTTATCTGGATGGACAACGCATGGAAGATTGGCATGTCCTTATTGCAAAGACAATACTTCAGTATTCCAATTGCAGCACGGAAGGAAGACTTCATTGTTTGATTGCCATAGGTGTTTTTTACCGACAAATCATCCATATCGTCGGTCTAGAAGATATTTCAGGAAGAATTTACAAGTGTTACATGGTCCACCTCCTGAGATAGATGGTCGCAGCATATTGGAACAGTTACGAGATTTTGGTGCAGAGCGAACTCTAGAATGTGGGGGTAATGACCATCACCCCGTCGACGGTTGTGGGGAATATCACAATTGACACAAGAAGAGTATTTTTTGGGATTTGCCTTACTGGAAAGACCATCTACTGCGGCATAATCTAGATGTCATGCATGTTGAAAAGAATTTCTTTGACAACATCATTTACACCATCTTAAACGTTCCTGGGAAGACAAAAGACAACTGGAAGTCTAGATTAGACTTGCCATTGATTTGTTCTAGGGAATCTCTTCATGTTTTGCCTAACGGTAGATTGTCGATGTCTGCGTACCGGTTAGACGATGGTCAGAAGGAAGTATTTTTTGAATAGATTAAAAAAATTGTTAAATTTCCTGACGGCTACGCATCTAACCTACGTAATTGCGTGGATTCGACAGAAGGGAAGTTTATTGGAATGAAAAGTCATAATTGTCATGTTGTGATGCAGCGTCTTCTTCCATTTGCATTTGCTTATCTTTTTCCAAAAGACATCCATCAAGCAATTGGAGGTATATTTCGTACTCCCGTGAATTTCTTACTAATATAATGTTACTATATATGTATTAACTTGTTTACTTTTCTTTTGTAGGAGTTGGGGCTTTCTTTCGAGATTTATGTTCACGGATACTAACAGTGGACGGAATCCGTAATTTAGAGTCCAACATCACGGTACTCCTTTGTAATGTGGAGAAGATATTTCCACCGTCTTTTTTTGATGTTATGGAAGATCTTCCTATTCACCTCCCACGAGAAGCAGCATTAGGAGGCCCTGTTCAATACCGATGGATGTATCCGTTCGAGCGGTACATGTTCCACTTAAATAAAAAGGTTAAAAATTTGAGCAAGGTGGAGAGATCTATTGTTGCACAGAGCCTAAATGACGAAGTCTCACACTTTGCCGAATATTACTTTCCATCGGAAGTTCGGACTAAGGCTAGACGTCCGGCGCGACATGATGATAGAGGTGAGAAAGCAATGTATGCCGTGGTTGTACCCGAGTTGTTTTCCCAAGTTGGTCGAGTAAGTGGAAAAGGAAAGAAACGCAGACTATCAGCACAAGAGGTCAAACATTTGCATACGTATATCCTAAGAAATTGTGACGAAATTATGGAGTACGAAAGGTATATCAGTTTTTGTAATGTACATGGAGTTATTTGTCTTAATCTAATAAATATTTTTATGCTACAGCATTTACATGTCCCTAGTCCAAAATTACCATCCTGATAAGACATAATCCGAACTTGCTGTCTTAAAAGATGAAGAATTCTCGGAGTGGTTAAAATTTTATGTAAGTTTAATATAATTCCTTACTATAACATTTCCAGATTTTCACGTTTTATATGTTAATGATTTCATACTTGTATCGTTCATTAGGTTTCCGAAAGTTTAGAAAGGGGTCAAACTCTCCCAACATGGTTAGTGGAGTTTGTTAATGGTTTGCGCACCACCGCGACTTCATATCCCAGGTTCTGCACTAGGGAATATTCATTTAGGATTCTTGAGGAAAGACGACCGAGGTCAACTTCAGACTATGGTATTTCGTCATAATCAGGTGATACCGTCTACTATGGCATTTTAAACGAAATCTTAGAAATCCGGTATCGAGGAATGTTGGACTTGAGGTGCATTGTGTTTATGTGCGATTGGTATGATCCATCCAATGGACGTGGGGTTCGAATTGACCCCCTTGGTGTGATTTCGATAAATTCAAGACGGAAACTACAGAAATACGATCCATTTATCCTTGCATTGCAAGCAGGCCAGGTATGAAGACAATAATAGGTTTTCCAACATGCTCATACGATATGTTTTGCTATCTATGTATATTAACAAAACCAACTATTTAATTTTAGGTTTCCTACATTCCATATCCTCAAGTTTCCTATCGTACAGATCCTTGGATCACAGTAACTCCAATTAACCCGAGAGGAAGATTATATGGAGTTCCAGAACATGATGCTCTCCAGCCATCGACAAGTATTCAAATGTCACATGTCGAGGAGATGGATAACATTGACCTTGTTATTGATGTCACACATATCGGCGATGATTTAGTTCATTCGGACGAAGAGGAATCACGTGACGAATTTGATGACGATTCAGACTCCACAGGAGATTCGGAGTAATATTTTATGAATAAATGTTTGTGTTTGTGAAATATTGGTGTTTTATATATATAAATAACACATGACTCCCACGGATTTCATTACAAATATACGCAAAAAAATATAAAAATAACACAATCCGTCGGGTTTCTGTCGGAATATATTGACAGATTTCCGACAGTTTGGTATTTTTATATTTGATTTTACTCCGCAGAAATATTATATAAAAATTCCAAAATCCGTTGGAAATCCGTCAATATATTCCGACAGAAATCCGACGGATTATGGAATTTTTATATAATATTTCCGAGGAGTAAAATCAAATATAAAAATAACACAAACCGTAGAGTTTCTGTCGGAATATATTGATGGATTTTCGATGGATTTTGGAATCCTGTAAGTTTGCGTATCCTAAATCCCGTAATCTCTAAATCCCTGAATCCTAAAAATTCTCATAATCTATAAATCCCTAAATTCCTAAAATATTCATAATCCCTAAATCCATAAATTCCTAAATCGCTAAATTCCTAAATCTCTAACTTCATAAGATTCTCATAATCCCTAAATCCCATAATCCCTAAATACCTAAATTTCAAAAAAAATTCATAATCCATAAATCCCTGAATTCCTAAAATTCTCATCTTCCAGTAAGTCTCGAACTCATAAATCCCATAATCCCTAAACCCCTTAATTCATAAATCTCTAAATTCATAAGTTTCTTATAATCCCTAAATTTCATAATCCCTAAATCCCTAAATTCAGAAAAATTCTTATAATCCCTAAATTCCTAAAATTCTCATCATCACTAAGTCTCGAAATCCTTAATCCCATAAACCCTAAAACCCTAAATCCCTAAAATTTGCATAATTCTTAAATCCCTAAAATTTTCACAATCTCTAAATCCACAAATCAGTAAATATAAGAAAATATATAAATAACAAAGTCCATCGGAAATCCGTCACAAAGTCCCGACGAATTTCCGACGGAATACCCAAAATTTTATACCGCCAAAACGCATAGTTATTATCGAAAAGGCGGCAGAATCTTTCGGAATTCCGTCGGAATTGGGAGGCGGTTTCCGTCGGAATTCTGTCGGAATTCTTAAATATAACCAGACACTTCGTCTTCTCCGACGAGAAAACGAAAACGAAAGTTTTTTAGTCAAAATCGCCGGAAATCAAGCCGGACAACGCCGGAATACCGACGCTACCGCCGTTTCGCCTCCGATTCGCCGATTCAAAAATGTTTTGCCGCCGGTTCTCCGATTCACTGCCGAGTCACAATAGTTTTGCCGTCGTTTTCACCGATTCTCCGACTCTTGTATACCAAATCTCAAACACCCTCAAGAAATCAACACCCCAATGTAAGTTTTTGATGATTTGTTTGAGTTTTTGGAATATTAGGAATTTAGGTATTAGGATAATTTTAGGAATTTAGGTATTATGATAATTTTAGAAATTTAACAATTTAAGGAATTATGGATTTTGGAATATAAGATATTATAAAAAATTTTATGAATATTTCAAAATTTTATGAATTTCGAATTTAATAAGTATTTGTGGTTTTTAGGGATTTAGGAAGATTTATAATATGAATAATATATAAAATTCTAAAATTTTAAAATTTTAAAAATTATTTAATTTGTTTAAAGCAACATTTTTTATAATAAGCTAGACTTCTTAAAAAATATAATCTCAGGAAATTGACATACTAATTTTATATAATTTTATTAATCTTGAGAACGAATAATACATCATAAAATCGAACTTATTTCCCTAAAACACTAAATTCCAAAATCCCAAATTCCCAAAATCTCAAAATCCCAAAAACCCTAAATCCCTAAATTTCAAAATCATCAGATTCCCTAAACAGCTAAATCTCTAAATCCCTAAACCCTAAATTACGAAATATAGAAATTACTAAATCCCTAAATCTCTATCTCCCTAAATCCCTCAATCTTAAAATGCATAAATCTCAAAATGCCTAAATCCCTAAATCCCTAAAAACCTAAATCCCTAAAATCCATAAATTTCAAAATCCCTAAATTTTGAAATCCCTAAATCCTCATTTCCCTAAATCCGTAAATCCCTAAATCCCTAAATCCGTAATATAGATTATAAATTTAAAATTTAAAATTGACATACTAATTTTATATATGTAAAAATATTTCAAATTTATGTAAAAATCTTGGAAATCGTAGGGATTATGGACGATTTCAGCAGAGTTTTGGAGGCGGTGGTTCCAGTAGGAGGGGTCAGAGTTCTAGTCAGTCCCAGATCCCCGACACTCCCTTTTTGGATACAGAACAACCGTCTCCCAATCCAACGACCTCAGCTCCCACAGTAATTAGCATCGAGGATTTCGTATCACAACCCGGAAAGGATCGTTTGCCTTTCCTTGATCCGGCCTTGCCTCCCAACACAACATGGTAAGTTTATTTAAAAATGTTTTCGATTTAGTTAACGTAATAAATATTTTTCCTAATTTTTGGTTAGGTTTCAATTTTCGGGAAACGGGATTTCGAGGGCTATCAACACAATGCTTAATTGTTTGATAACTCGACCGTATCCTACATACTCTTCGATGCCGGTAGGCGACCGTGACAGCTGGTTTCGGCAATTTGCGGTAATCCCTAAATTTTGTAATTTAGACAATGAGCGGTTTATTATATTAAAATTTTATTTACTAAATCGTTAAAGGTTTTTTTCTTTACAGCAAGAATTTAATTGGGACAGACAGCTGACTGCTAGAGTTCGACGCCAAGGCAGGTAGAATGTACTCGCGGAAGATAAACGAGTACAAGGACCTATGGGGAGTTGGTAAGATTCCTCGGGATATGAAAAACAATCCCGAGTTATGGGCTCAACTAATTGAGTATTGGGAACTGGAGGCCACTAAGTCGAGCTCTGCAACCCGCTCGACGAACCGAAAGAGCGACCGGAAGGGGAAGGGACCAGCGACCCATAACCTCGGAGCAACGAGCAAGGCGACTCGTGCAGAACAACTGGTAAGTTTCTTTATAATTATTTTATTTTTATAATCGCTAACTTATTTGCTTACTTTTCAATGCTAACAGTATCAAAAGAAAGGTACGCGTCCTTCAAATCTGGATTTGATCAGAGATACGCATACCAGCCGAAAGACGGGCGAAATCCAAGATCCAATTGCTCGTGAAATCCTGGAAAGCGTGGAGAGGCTCGGTCAGGAGTACCTCCAATCCCAACCGATCGTCGAAGGAACTCCACCGCTCACCGAAGTTCCATTCGAAAAGATCAACGAGCTTACGTATGAGGTTAGTAACGTTTTCAATTATTAACGAATTTAAAATAACTTATAATACTTATACGTTATAACATTTATAGTTTTATTTTATATGGTAGGTTACTCCGAAGAACAATGGTCGTGTCTTCGGTCTTCCGGAAGACAGTTCCAACTCTTCCATGTCTTCATTTCGATTTCACGGTGATAGCGGTTTGCGGGCACAAAACACTGAGCTTCTCGAGCGGATGAACGCAATGGAGGCACATCGCGCAGAGGATGCATCGCGGTTTGAGGCACAACGCGCAGAGGATGCAGAGCGGTTTGAGGCAAAACGCAAAGAAGATGCATAGCGGTTTGAGGCAAAACGCAAAGAAGATAGAGAACGCATTCGTGGGATGGAAGACAAGATGAATGAGTTCTTCTGTAATTTTCGTCCACAGTAGACTTTTAAATTTTATGTAAAACTTTAAGATTTAAATAACTTTGCAAATTATTTTAATTTATTTTCAAATTTGAATTTTTAATTATTTTTTTAATAATTTATTTTAATTAATTATAATTAGTTTTTTAAAAATAAAAATTTCAAATGCCGTCGGAAATCCGTCGGTAACAGCCTCCGACGAAAATCCGTCGGTTACAGCCGCCGTCGGAAATCCGTCGGTATTCGCCGCCGTCGGAAATCCGTCGGTATCTAGAACCATCGGAAATACGTCGGTATTAGCCGCCGTCGGAAAGCCGTCGGAAATGAAAGATCTGACGGCTTTCCGACGTATTTCCGTTATACCGATAGTCGTTGGAAATCCGCAGTTTCCGACGGATCTTCATTTCCGACAAGATAGATCCGACGGTAGAAATCCGTTGGAAACACTCTTATTCCGACGGATTCCCGACGTTTTAGGCCGTCGGAAAAGTGCATGTTTTCTTGTAGTGATATGGACATGTTTCGTTTTAAACTATTGTAAAATTCTTAAGTTTTTAAAGTAGTTTAGTTTTAGATTTTATCTGAGTTTTTGTCTTAGTGGAAATGGTTGTCCAAATTACTAATTATTTCTCTCATTATTGTAACTTTAATGATATATATAAGTCTAAAGTGGTTCATATAGTATCCATGAAAATGATATAGACGTGAGTTCTAAGTCACACCAGTCTTTAGTTACATAAATTTCTTGTTGCCATTTGTCTCCACGTATATCTTATGATTTCTCATAGATATATATGTAACAGAATAATGAAATACCATATGAATGTGGAATAGCTTGCAATATAATGAAAAAAATATATATATATAACAGAATTCTGGTAACATTATAAAAAATTTATAGCATAAAACTATAGATTAAGCTACGTAAACAAGAACACAGCTTGAGTGTTTGTATCCATTAATCTTTGTTTACGGTACGTAGCGTTACACTCGATAAACTAATTTTAGTATTTTACTAATCTAAAACTATTGTTTATAGGGATTGGGGAAAGATGATTCTCGAAGGTAATCAACCACACATTGACTGACACGTGTCAACCAAATATTACCTGTGCAGCTTAATTAAACTAGAGGATTGAAATAGAAAGCTTATTTCGTCGTTACGTAGAGTTGAAAATTGGAAAAATAAATAAATTGTTAGTATGAAAAGGGCAAAAGTTGCGTACGTGGAGGTGTTTGGTAATAAAATAAGACACAATCTCTGCGTGTGACAGCGTTTAATTAACTGTTTCTTACTTAAATCGACGGCTATGTTTCGTTGGCTACGTTGGACCCCCTACGTTTCATTTATGATTTATTCATTTTAAGAAAGAAGAAAATATTCTTCTTACTATAGTTTTTTTTTTTTTTTGCTAAAAGATTTTCAAATTTAAATGCAAGGAAATAAAAGTTTTACAAAGCCTATAGAGGCCCATAATATTTGGAAGCCCAAATAATACCGAATTTTAAAATAACCAGCAGAGTTTTGAGATATTTAGAATCAAACCATATGTGAACAAAATCTGAACCTAAAACTTTTAATCGAACCAGAAAATTGGTTATGAGAACCACCTCAACCAACCAACCATCAGAGGAGAAAGGGGAAGTATCTGAATCATCGGGAAATTAAGAGAATTTAGGGTATTGACGAAGGGATCACAGTGTTACCGGCGCCAGTAGCAAACCATCTTTGAAGCATCTGTGAGGCCAATGAAGGGTTAGTTTGTCGAAAAGTTGTTGCTCTATTCCGCACGATCTGATCAATCTGCTTGAAGAGAAGGTCTTGAGTTTTGGAGATTTGTCTGTGAAGCCTAATATTTCGTTCAATCCAGAGGAAGTAGATTGTGGCTTGCCAAGCAATCACTTGTAATTTCCGGAGTGATTTTTGGACCCTGAGCTTTCCAAGATGAAGCAATAACTGATTCCAGTAAAAAATTAGAGTTAAAGAGGATCGAAGACAGACTTGGCTCCATAGTGACCCTGAGAATCGGCAATGGAAGAACAAGTGGTCACGAGTCTCATCAGTTGTACCGCATAACAGACACAGAGGATTCATCTGCAAATCCCAACTCATAATTCGGTCACGCGTCAGGCATCTGTTAAGCACCATTAACTAGGTAAGGAAACTATGTTTCTTAAATCCCCCTGAGCACCAAGCGATATTTCACCAAGTAACTAATGGCTTATGAACCCTTGTTGCTGAGTAGATCGTAGAGATTGTGCTCCCATCTTTATAAGTATCATCTATCCACCACTCATAAGAATCAATTTGGTTTGTTATTGTGTGTGTAGAAATAAAAGACTGGATAAGAACCTGTTTTTCCGATCTGGCATTAGGGAAATTCCATCCACCATTAACCCAAAGAGTTGAGAGTTTAGTGTTGAAAGGGATACCTAACCTCTATCTGCCTTCCTCCTTTAGATAATCTTGAATTTGACCATATGGAGACCAATCATCAGTCCAGAATTTATAGCTTTGACCATTCCCTAGCTGCAACTTTATCCACGGGTAGATAATGTCCCTCATGAGAATGAGTTTATTAGCTAACCATGAGAACTTTTTGTTTTCCTTTTTTATCCAGAAATTTGATAGGTCTCCTGCCAGAATCTCCTTGATGAACCAAGCGACCTAAACCGATCCACTCTTGAAGAACATCATCCAAATCAGCTTAAGAGCAGAAGCAAGATTCCACTGATGTAAGTCTCTAACTCCTAATCCCCCTTCCACTTTAGGCAGTGTAACAGTTGCCCATGCAACTTTTGCTGAGTGATGTTCTTCTAGGTTTCCTTTCCATAGGAAATTATTGGACATTGAGTTGATCATTTGAACACACCTTTTTGGCAGGACAAAAGCATAGCACCAGAATGTTGTGATCCCAGAGATGACAGAGTTTAGGAGCTGAAGTCTTCCCGCAAAAGATAACATCTTTGCGGACCAATTGTCATTCTTTGGAGAAGAGGATCACAGTCTTCCAAGGTAAGCTTCTTTGTTGTTAGAGGAAGACCCAAATATTTAATAGAGAGATGACTACTTGTGATTCCTGTTGTAGTACTGATCAAATCAACTTCTGCAGGGGTAAGTCCAGCGGAGAAAAACGTAGTCTTTAGAAGACTTAGAGCTAAGCCAGATACCTCCTCAAACTCATTTAAAACTTGGAGAATGTTTGTGACTGATTGAAGAGATCCGTCAGTGAAGATAAGAAGGTCATCTGCAAAACACAAGTGAGTAATCCTTGATCCAGTGCACATGTAGTGATAAGCAAACTTCCCATCAGTCACCACTTTGTTTAGCATTAAAGATAGAGAATTCATGGCTAGGACAAAAAGATAGGGAGACAGGGGATCACCCTGTCTTAGACCCCTTGTTCCTTTGAAATAACCATGAATATTTCCATTATACCCCACAGAGTAAGAAGTAGTACAAACACACCCTTTCAACCATCTTAGATAGAGTTCTGGAATTTCTAATCCCCTCAAACAACTAAAAAAAACTCTCAATTTAGACTGTCAAAGGCCTTAGCAATATCCACCTTAATAGTTATCCTTTTTGGACATTTACTGTTGTGATAGCCGTGAGCTAGTTCCCCAGCCATCAAGACATTTTCAACCAGTAATCTACCCTTAATAAAAGCAGTTTGGTTCTTTATTGTAACCTCTGGAATGATTGGCTTTAACCTAGCCACTAGGAGTTTAGAGATGACCTTATAAATTGTGTTGCAGCAAGAAATCAGCCTAAATTCATGTATCTTTGTTGCACCAGGTTTCTTAGGAATGAGTGAGAGGATTGTGGAGTTTGTAGAAGCAGGCATGAATCCAGTGAAGAAGAAGAGAGTGACCGCTTCTATGACTTCCTGACCTAAGAAGGGCCAAGCCGCTTTAAAGAAACCAGAGGTAAGTCCATCAGGGCCAGGAGCTTTGTTAGGGTTGAGCTTGAACATGATTTTTGTTATTTCCTCAGAAGTAGGCACCTTAATCATTTCCTGCTTGTGAAGGGTAGAACATATATAGGCGGTGAGAGATTGAATCCAAGAAGGAGCTAAAGGCAGATTGTTGAGATGAAGAGGATCCAGAATAGACTTGAAATAATCCACAGCAATAGTGCTCATTTCTTGAGGGTTTGAGGTAGAGTAACCCGCAAGAGAAGTGAGAATTCTGATGGCATTGTAAGAGTTTCTCGCCTCCATCGTAAGATAAAAGTAAGCCGTGTTTTGATCTCCTTCTTTTAGCCAATTTATGCGAGAGCGCTGTCTATAGTAAGCTTCTTCAACTGATCTCAGGAAATCCCATTTATCATGAAGATCCTTTTCTTCTTGGAAAGTTTGAGGAGTAGGGCTTTGAAGCGCTTGTACCTGCACACACTAAAGCAAACTGTTAGTATCACTCACTCTTTTCTGGATATATGTGAAATTCTCTCTATTTAGTGTTTGTAACTCTCGTTTTATAAGTTTCAGTTTGACACAAAGAGAAGACAAATCATGAGCAAGTTGGCTGGAGCTTCCAGCAACAATCCAGGCGGTCTCCATCATCCTCAGGAACGGGGGATGCTTGGTTAGGTAATTGAAAAAATGGAATGGTTTAGAGCCAGAGACATGAATTGGGGAAGAGAGGTTTAGAAGACATGGGGAATGGTATGAAATGAAAAGAGGAAAGAAAGTTGCAGCACTAAGAGGATAAGCAGAAAGCCACATGTTATTAACCAGGAGTCTATCAAGTTTTTCAGCCACAGGTCCAGAGGGTCTCTTATTTGACCATGTAAACTCCACTCCATGGAATCTAAGGTCAGCCACTTCTATTTGATAGAAGCAATCTCTCAATTATGGCATAGGCTGGGTAATTTGATCCACTGATGAGCTTGAATGCTCTGCAGGATGATTTATTTGATTAAAATCACCACAAAGAACCTATGGAGTATTTGAGAGAGAGTATTACTGGTGGAGATGAAGAATATCACACCACAGGTCACATCTTTCATTTGTATTATTTGAAGCATAGACAGAAGTCCAAGTGAACTTATGACCACCAATAATTTGTACTTCACATATAATATAGACTGAGATGATTGATGAAGCATAGTGACAGAGACTGGGTGCTTCCAAATGACAATGATTCTTCCATTTTCCTTTGACTGATGGTTTAAGATGAAGTTCCAGCCAGGACAGGTAAGTAACATAACTTGGTTCAGGTTTGGTTCTTTGATTCTAAAATAGCTCAAAAAAGTGGCTTGTTAATACTAAGCCAATCTGCAAAAGGTCTATGCTTATTTGCGTCATTGAGACCACGAATATTCCAAAAAAGGTTTTTATAGACATAAAAGGTTAGGAAGGGGTCACTCCTTGATCAAGGAGAGCTCCTGGTCCAGGAAGTGGAGGGCTGGGTATTTGGTCTGAGGGTTTATGATTTTTGGGGTTTATGTTTGGTTCAGGTAAAAGATTTTTGAAGGTAAGGGATGGAGTAGGCTGGTTATTATCACAAGGAATGGTTACTGGAATCCCTGGATCAGAGTGATCAATGGGATTAGAGGCTGGGGTTTTCATAGAAGGGTCCAAGGCAGCAAAAGAGTTTGAAATGGGTAAAGGTAAAGATGAAGATTTAGGCAAAGATTGAGGTTTAGGGAGGATAGGTCCATAGGTAAGGGTTGAGATGGGGAGAGGGAAGAGGAATTGGCAGGGGCCACTGGAGGAACTTCATCAATATCACAAGGGGTTACCTCTGAAGTAGAAGGTATTTCTACTTTCTCTGTTTCAACTTCCTCAGTTTCTTTACCCTTAGATGAACCTTCAAGGGTTTCTTTTGAGGCTTCTTTTTTCTTCTTTGGAACCCAAGTAGGTGTGAGGTTTGGACAGTATCGTTGGATATGTCCTATGGCTTTGCAGTGGGCACAAGTCGGAGGTAGCTAAGGGTAATCAATACCAATAAGGATAACAGATCCATCCTCTTTTTCCAATTCAACTTATAAAGGTAATGGTTTAGTTATATATGCCTCTACTTTAACATGAGACAATTTGAGGTCGAGGAGTGAAATCATCTGTTTCCTTAGGTTCTCCAATGAGACCTGCCACCAAGCTGAGTCCATTCTCATGCCTTAAGTCCATTGGAACGCCAGTTAAGTGAGCCCAAATAGGTATTGATTCCAGATCTAAATCAGAGTTAGTAATGGAGTTCCAAGCGTAGACATGGAACATAGACTCACCAATGTGCCAAACTTTCTTCTCTAAGACTTTAGTTCTAATGAACTCATTTGGAATTCTAACAAGCATAAACCTGTTTGCAGCATTCAGGTGAATTTCCAAGCGAGGTCCCTTACTCCACATACTATTCAAGACATTCTGAATATAACTGAAAGCTGGAGGGCGACCATTGAACTTCCCAACAATGAAGTCTTTGTGCATATCACACCCTATTTGAAAGACTGAGTCAGGGACAACCACACGTGATTTTCCTGAGCTAGAAAGAGAAGCAGGAACCACTCTTGAAAGGGTTCTGTCTGTGGCTTTCTTTAATCTTTGGGCCCAAGTTTTAGTTGCTTGGTTGACAGGTAGAGGAGTATGAGAGGTCAGTGGTTGAGGAGGAATTTGGAGTATTGGTTCAGAGGAGCTTATTGGGCGGAAAGGATCTTCAACTGTAGGGGTAGTGGTTTGAGGGAGAAGGACAATATCATGAGCAGCAGAAGAGGCAAGGTTAATTGAATCTACAGAGCTAAACGCAATGGGAGCAGCAGTTATGGGTGAAGAAATAGGGATTGCAGGACAGAGTTCAATAGGCTTAGGTGGAGAAGGGAGAAGTCCTGAAGTTTTAGATAGAAGAGGTTCCATTGCTACAAGAGAAGAGAGAAGTCTTGAAGCATCAAAAAGTTGAGGTTCCATAGCTACATGAGAATTTTATAGCACTGTAGATTTGGGAGTAGATCTAGGGTTTTGTCCCCTTCAATTTCTTGGATTTTTTATGGTTTTTACTGATTGGAGAGATCTACATCAGAAGTTTGAGAAGTGACTGGAAGACCAAGGACAACTCTTGCTGGATTGACATATCCAGTTAGTGAGGGAAAAGAAGGGGATTGAGAGGAGTAGAGTGGGAAGAGGGGGGTACTGAGAATGGTAGGCTGGGGTGAGGGGGTCTGGAGGATCAGGAGGTAAGGGTGGAGGACGAGAAGGACCGAGTCCAGCCGGAGCTGGAGAAGGATTGTTGCCGGAAACTTGACCTAGATTGCGCCAAAGATTCGCCATGAACAGTGAACGAGAGCTTCACTTTTACACTATTGGCCAATTAAATCTTTTCTTTTACTTATTCGCTAAATTATCCTCATTTTACTATAGTTTTTAGTTGTCATCAATTCTTAGTATAACTTTAAATTTGTTTGGTATTCAAATATTTTTTCTGTTAGAGTAACATCAGAATAATAAAAAAAATTAACTAAAAAAAACTGTATATTTAAAAAATAACCATCAACAAAACTATAAACTCAAAATTATCTATTTAATACTCATGAAAATTCTTGAGTTTATAGTTCTGTTGGTGGCTGTTTTTCTCCGAGATATAACAGCTGGAATATTACACATGTTAATGTACAAGTTAACAATAAAGTGTTAATTCAGTTTCATAGATTATATTTGAGTAGTAGTGCTTACTCTTTCAAGAAAACGACAATGAATGAGACAATAATATGACAGTAAATACATATTTTCCGACTTATGATATGAATGCTTGCCCATACAATACATTATGGTATGAGCCTTGTTCGTACAAAATATGTTATCTCAAGTTGAAGTCGGAGCGGAAGGGTTTTTTAAATTCGATAAATTGAATATTATGACAATATTAATAGGTTCCAATTAGATCATGTCATCTATTTTTTTTTTTTTTTTTTTGTTCCAATAAATTGCGCAGAAGTCACGTTATTTACACAATTCCCTAGACTCTCTACGTGATTTCTTTTTCTAAACTTAAACGGAATTTTATATAAGTTTTGAATGGATGGTTTGTAAGTTCTTATTTCAAACACAAATACTAGTAGTTCAAATTATAAATCATTAGAAAACTATATGATATAGTATGAACCACAATCAAAGCACCAAAGTGGTCATTTATCTGATTTTCACATCGCTAATTGATAATTTCTCATATTCTTCGAGGAAATGAAGAAAAAGCAAAAGCACTAACAAAACAAAAGTGCGAAAATGACTGATCTATAACTGTTGTAGTCGAGCATTTGATGTTGAATGAAATGTTGTCTTTTACTGTTTATAACTTTTTTAAACATTTGCTCGTTGAAAAAAATAGAAGTGGTATCTCAACTAAAATTATAATTACCAATAGCCTCAAAAGTCAAAACTAACAAAACTACCTCCATGGTCTAAATTTTCAATGATTTAAATTTAACATTTCTATTACTAATCATCGAATTGAATCATACATCTTCTCCACTCAATATGCAATTTTTAGATATTTTACATTAACAAGAAATTCAAGTATACAGAAGCAAGTAAAGTCAACAATTGACACTGACAAATAGAGATAAAAGTGCCTTAGTGAAAATCTCAGAACTTTAAAATATGAAAAGTGACAAAAACAAAACTCAACTCAACTTCCATTTTATTCCCATTTCTCATGTTTCTTTCTTCTTCTATCTAATAGATGAAAAAATGGCTAATAGATGAATTTCAATGTTAACTTAGCTGTAACAGTTGAAAATAATTTAAACAATCAAATGATAGATTCTGAATCTACATATCGAAACTCGGATCTTAAATACGTTTAACGAGTCTCACAGTTTACGCGAAATCGTTCGGCTTCCCGACATTGATGTTCTGTTCTGCCAAGAACTCTAGAATAGCCTTCCTTTGCCACCCTTTAAAGCTCCTGCAACAAAAATAAACAAAACCATTTACTCGTAATCCATGCGCAAGGAACAAGAACGCAAACAAGCGATATCTAGAGGAAGAATGATTATTATAGACTTTACTTCTGATCAAGATGAGCCAAGATCTCTCCTCCAGGAAACGATGCTTTAGTAGCTTCAAATGCTGCTTTGATCGATTCTCTCCAAGTTCCACCGACGTGATTCTCTCCAGGTTTCGGTTCTTCCATTGGTAATGAGTATCCGGAAAGCAAATGGCCTACCCAAATATCGTCTTTCCTGAAGAAAGAACGCGACCGAAATAAATCAGTCGAAGAACGGGTTTAATGTTATGCTTAGAGTTCATTGACAACTTACAAAACTATATCCGTGTGACGAGGAGCGTAATGTCCACCTCCAATCCCTAAAAGAACTTTCCTCTTTCCGGTGTCACTGTCAACCAAATTGATTCACATTAGTTTAGATTAATAATGTTAAGGTAACAATTAAGCTACCGTGGATATATACCTGTTCCAAATCCCCACGGCTTCACCGCCTCCAAGCCCAAGTCCTTCCCACATTAACTGAATCACAAAAAACACAATGCTTTTTACTAAATAAAAGCAACCTTATCGATATTGACAAGCAATTTTACATATACTACACGAACAACGACCTTATTCTACCTCCCGAAACCATTAAAGTAACAAATTTTTTTCACTTACAAGAGCCATGACTTGAGCAGCGTCTTCTCTCTTCCAGTATTCCTCTGTGCTACCTACATATATATACACATAGCAAATGACTATATTAGAGCCTAGAACTCTCGATACACACTAATTAAGCATTCACAGAGATCGCTTACAACAAACTAACAAATCCAAACACAAGAAATGGCAATAATTCAAGAAAGCAAATAGAAAGAAACTCACCAATCTCCAAGAACATTGTTGGTTTGCTAGTTATTGGTCCATGATGAGTGCCTTCCAATGTTATCTATATCCACACACAAAAACCAATTTCCCTTTACTCCAAATTTCTCCCCAAAAAAAAAAGCAAAAATTCAAACAAACAAACAACAAAACACACCTCAAACTCAGGAACTAAGCTATGAGATTCAGCCATTTTCTTCAAAAGACGAAACCATGGACCAATTCTAGGGCTTGTCAAAGCCGCCCATCCCGGCTTCCCTCCTTGCGGCGGCGATTCTCCTTCTTTCAAATGAAGAACTCCTACAATTCATCAACCAAAAACATCCTTTGACAAAATCCATAAAACAACTAAACCAAATTAAAATTTCAGATTCTTTTTTGCACATAGCAATCAGTATTCAACAATTTATCAACTTCCTTCAGCAATATCCATAAAACAACAAAACCCAAATCAAAATTTCGGATTTTTTTTGCATATACCAATCAGTATTCAACAATTTCTCAACTTCCTTCAGCAAAATCCATAAAACAACAAAACCCAAATCGAAAATTTGGATTTTTCTTTCGCATACCAATCGGATGAACAGTAAGAGCAGGACGATTCGATACGGCGGTGTGACGACTAAGGAAGATAACTTCATCAACAACTTCTCCAGTAGCTTCTTCCCACCGTAAATCGAGATCGTCTTCTTTCACTATAGATCTATCGTGTTGAATCAATCTCGTTTTCTCGTTACTGAAACTCTTAATATCCTGCAAAAACGAAGAAGGAATCAGACAGGGGCAAAAAGGGAATTGGGTCCGGTGGTGATTGATCGGAAAGTTACCGGCGGTAAGATGGGTCCGGCGATCCATCCCGGTTTGGAGAGAAGAGCCGCCGCGGGATTGATTGATGCTGGGTCGTTGGTGGTGGCTACGATTAGTGTTACCATTTCTCTCTTTGAGACTGAAACGTGGAAAGTGGCGTTTAGGAGCGGTTTGATGTGAGTTGCGTTTGTTTGGAATTTGATGTGTGTGTTGTTGAAGAAGAAGCGTGTAACGTTTCGGCCGCTTATTTTGAGAATCATGAATTGTGAAACACCTTTTTAGGTTTCCAACTTTTTGGAAAGGAGTACACAAGTATGTTTTTGTATCTTTGGGTTTTGGGCAACAAGTTAAGCTATTATTGAGTTTGATTGGTGACCAAGTTGAAACGAAATAGTGAACATTTTATTTGCGTTAGTAAAAACATCATTTCGAATAAATGCAAGTCCACAACCTTAACGACTAAAATATGATGTTTTCGATGTTAAAAATTGAATCAAAGTGTATAATTTGACAAAGTGAAAAAACAAAAGTATTAATAAAATTTGATATACAATTTTTATGAATCTTAGAAGGTTTTTAAAAAGGTATCTACTAAGCCTAGTGATTTGAGTTATTTTTTTTGAAAAAAATTGTGCATAAAAGTTTGAAACCAAAACAGACCCGTAAAAAACTAAATGGTGCTGCCCAGGATCGAACTGGAGACCTTTTGCGTGTAAGGCAAACGTGATAACCACTACACCACAGCACCTTGATGTCTATGCTGATTCATTTAATTATTAATATACCGGAAATTATTAGTATCTCGACTCGAATTAACCCCTTGGGCTTTGGAGCGAGGATCGGAGAAGAAACCAGATAAATGTTAGGTTGTTCATCGGCGTTCCAAAGAGTCGCCTTTTTCCTCATGGCTCCCAAATTGAAACATCAAAGTATCCATTTTTATCTGAAGCGCATTTATGATTTGAAGGGTCTATTTTAGTGTAAATTCGTAACGAGGGTTTTGGATTTGTGTAGTTGCAGAGACTGGTGCGGAGCAATTGGTTAAGAAAGCTAGCACTATGAGTACTCAATCCTCCATGAAAGATGCTTTCTCTACTTACGCTGATTATCTCAATAACTTCGTAAGTGTTTTGCTTAAAAAAATTGAAGATTTAATACAAAATTTGGATTTTTGCTTTGTGGGATTTGAGTTCTGTAGTGTAGACAACTAAAGAAATGATCTTTTTCAATTTTGGAACTTTGATTATTGTTTGAATTTGTTGAATTGGGTGTATAAAGGAGCAACCTTTATCTTCTTTCTTTGTAGAATGAGAAGAGGGAAAGAGTGGTGAAGGCAAGTAGAGATATCACTATGAACAGTAAAAAAGTTATCTTTCAAGTTCATAGGTAACAAAATCAAACCTTTGTGTTTTGCTCTCATGTTTGTTGCAATTATGATGAATTTGGTATTGGTTACAATGTTATGTGACAGATTGAGTAAAGACAATAAAGAAGAGGTTTTGGAGAAAGCAGGGAAAGATTTAGAAGCAGTGAGAGAGCAACATTTTTCTCGGTTAATGAAAGAGCTTCAAGGAACTGACTTTTGGAAGCTGAGACGAGCTTATTCTCCGGGGGTATGTCGTATGGAAGAGAGAAATCGTTGATCTTATGTACTGTTTTGGTTAACGATGTTAAATGATGGGGTTGTGTGTTTTGGGTAACTTACAGGTGCAGGAATATGTTGAAGCTGCGACGTTTTATAAGTTCTGTGTGTCCGGGACACTGGTTACGCTCGATGAGATCAACGAAACGCTTTTACCGCTTAGTGACCCTTCTTTAGAGCCGCTGCAGATCAATATTCTCGACTATATTCTTGGGGTAATTAGAGTCTCTTGATTTACGCTATTATTTGGATCTATTCATTGCGGTTGATTATTGTTTTTAACTTATGCAGCTTGCGGATTTGACTGGAGAGCTAATGCGGATGGCAATTGGTAGGATATCAGATGGTGAAATCGAATTCGCGCAGCGGATTTGTCAGTTTGTTCGACAGATACATAGGGAACTAATGCTAGTTGTGCCAAAGATGGACGATAGTCACGACATGAAATCCAAGATGGAAGTGTTGCTTCAAAGTGTGATCAAAATAGAGAATGGTATGCACAAATTTCACATACGCGTCTAATTATGTTTTCGGTATTGTTTCCATGTAATACGGTTTTGTAATTATTTGTTTTGTTTATTAGCTTGCTTTAGCGTTCACGTGCGCGGATCAGAGTATATTCCTCTGCTTGGAGACGATGCACCAACATCATACTTATTTGGAGGTGCTGATATCGAATGATTCAAAGTGAGTTTTCTTTTTCCGCCTCTCGGACACATTTCTAGGGTCTTGTTACGGTTGGTATGTTTTCGGGAGTTATCGGAGAGAAATAGGATCATTTTCGTATGGACTTAACGACTTCTTGCTGTCTAAGATCTCTCGGTTTGCAAGACTTTTATAAATGAAATGGTAGAACAAGGTTTATAACTTTTCTTTTGTTATGAAATTGAATCTTTCCTTATATCAACACACAAATTTGTATTTTCTAAATTATTTTATTATTTATTTAAAATTTGTTCTAATTAACCAGTTACCAAATTTTGGTCTACTTAACTAATGACCAAATTTGGCAAGCCTTAAAGATAAAATTGACCAATTAAGAAACTGACAAATAGAGTTTCTTTTGAAGATATCCACACTAGTCGTAGTCTATCTAGTTATATCTACATATAAAGTCATGTGGTTTGTAGCATTCAGTTCATAACTATGACCAACTCCAAAACCACTCAATGGAAGTTATTAGCAGAATCTGAATTTAGCCAAGAATGCAAAGAGCTGTTATCTTCTCTTCCGAAAGACAAAAGCTTCTTTGCCGAGTATCTCTACCAATACCAAGGATTTTGGTACCCACCAAACCTCTTAGAAGGTGTTTTATACAGCCAGAAGCATTTTCAGGCCAAGGATTCAGACATCATCGTTGTAAGTAGTCCTAAAACAGGTACAACTTGGTTAAAAGCACTCATCTTTGCCTTGTTTTACCGACATGATTACAAAACTCCTCTGGAATCCCATCCTCTACTCGATAACAATCCGCATTCTCTCGTGCCCTTTATCGAAGGTTTCAACTTTCACACTCAAAGTCAAGATCATACTACTCCTAGGATCTTCTCTACACACATACCTCTTGGTTCCCTCCCCGAGTCCGTTAAGGACACGTCCTGTAAACTTGTGTATTGCTGCAGGAATCCGAAGGACGCGTTTGTCTCGCTTTGGCATTTCATGAAAAGTTTGACTCTTGAGGAAACGGTTGGATGCACAATGGAGGAAATGGTGAGTGGATTTTGCAAAGGGTCAAGTTTTTATGGACCGTTTTGGGATCATGTATTAGAGTATTGGAAAGAAAGCCGAGAAAACCCGAGAAAAGTTTTGTTTGTTATGTATGAAGAGATGAGAGAACAGCCCGGGGAATGGGTTATGCAGATCGCTGAGTTCTTGGGATGTTCATTTACTAAGGAAGAGATAGAGAATGGAGTTTTGGAAAATATTATTAAGTTGTGTAGTCTTGAGTATATGAGTAAATTGGAGGTTAATGAGAAAGGTAAGTTAGTGAATGGAATGGAGACTAAGGCATTTTTTAGGAAAGGTGAGATTGGTGGATGGAGAGATACTTTGACTCCTTTACTAGCAGAAGAAATAGATAGAACCACTGAGGAGAAACTAATTGGTTCTGATTTTAGATTCTTTTGCTAAGAATGTGCTTAAATTATTATCATTTCTCTATTTATTGAGCATTTTCATTCATTGTGTACATGTTTGTTTAATATGCATCATTATTCATTACAAACAAATAATGCTGTTGTGATAGAACTATTTGGTAATCTTACCCGAGATATCCAAATTATATTCGGACTATCCAAAAGAACCATAAGAACTTAACTATTATCAGAACAATTTAACAATAAAACGGTTATTTTTATCTTCTTTTTTTTTTTTTCATCTGAATAAATATAATTAAAAAGGGGAAAGTTTTACATATTCCAAACAGGTAAAGAAGAGCAAGTACGAATACTAAACCCTACTACACCCCATCAGAACAGCCACCCCTCACAAAGATCAAAGAAGGAAACACAAAAACAAGTCAGCCATTCTCACAATCAAAGAGCTCATGCAGCCAAGCAGGATGGCCAAGAGCAATGTACGATTGCCAAAGATTCTCCTGAGTTACACTCCGAGCTATCAAGAAAGCTCCCTTATTTGCATTCCTTCTTTCAAAAATCAACTTCCAATCTTCAATTTTTATCAAAACTCGCTTCATTTCAGATAGTTGGTACCAAAAATTAGGCCAACCAATAGGATTATTGGCCGCCTTTACTAAATCATACACCTCAGATGCAAAAACTACCTTGCTCAATCTGTGTGCAACCATACATTCAAAAGACCACAACAAACTTTTCAATTGCGCCTCTTGCAAGGACCGTATGCCAGAGAAAGATCTTCTACTGTGCATTATAACTTTTCCTAGAGCATCTCTCAAAACCCAAGAGAAACCTCCTAAGGAACTACTTTTGGACCAAGAGAAACCAATATTGCACTTAAGCCACGGATCAGGGGGCCTTTTCCATTTAACAGATTCCAAAGGAAGATGAGTTGAAACATTGATATTAGGAATAACATCAGACGGCGCTAAAAACCAATGTTCTGCCTCATCTCTAACTTTGACCATGGTTTCATTCGGCAAAAAGGCTTTTCCTTCATAACAAAAACTATTTCTACTTTTCCAAATAAACCATAGAATCCACAGAAAACTTTGCCTAATCCTCTCATTGATATGACTTTTCTTCTCCACTAAAAACAGGTAATGGAAGTTGGAGAAGAGAGATACCTGATCAAAACCTTGAGGAGGACTCGGAAACTGAGACAGAGCCCAAGAAAGCCTAGCCACAGGACATGTAAACAAAACATGATTGATCGTTTCCACATCAGCACCACAGGCTTGACACCTCAAATCAAGCTCCATTCCTCTTTGAGCCAATCTATCAACAACTGCCACAGCTCCAGACAAAACTCTCCATAAAAACAACTTAATTTTATGAGAGGTTTTGAGGCTCCATATACTAGTTTTGACTGAATTGAGAGAAGGGAGTGTAGAGGCTTCACGAATCAGATCAGCATTGTTGATCTTATTTACTAGTCAATAGCCGGAACTCACTGAGAATTCACCACTCTTGGTATGCATCCAGGTGTAGTAATCTTTTATAGAAATTACTGGTTTCCTTTTCTTGATCAACTTGACATCCACAGGAAAGAAGAGATCCTTTAAAACCCCCACATTCCAATCTCTCTTCTGAAAATCAATCAAAGACTTAACATGAAGCTCTAAATCAATGAGAGGATGTTTCATTAATGGAGGTCTCCTTTGACCATCAAAAAGCCAAGCTTCTGACCAAACCCTTGTATTCTCCCCATTACCAATAGTCTTTCTTAACCCTTTTACCAAAAGATCACGGCCAAAGAGTAAACTACGCCAAGCAAAGGATGGGTTTGTACCCTTGGGAGCTTCCAGAAAGGAACAGAGAGGGTAATACCTGCTTTTGAATACCTTTGCAAAGAGGCAATCCGGTTGACTCAAACATCTCCAGGCCTGCTTCGCCAAAAGAGCTTGGTTGAAACCTTGAATGTCTCTAAAACCCATACCTCCTAGCTCTTTAGGAAGACACAAACTATCCCAGTTAACCCAATGTATTTTCCTCTTGGTTTCCCTAGAATTCCACCAAAAGGAAGCCATAGCTGAGGTTAACTTCTTTAAAGTGGTTTTAGGTAACTTAAAACATGCCATTGCATACACTGGTAGAGCCATAGCCACTGAGTTGAGTAGAGTATCTTTGCCCCCTTGAGACAGAAGCCGTGCAAACCACCCACTCAATCTTGACTTCAGCTTCTCATGAATAAAGTCCAAAAGTTGAACTTTGGAACCACTGAAACACTCAGGCAACCCAAGATAGCAACCAGCACCTCCTTCACTTTGTATACCTATAATTCTTTTAATCTTATTCTGCAACTGCCCTTCAACTTTTCCCCCAAAAGTTATGGAAGACTTATCAATGTTAACTCTTTGCCCAGTGGCATCACCGTACAACTGCAAAATGTTGTGAAGATAAGTTGCTTGTTCCTCGTTCGCTTTGCACAGGAATAAACTGTCATCTGCAAAGAGCAGATGATGCACATAAGGACCTGTAGGATAGAACTGAATTCCTGAAATAAGGCCATTTCTCTCAGCCTTGTTGAGAAGATGAGATAAACCTTCAGTACATAACACAAAAAGGAAGGGGGAGAGAGGATCTCCTTGCCTCAAACCTCTTTAAGCAAACCATTTAAATAGCTCCACTCAACCCGATCATATGCCTTAGACATATCAGTCTTTAAGGCCATATAATCCCCAGATACGTCTTTGTGAGTCCTTAGAGCATGCACTAGTTCATGAGCCACCAAAATATTGTCTGAGATTAGTCTATCAGAGACAAAAGCAGTCTGCGAGACAATAAAAGGCAATAAAGGTTGCAACCTATAGACCAATAACTTTGAAATGATCTTATAAAGGACAGAGCATAAGCTAATTGGTCTCAACTGATTCATCTTCTTTGGCTTTACTGTCTTGGGAAGAAGGAAAAGATGAGTATAATTCCATTCTTTGGGCAAGACTCCTTCTTCAAAGAACAACTTAACTTCAGAAATGAGTTGATCCCCCACTATATCCCAGTATTTTTGAAAGAACAAGGCCGTCATACCATCAGGTCCAGGAGCACTAGATGGTTTGATTAAAAAAATAGCTTCCTTTATCTCCTGATTGGACACTACTCCTGTCAAAGTCTCATTCACTTGAGGAGATACTCTACACTGAAAATCCATAAACAAATCCTCAAAATCCCCTGGGTTAGAAGATTTGAACAGATTGGTAAAATAAGCTGTTGCCACATCCCCTTTAGAAGCCTCATCTCTTTGAGGAATCCCATTTATATCTTTTAGCATTTCAATCTTGTTCCTTGCTCTAGACGCCTTCACAGATTCATGAAAGAATTTAGTGTTTAAATCACCATCTTTGTGCCATCTCTCTCTGCTTCTTTGGCTCCAATAAATTTCCTCTTCCTTATAAGCCAAAACCAAACTCTTCTTCAGGAACCATAGATGTTGAATACTCGGATAAAAAGCCGATTGTTCCTTCTCCAGGGCATCTTGGATTTGCACAATTTTATCCACAGCATTCACCACATTATCCCTTTTCCATCTGCTCAATGCCCCTCTACAACATCTGATCCTATTCGAAACTGAAGCCTGAGAATTAAGATTACCAAAAGACCAAGCACTGAAAATAGCTTCCTTCACATTGGGCTTGTCCAAAAGTCTCTTGTCAAATCTAAAGTTGCCTTTATAAGTTTGAGAAGAAGACAAAAGCTTGATCAGATCCTCTCTTAGCTAAGAACACTTGATTTGAAGATGGAAACATCTTGTACCATTCATCATTTCCAAAACTCCTATCCAACTTGCTCTGAATCCATAACTTACACCTCATACCACCCCAAGTAAAACAATTACCTGAAGAAGGCAATTCCAACATTCCACACACTCTTATCATATCACCAAAGGGAATGAAAGAAACTTCTCTTCTAGAGGGACCTCCAATCTTTTCCCCATTATGTAAGATTTCGTTGAAATCTCCTAGCATACACCAGCTTTCTTTTCTGTTAATTCCAATACGCATTAACCTCTCCCACACTTGATCTCTTTCACCCATTGCTGGTGCACCATAAACAGCCGAAACAAAATAGTGTAAGGAACCAAACTGAACACGAAAATCTATCAAGTTCTTGTCTGCAAAAAGAAACTCAATATTAACATTGTTTTTCCATAACACAGCCAGCCCACCCCTCTTACCTATAGGCTTTACCGTATAAACTCTATCATACCCCAGCCACTCTTGCAAATCTACTAGAATATCTCTTCCATGCATTGTTTCCATGAGGAATAAAATTTCAGGGAAATGGTTCTTTCTCATTTCCTTGAGTCTGGGAATTGTCAGGTCCTCCATAGTTCCTAAACCCTGACAATTCCAACTTATTAAACTCATTGGGGAGTGGGAGGTCCCTTCCTTGGGACTCCCACTTTTTTGGCAAACTTGGCAGCTTCTGCAGAATCCTCAAGATCCAAACTAGAACCACCTTTTATCTTGTTCAAAAATCTCTCTTTACCACCCCCTGTAATGTCACTTAAACCCGGTTCAAGAGCATGTTTCCCACCTTTTGCTAAAGACTTCATTGGAGTTTTCTTGATAACCACATCAATTAACTGACCATCCTCCACAATCCTTTGTCTTCTTAAAGCCTTTACCGGTCTTCTTCTTAGTTTTCTACTAGTCAAACCTGTCCCGGAAGAACCAGCATCTGAATAGCCGATTCTATTAACCGTTGAACAAGCTTGATTATCAGAAAAGGAATCCAAAAAATTACCAGCAACCTGTTCAGACAATGTATGCGGCTTAAGAGGTCTCATACCCATTGCCATCCCACTTTTAATTGCATCAGCCATCATCCTTTGATTGCTTTTCACCATTTCTGCTTCTTTGATTAATCTATGTTGTTCTTCAAAATCAAAAAGCAATCCTTTACCTCGCTCACAATCCTGAGAAATCAGCGGCATAGGCTCTAAACGCAAAATGGTTTTTTGACCAAGATAATCAAATTCCAAATCCTTGACTGAAGCAATCACTCTCTCTTCTCTTACCATTCTTGGATTTCCATCATCCATGAGAATGTATCTTCTCATCTCAGCAAGCATTTCTTCGGCTATCCTTTGTCGTCCCGACATCGGATCAAAACCCACTTGGTCTTCCTTTAGCACTCCGAATAGAGGATCACATTCAAACAAAATCTGCTTACCCATACCCTTTGTCTCTTGATGACACTCTTTTCCTTTTTCTTTCCCTGCTTTATTTTGATCCCTAAGGACAGGGCATTTAGCCTGGTCATGTGTCAATCTCTGACAAGTGAAACACCGCTTTTGCAACCTTTCATAATCATACTTGATTGTTATAGACTCTCCCCCAGGTAAGTTAATTACCTTGAGTCTCCTTAGCGGTTTTGAGACGTCTATCTTTACTTTAACTCTCTCATAATCCTTGTTCCTTGTTCTATCAGGATCAAAAGCAACCTCAACCACTCGACCAGCAAATTCTCCGAAAGTTCCAATCGATGAAGCTGTTGTATGATTTATCGGCATGTTGCGAAGTTGAACCCATACCTCTAAATATTGAAGATAATCCGGAGGAGGTTTAGCCATCCATCGCTCCATTACTAAAGGCCATTGATTGAAACAGTGAACACCTTTCTTAAGAACTTCTTCGAGATCCATTTCATTCTTGAAAATGAACTGAAATCTATCTCTTGATAATACCACCCCTCGAACTCTATCTTTGATTTGCCATTTCCTTGGCATATCAAAAACAACATCAGAGATCTTTTGGTGGTCTGGATTGAGAATCCTTCCCATCAAACTTAGAACATTTCTCTCACTTGAATTGAATTTCGGGAGGTCCGGTAAGTCGAAGGCCTTTTCTCCATCTTCCAAACACATCGAATTCAAAACTTCATCGATGTTTTCTTCCATAATCCGGAATGAGAAATACAGTCTTGTGATACAAAGAGGAGTGAAAATCAAAAGATTGAAGAACACACCTAGAACAGATCTGATGAAAATTAAGGATAAACACCAATTTTGACTCGAAAACTGGGAATATCGGATCTAAGCCTTGTTGTAAGACAAAGTGAAAGACTCTTTCTTAAACAGAGAGTGCTAAGCCCACCGACAATAAGAAGGAAAAAAGACTATTTTACCACCAACAGTTATTTTTATCTAAACTACCCGAAAATATTCAAAATACTTGAACTAATCCAAAAAGATATGAAAAAACTGTATAACTTCAAATAATTCAATAAACAAATGCTTAGATGATTTGATTTTTCAGTCATGAGCTTTTTTTCCACCAATAATCTCAGATGCAACGCTATGCATACAGATAGACCAGAGAGAATGAATCGCCGATTTTTTTTTTTTAATTATTTGACTAAAATATAAGACATTAGAGTCGTGATTCTCTTTTCTTCCTAATTTTTGTTGTTTTATGGGATTATTTAGATATTATTCTCCTTGCTCTTCAAGTAAAAGATGTGTGGACCATTCCATTTCCACCGAATATAAAATTGTATTGACCAAAACAGAAATAGAAAGTATTGAGCTATTTACTTGTAGCGCAAATTTCACAAGTCAACTCAAAAATACATTTAAAAGCAACCAAGCATTACTCTCATAGATGCAATAAGCAAAAACATCTCATACTTTCAACATTTTTCAATACTCTTAAACAATGTCATCAGCATCATCAGTTCCTGAATACTTGGGAGATGAAAAACTGACACAAGAAACAAAAGATCTGATCTCTTCTCTTCCAAGAGAGAAAGGTTGGTTAGTGAGTCAAATATATCAATACCAAGGAATTTGGCACACACAAGCTATATTACAAGGAATCCTGAACTGCCAAAATCTCTTTCAGGCCAAAGATTCCGACATTATCGTCGTCACTAATCCTAAATCAGGTACCACTTGGTTAAAAGCTCTTGTCTTTGCTCTCCTTAACCGACACAAGTTTCCAGTTTCTTCTTCTTCTGGTAAGCATCCTCTGTTGGTTACCAATCCGCATCTTCTTGTGCCTTTCTTGGAAGGAGTTTACTATGAGACTCCGGATTTCGATTTCTCTGAGTTGCCTTCTCCAAGACTCATGAACACTCACATATTGCATTCCTCACTTCCCGAATCCGTGAAGAGCTCGGGTTGTAAGATTGTGTATTGTTGTAGGAACCCTAAGGACATGTTTGTGTCCTTATGGCATTTTGGGAAGAAACTTGCTTCTGAAGAAACTGCGGAATACCCTATCGAAAAAGCGGTTGAGGCGTTTTGTGAAGGGAAGTTTATAGGTGGGCCCTTTTGGGATCATGTTTTGGAGTATTGGTACGCAAGCCGGGAGAATCCGGATAAGGTCTTGTTTGTTACTTACGAGGAGCTCAAGAGGCAGACCGGAGCTGAGCTTAAGCGAATCGCCGAGTTCTTGGGATGCGGTTTTACGGGAGAGGAAGAAGTGAGAGGAGAAGTGGAGGAGATTGTGAAGCTGTGTAGCTTTGATAGTTTGAGTAATTTGGAAGTTAATAGAGAAGGGAAATTGCCAAATGGAATGGAGACTAAAACTTTCTTTAGAAAAGGAGAGATTGGTGGATGGAGAGATACTTTGAGTGAGTCATTGGCAGAGAAAATTGATAGAATCATTGGAGAAAAATTTCAAGGTTCTGGTCTTAAATTTTCTAGTTGAATGGATCTTTGAGTCTTTGTTGTTATGTTTATTGTGTTTTGCTTTAATGAGGTTTTGTCGTCAATTAATCTTGTTTTTGTTGTTGTTTGTTGTCTCTGTTTTGTTGTTGTTGTTGTTCTTGTATGAATAAATGGATCATGTTTGCTTTAACTTTTGTTTCCACTAGAGATCCCTCGAATTGTTCTTCCTTTTTTTTGGGTCAATTTGCATAATAACACACAAAAAAATTAAATGGTTACAAATTTAATTATAGTTTTTTTGTGTGATATATATGCCAATTTCCCTTTTTCTTTTTTCTTTTTTGTCGGCAATTGTTTTTTCTTTAACTTATGAAGTAAATAGACTATAGATAATTTTCGTAGGGAAATTAGGCTTAATATCCAAACAAAAAACAATAACTAAAAAACTAACTAATTAACCTAGATCTAATGGTTGATTTTTTGCGACATACCCCAACTTTTGTTACTTTCTTTATTATTAATTTTTTTTTGTTATTAGCCAAATTAACACATTTTCGTATAGAGGAAATTCATAAAAATATTCTCAAAATCTTTTTTGATTTGAAAACTAACCCCTCTTTTACAAGCTTTGAAAAATAACATTTTCTATGTTAAAATAATATTTTAAAACGAAAATGCCTTAATCAAAATCAAAGTTTTGATGATAAAAATCTCAAAGATATATATTTTTCAAATAGTTATAAAAATACTACAAATACAAAAAAATAACTTTTAATGAATTTGTAGTTTAAATTTTTGGGTTTGGGTTAATTATTCCCAAATTAGGGTATAGTTTTTTTAGGGGGTAGGATTGAATTTGGGGTTTAGGGTTTATTTCTAAATGTTTAAATTTCATTCATATTTATCCTAAATTAAATTAATTTCAAAAACACTTTAAAAGAATCTTTAAATTATCAGAATATTTTATTCTTTTATTCCACAAAAAGCTAGTTTCCAAATCTTTTTAACAAGGTTAGTTTTCAAATTTTACAATTTTTTTGGAATATTAAACCAATCCTCCCTTTTCGTATATGTGTTAAATATTTTATAATATTTTTTTTTTGTGGTCTTCAATATTTAACGTTTGTCATAAAAAAAACAAAAGTTGGTGTTCTCAAAAGCATAAATTGTTTTGGTGGCTTCTAAATTTAAATTTGTGCATCTACACCTTTATTTGACATTGCCAAAATTTGCCACAATTACCCTTTTAATATAAACAATTAGTTTTTTCAAACTTTTTTTTTCAAGCATGTAACAAATGAAATAATAAGACTTTTTATCAAAGGTAAAAATTTTAATTTGTAACCAATAGATTAAAATTTGGATTTTTAAAATCAATATATTTTGTACAGAATGCATATTTTGTACAGAATGCATATTCTGTTGTCTATACATGTTCCTAAAAAGTTTAGAAAATGTAATCTACCGATTGTAAATGTTCTGCAACTTTTAGAATTTGTATTTTTAACTTTGCTCTTTGTTCTAAAAATTTAGAGCACACGCACATTCCAAACAATTTAGAACAAAATATTAGAATACGTCATCTGCACATTGGTCTATGTTCTAAAAAATTTAGAGAAACACTAATATTCTAAAAGTTTTAGAATCAAATTTCAGAATACGTAATTTTTACTTTGCTCTACATTCTACAAAATGTGGAATATGTATTCTTCACTTTGTTCTGTGTTCTGAAAAATTGAGAAGACCAATTCTAAAATTAATTTTCAAATTCCAAAAATTTAAGAAATCAAATCTTTCAGTTAAGGAAATCAAATATTCAGTTATACTTATTATGCATAATAAGAAAATAAGATTTAAAATCTTTTGAAAATATTTATATATTCCAAAAATATTTATATATTCCGAAAATATTTATATTTTACGAAAATAATATTTTCCGAAAATTAAAATTTATATTATAAATCTTAAAAAAATTCAATTAATGTTATTAACAAATAAATGAATTTTCAGAATAAAATTAAAATAAATCTAAAATTTTATTATAAAATAAAATCAAATAAAATTTGAAAAAAAAATTTCATTAAGAGTGTTTGAATATAAATATTTTTCATTTAATGTAATTATAAAATAAAAATCAGAATATAAAATTAAATCCGAAATTAACAAATCCGAAATAAAGAAAAATAAATGAATTTTCAGAATAAAATTAATATAAATCCGAAATTATTAATAAAATCAGAATTAAATATGAAAATCAATTTTCAAATCCTACAATTAAGGAAAATATTTTATATTTTGGAAACAATTAATAAATTTAAGGGTATTAGAGGATTTTTTAATTCCAACTAAAGTGTATGTCACCAATCTAAAAAATAAAGGTGTAGATCACCAAATCCAAAAAAAATTGGCCTAAAAATCCAAATTTCCCTCTAATCTTTGGCTCAGTCTGTTTGATCTATGGCAGCTGGTTACATGTAATATCTTGTTGTCTTCAAGATAAGAACAGAAGAAGAAAAATAAAATAAAATAAGACATATGTGTTTTGAGATGAGCCCATGATGTGCATGTTAGAGATCAAATCATAATCTCAATTATATGATCATGATTCTCAATTGAGATATGATTGTGAGGTCAATGATTTGCTAATAATTGTCTTTAATGTAGAAATATACGTCTTTAATAATTGATCATATAATTGAGATTATGATTTGATCTCTATCAGTGTACACATGTACTAAACATTTAGTGTGGCATAATTCACTTGTGGTTCGGGTATAATTGTTTGTTGTGGAATCATTTGTGGAAAAATTGTTTGTCATAGAAGAATTATTCATCGTGTTTTTGAGTACTAGATAAAATTCGATTTGTTCGTTTTGATTAAGATTATCATTAGAATAACAAACTAAAATTAGTATCTTCAAAATGATATATCACACGACAAAAAAGAAGACGCAAAAGGTTAAAATCACAAATGGCTTCTTATTCTTAAGAATGATATTTTACAAACTTCAATCATCATTTCGTAAAATGAATCCTAGCATTATGTAGATGTCAAAGAGAGACTCGCTTCTTTTGAAGATAAGTCCTCTCAATATAAGGTTCCCATTTCACAACAGAACATAGTGGATTGGTTATGTGTGGTTTAGGATACAGACATGATTAAAACGTGTACATGAAAATCGACATATCTACCAAACACTTGTCTATAAAGTATAAACATATCTAAACTTGTGATACCTAATTGTCCACATCAAAAATCTCTTTTACCTTTCTTCCTTTTTTCACTATTCTATCTTTGTGTTCACAATGGAGGCTTCTCAAGAACCACACCTTCCAAACTACATGAAAGATGACAAAGTTAGCCAAGAAACCAAGAACTTGATCTCTTCTCTTCCATCAGGCAAAGATTTTATGGGTTACGGTCTCTACAACTACAAAGGTTGTTGGTACTATCCCAACACACTCCAAGCCGTTCTTGACGTCCAAAAACACTTCCGGCCACGAAGCACCGATATAATCCTTGCTTCTTTGCCCAAAGGAGGAACCACTTGGCTCAAATCTCTAGCTTTTGCTGTAGTAAATAGAAAAAAATACCGTAAAAATCCCAATCTCCATCCTTTGCTCTCAGAAAGCCCTCATGATCTTGTCCCATTTCTTGAGATTGAGTTATACACTAATAACCAAACTCCGGATCTCTCAAAGTTTCCTTCTCCTATGATATTTTCTACACACATGCCGTTAAACACATTGCATGAAGCCACCACTAAGTCACCTTGTAAGATCGTGTATGTGTGTAGAGGTAGCAAAGATACGTTTGTCTCCGGTTGGCATTATAGAAACATGTTGCATCGTACCAAGATGAGTCAAGAAGCTTTTGAGCTCATGTTTGATGCATATTGTAGAGGAGTTCTCTTATATGGACCCTATTGGGAACATGTGTTGAGTTATTGGAGAGGGAGCTTAGAAGATAAAGAGAATGTTCTTTTTATGAAGTATGAAGATATCATTGAGGAGCCTAGTGTTCAAGTCAAGAGACTCGCCAAGTTTTTGAATTGTCCATTCACCAAAGAGGAAGAAGAGAGTGGATCCGTAGAGGAGATCTTGAAGCTGTGTAGTTTGGGTAATTTGAGCAACTTGGAGGTCAATAAGAAAGGGACAACGAGAATTGGTATAGATTCTAATGTATTCTTTAGGAAAGGTGAAGTTGGTGATTGGAAGAATCATCTTACTCCTCAAATGGTGAAAACCGTTGATGAGATCGTTGAATCTAGACTACGAGGCTCCGGTTTGACATTTCAATAAGGTTGTGTTATTTCTTTTTTTGACAATATATGTTGTGTTATGTTCTTGGCTTTGAAGTTGAAATTGCATGTGTTTTTGGGTGAGTTTTAAAGTTTTTAGTGCTTTTCTTAAGGGCTTTTGACGTCTCCGTGGGCCTGAGCACTTTGATGTCAGTAGAACCATTATACCAATAGCAGAATCTCACAGAATAAATAAAAATAATAAAATTAATTTATAAATATTCGAGAATCTCACAGAATAAATAAATGGTGTCAGTAGAACCATTATACCAATGGTAGAATCATTCTAGAGACAAAAACTGACAATATAACCATTAAACTGACAGTAGAACCATTAAACGAATGGTGTCAGTAGAACCATTAAACCAATGGTGGAACCATTAAACTGGTACCATTTAGAGCCCTAGTGTTCGTCTTTAGGCGAGGTTGATGCTTTTGAGGATTATGTTGTTAAACATCAAAATGTCTTAGCCACTGTATTTTATGTTGATTTTATATTTACCTATTTAGTATTAAAATCGTTATATATATATATATATATATATATATATATAATGGCCTAAATCAAATAGTAGACCGTGTAAATCAATTAATTGCTTTACTTTACTTTTATAGCTTCAAATTATTTATTTTTAAAACTATTAACTAAGAAGTTAGAAACCAAAATCTGGCTAATCTTTCAAAATGAGTATAGCGGTTGAATATTATACCCTCCTAAATTTTGTTAATCTTTCATTTAGAGCCGCAGCGGTTGCGGGAGTTTGCGGAAGCGGGCGGTTGCGGTTTCAAGCGTTTTCGAGCGATTTGAACGACTGGTGCAACAATTAAAAATTGGTGAGTTTGCAGGATATTTACGACTAGTTGACAGTGGGTGCAGTAGCGGTTAAATAATAAATTAACAATATAACACATTAAATAATTATTAAAATATCAAATATCATATTATTATAATAAAATATAAAAATTATTATTTTAATAAATTTAAATACTGAAAAATCATGTAAATGATACTTATGTTGCTGTTTATTAATATTATTCTTATTATTATTATTTTGGATTAAAGTTATGAATCTAATAGAGAAATTTTTTCTTTTCTAGATTAATGTTACATTTTAAAATTTTAGTTTGTTAGATTTATATATATTTGTGATCGTAATTTATTAAGAGAATTTTGGTGTGAAGATTTTTATAAATATAAAATTATAATAGGTTACTAATTAAAATTTTCAAATTATTTTTATATATCATAATTATAATATTCAAATCTTGATTTTTTAAAATTTATTATATATTTTCTGATTTTAAATAGATTTTATTTTATTTTTTAATAAAAAATAAACTCATTCGCAACCACCTGCAACCGCAAACGCTCGAGGAAAGCAGCTTTTGGTTTTGAGCGATTTGGAGAGGTACGGAGCGGTAGAAAGTGTTTCCCATAATTGTTGTTAAACGCTAGGAACCGCTACCGTCCGTAAACGCTACGTTTGCGGATGGTAGCGGATATACTAATCAAGCTCTTAGAGAAGAACAGTTTTGCGCGTTTGCGGATGGTAGCGGATGTACTAATCAAGACCTTAGAGAATAACAGTTTTGCGTTTTATTTCCAACTTTTTGTATTGTTAAATCACCACTTGATTGTTCAAAGAAAAGAAAGCTGAATAAAATTATTTGCATTTTTAGAGAAGAAAATTAATAATTTAGATTTATCACCCTCCATTTGCCTTTTTCTATCGAAAGGCTTCAGACACTAACGTGGCGATAATAGACTCAGCATCTAATCAGAAGTTCTGATGGCTGCTTTTGATTTAGCTTATTTTATGTGTTAATTTTTTTTTATATAGTACACTGATTTATGACTATATATATATATAGTACACTGATTTCTGACTCTATATATATATATAAGTTTATTTTATATAGTAAACTCGAATTAGAGATTCATCATATTTTATTTTATAAATAAGTTTATGAGTTATTAAAAAATAAAATTTAATTTTTTTTATAATCCGGGTTTTTTTTTTTAAATGGCATGTTTGCAAATGTGCATGTGATAATGGCGATTGAAAAAATATAATTCAACAGTGGTATTTTAAAATTGTCCCTTGAAAAGATGACAAAAAGTTAAATGTCAATAGAAACAAACTTTTAACACACGTTTAATATTTTTAAGGGTGAATTTGTGGAATAACCAAAAAAACTGTAATCTATAAACTAACAAATTGTTTAGAGAGAGATAGGAAGAGATATAGAGAGAAAAAGTTGAAAAATGGTTAGTTTATAGATTATAGTGTTTTTGTGTGCTAGTTTTGCTAATTACCCTATTTTGGGGAATTAGCATGAATAACCAACAAAAAAATTATAATTGTAAAAGTAACCAAATGCCCTAATCTAATGGCTATCATTTTGCTACATAATACAATTTTGGTTAGTTTATGAATTATTATTATTTTGTTGGTTATTTTGTTAATTGACCCCTTAAATTACCACCTTTTTTTTTGATAAAAATTAAATCTGAGATACAAAAAACCCAACCTCCTTAAATTACCACTTGGCTACCACATCTTTAATGTGCCGTCTGAAATTTGCGGCTACAAAGATTGCTTTGAGTGTTATTATTTCAAGTTTACAACACATGGTACGTTGTTAATTATTGTTGTTATTTGTGATCATAACCACAATATGAAAAGTAGAAGTATCCAGTGATCTGGATTTTAGATTTTTCTATAAAACGAGTATTTAATTTTTGTTGGACATAACTTAAGAAGATGTTCATCTTTTAAGATCGCTTTCTTTGGTCACTTTTACGCAAGCCCTAACCCAATTATAGTTTGACCATCGGACCACGTGTTTCGTAAATTAAACGTTTTGATTGATTAACTAAGTTCTTAAAAATATCGTATGTTACATCAAAACTATATACCTTTTCATAATGCAAAAAACCCCATATAATTTACATTGAATATTAGTTCATACTTTTTTGTACATCTTAATCAACGTCTAGTCAAATTTGGTCGACACTAATATCCGGAGATTATTGAAGTGCATTGTTACTGTTTTAGTGTGTGTTCAAAAGTTGTTGAGATTTGATGCTTATCTGAAAATGCGTGGAAATGAAAACTCAGAACTAATGGTGGGCCAAATTACAAATTTTCTTGATTCTTGATTATGTTGCTTCGGTAGTGAGTTTCCATTCGAAAAAACTATAATAACTTTATAACTTGCGTCCACCGTCCAAAATGCAATTTATTTGATCAGCTAAGATAGAGTTCTAATATATGAATCGTTTTTTTTTTTGTGTGTGCAAAATATATTAATCCTTAAATATTGATTTTCTAGAAGAAATTTGGTTTAAACCTGTACAAATCCAACAAATCGAAACAATATTAAAATATAATTAAACTAATATGGTAAACTATCCAAATATTAAGTTTTGAGGTTTTATTCAATCTCTACGTATAAGATTGTCCAACCATTGTCGATTTTAAGATTGTCTAACCAAACAGAAACATGCGACCGGCATGTACGCTATTCTGTTTCCCTTCGACCTTAAACATTCATATATACAATCTTTTTCAATTTCTAAATACCATTCTCTATATTATTCCTTCCCTTACCTCTATTTGTTTTTAATATAATTTTATATTCAATTAGAGGAAGATAAGATATGAGGAATAGTAGTAACATGCGACCACCATGACCTCTCTTTCTATGCAATGATTTTTTCACTCTCTCCCAAACATTCGACCTTCTAAAGACTATGGGTCAGATTGGTAACCAGTGCAAAGCTGTAAGCATAGTGCAAAGCTGTACAAAAAGCTGAGTGTAACACATAGTGCAAAGCTGTAAGCATAATGCAAAACGGTATGCATAGTGCAAAAAACTGAGTGTAACGCATAGTGCAAAGTTGTACGGATTTTTAAGAAATTTGAAATAAATTGATTAACTCACACACTCAATGTTTCATCATACGTAGAGTTATTAAATGTTCCATTTATTATTGCAACCATGTCAATGTTTAACTAACACGCTCAATTCAGTCTTAGATGATAAAGATGAATGAGAGGATTTATAATCTGGATTTGGGTAATTTTGATTGATCAGGTTGAAATTCAGACATTCAAATTGAGTTGGTTTATACAACAAATTGGCTTGCTTAGCAAAAAAAAACCAGTTTTATTTAACGAGACGACAAGATTAAACATAGCTTATAGATAATTTTGGTGGAACCAAAGAGGAAAAATTTATAGGAGCCGCGAAAGCGTTTGCGGTTTGTGCGATTGCTATAATATCTCTCTCTAAGTGGCTCCACTTATTTTGTCATAAGTTATATTTGATCAAATCGTCTCGTTGAATAAAACAGGTTCTTGGCTAACCAAACCCATATGTTCCTTGAAATGTATCTTTCTACGATATGAATTGAGTACATGTAGAGAAATAAAAATTTTAACAGCCAAATGTTACCAAATAGGTCTTGGCCTGGTGGTTTTTCCCAAATAGGTTGATACATGAACCTCTAGTTTGATTCTAATTGGTTAGAAACTAATCCACGTCAGGCTTCCTTATAAAGATTCTCACTTTGTCCTCTAATAAATTGTTCTCATTTTGATAATCCTTTTTCCTCCAAAAAGAAAAAAGAAAAACCTTTTTTCACATTTTACAGAGAAATTAAAGACAAGAGATTCTCATGACGATTTCGATCTCCGGAGCAGTGCTTAGTGGGATAGGTTCTTCGCTCTTTATCAGCGGAGGCAAGAGAACCGGCGTTAGCGGCGGAGCTATGAGAGTTAGCCGGAAGAATGTGATCATTGCGCTTCAACGTAAGAAGTTGTGGGTCCCGACTGCCGTGAAAGGTGATGCCGGAAACTCAAAGAACGACCCCAAATGGCTCGATGATGCTTCGTAAGTGTATTTTTTAGGATTATACTTAATATCGACATAGTTCTTGTACAATTCTGAATCATTGGATGAATATTAATACTAGTAAAATATACTTTAGAGAAGAGAAATGATACACATTTAATCATTTAGATCCATTGGCATGCTTTCACATCATTTTTAACGTAATGCAATGTAAATTATTGTTAGCTACATATCAAGGACTAAACAAATTTTGGGTGAAAGATATTCTCTTCGGTTATTTTTTGGGATAGACTTACTTTTATATTCATTGATCGTAATGAATATTATGAAATATTTCACATAAAATTACAACTTTACTGAAATAGCTAGTGTAAAATGTCTTAAAGTTATCTAATCAATTGTTGATATTCTCAGTAAATCCATATACATTTTAAATTTGTTAACATGGTGGTGGAATCGATAACCTATAATATAAATACCCATTTTTATTCATGGTAACAATTTTGTAAAATTGTGATACAAAAATAGAGAGAGAGCTTCCAAGTACGTGAAGGAGACAGGAAGTGAAGTGGGACACGTGAATGCTCAGACAGGACAAGACCTCCAAGATCAAGTGGAGAGAGCAAGAAACTACATTGTTGAGAAAGTTAGTGAAGCGTTAGACTCGGTGGCTGAAAATGCACTCAAAGCTTCGGATTATATGGCGGAGAGAGGCAAAGAGACGCATGATTAAGCTGTTTCGATGACGGATAAAGTCAAAGATTTCATCGTTGAAAAAGCCGGTGAAGCCAAAGATCACGCGACGGATATGAGCAAGAAAACGGCCAAGTACGTAGGAGATAAAGCAACAGAAGCAAAAGATGCTATATTGCCTCCAAAAGAAACTGATCTATAATTGGAGCCCTAATATATATAGAAATTGAGGCGATGATATTAAGAAATAATTTTATGCTGTGAGAATAAAACAATATATAAACTTGACGACAAAAAAAAAAAAAAAAACAATACATAAACTTAATTAAGCTGTAGCTAGCCAAAATATGAAAATTCTTTAATCCTACCACAATACAAAACTGTGCCATATAATGTTAAAGAACCACATTAGTTTCAATCGAGTTAAAATGTAGAGATACCTCTTTCTTTACTGACGATACGTCGATACCTCATTCTTTACAAAAAAAAACTTAGGGTGGGTTTATTGGTTTTGGTATTTTGATGGATTTTGAAATCCATGTATAATTAGCAAATCCATTGATTTTAAAATCAAATCATATGGATTTAAAAATCAATAGGAAAGATTTCAAAATCAAATAATGTGGATTCAAGAATCAACAAAGAAAGATTTCAAAATCAAATAAAGTGTATTTTTAAATCCAGCAACAAAAAAATCATAAAAATAAATCATCGTTGATATAGAGAAATATTTTTTGAAGATATAGTGAGATTTACAAAAACAAATATGAACATAATATTTGTGTACTTTGATAATGTGAAGAAATAAATATGAATGTAATATTTGGAAAAATATGTGGAAGATGTGTCTAATTATTTCAAAATAACAAATCTTTGTTAAGGATTTCACTCTTCATATTTTTAACACAAAATCACTCCCAAATCCATTCAAATCCAAATCCTTATACAAAATTTTGATATTGAATAAGACTTGATTCAATTTTGTATTTTGAAATCATAAATTGAATAACATAGGATTCTAACAAGGATTTTAAAATGATTGGTTGAATAACATGAGATTCTAATGAGGATTTAAAAATGATGAAATAAATAACATTGAATTTGGATGAGGATTTTAAAATAATAAATTGAATAACATAGAATTTAGTACAAATCAGTCGAAATTCTATACAGAATAAACCTTCTTAATTAAGATACCACGTTTATGTTATGTTATTCAAAAATATTATAATTAAAATAAAAAACGTTATAAATTTGGAAAGAGTTTTGAAACGTTACAACACCATATATAGGAGGACACTAGCTGTTTAACCCTTAAAACTTTTTTTTCTCTTCTAAATAAATTGTGCTATTCTTTTTATCATGACAGAACTAAAATTTAGTATTTGTCAAAATTTATATATATATATATAAAGTTAAAAGAAATGAGAGTAGAACATGCGGCGTCGACAAAAAAAAACATGCGGCCGGCATGCCCCGTCCTCCTACGCATTTGACCTTCTAAAACAGCATGCTTTCCCCTTATTTTTCTAGTTTTTTGTAAAAAAATAATTCCATTATAAATTATTTTAATACAAATATAATTTTATTATATAAAGGAGAGTTCTTATAATTGTAACTCACGAGATCGCGACACGTGTTACGTTTAGATTGTGACACATGTCAATTATTTAAATATGTAAATTTTTCAATACCAAAATTGTTAGTTACTCAAAAAGGAAGAAATTAAAATGGAAAATAAACAATATATAAAAGAGAGTTATTATAATTATAACACATGAGATCGCGACACGTATTAAGTAGCCGTTTAGATTGTGACACATGTCAATTATTTAAATATGTAAATTTTCCAATACCAAAATTGTTAGTTACTCAAAAAGGAAGAAATTAAAATGGAAAATAAATAATATATAAAAGAGAGTTCTTATAATTGTAACTCATGAGATCGCGACACGTATTAAGTAGCCGTTTAGATTGTGACACAGGTCAATTATTTAAATATGTAAATTTTCCAATACCAAAATTATTAGTTCCTCAAAAAGGAAGAAATTAAAATGGAAAATAAACAATATATAAAGGAGAGTTCTTATAATTGTAACTCACGAGATCGCGACACGTATTAAGTAGTCGTTTAAATTGTGACACATGTCAATTATTTAAATATGTAAATTTTCCAATTCCAAAATTGTTAGTTACTCAAAATAGAAGAAATTAAAATGGAAAATAAACAAGCATAAAATAAAGATAAAGAAAATTTGGTTAGTGGTATGTTTAGTTTACGAAATAGCATCAAAGAAGGATCGTCAATACATGTACGAATGGTTTAGTTGTTATATCAAATTGTTTAATGATTTAAATCATATTTATATATATCAAGTATGTATACTTTAGTAATTTCCAAATTCTTCAAACTATATGAGTTATGAAACTATATTTTTCAAATTACATATGAACCTATAATTTGAAATATTACATTATCTAAGTTTTTTTTTTTTTGTCAAAACATTACACTATCGAAGTTATGATTTGAATTAAGAATATAATATATAATAAGTTAATGTTTAAATTAAGAATATAGTATGTTTTTCTCTAAAATATTTTAAGCCATAATTATTTACTATAAATCAATTAATCCTCGCATCGCGAGGGGTTTAAATCTAGTCACTAATAAAACTCAACTAGTGTTTTCTAATCTTAATTGACTTTTTAAATTATTATATGTTTTTTGCAAGCATGTCAACGGGATTGCTTTATGCAATACTTACTACAAGATTGTAGCAAAGATATTGACTAAGAGATTACAACCTATTCTTCACTCGCTAATTTCTGAGAATCAATCGGCATTTATCCCGAATAGAGCAATAGCGGATAATGTTCTAATTACTCATGAAGTATTACATTATCTAAAGATCTCAGGAGCGCGTAAAAGAGGATCTATGGCTGTGAAAACCGATATGAGTAAAGCGTACGATCGCATCGAGTGGAGCTTTTTAAAAGAAGTATGTAAAAGAATGGGTTTTCATGATATATGGATAAGATGGATTATGGAGTGTGTTACTACGGTGTCATATACCTTTTTGATAAACGGCAGCCCACAAGGTTCGGTTATTCCGTCACGTGGACTCCGACAAGGCGACCCACTATCTCCATATCTATTCATATTGTGCACGGAAGTTCTCTCCGGCTTATGCCACATAGCTCAAGAGAACGAATCCATGACAGGTATACGAGTAGCGAGAAACAGTCCGTTTGTCAATCACCTTCTTTTCGCAGACGATACTATGTTCTTTTGTAGAAACAATGAGAGGAGCTGCTTAACATTAAAGAATATTATCCATAAGTATGAGCGAGCCTCGGGTGAGGTAATTAACTTGGAGAAGTCATCGATTACTTTTGCAGCTAAGACACCACGGTCATGTCGAGAAAGAGTAAAGCTTACGCTAAGGATAATGAAAGAAGGTGGAACCGGGAAATACCTCGGTTTACCTGAGAACTTCGGACGCCGCAAGAGAGACATATTCACTGCTTTAGTTGATCGTATACGCCAAAGAAGTCATAGCTGGTCTACTCGTTTTTTATCTTCCGCCGGTAAACAGATTTTGTTAAAATCGGTTTTGGCATCGATGCCATCATATACCATGTCGTGCTTTAAATTACCGATATCACTATGTAAGCGTATACAATCTATTCTTACGCGCTTTTGGTGGGACGACAAACCGGATAAACGAAAGATGGCGTGGATATCATGGGACAAAATGACAATTCCAAAAAATGCGGGGGGTTTGGGTTTTCGAGATATTGAAAATTTCAATGAATCGCTTCTTGCTAAACTAAGCTAGCGAGTCCTATCAAAACCTGACTCGCTTCTTGCCCGTGTTCTTTGCGGAAAGTATTCTCATAGTTCGAACTTTATGGAGAGCGTAGCGCCTACAAATGCTTCACATGGATGGCGTAGTGTAGGAGTCCAGACTCGTATAGTTGAATTTGTAGGGTTGCAGAGGAAATGCGAGACTCCTGAGTAAATCACAATGCAGAAAAATGTAGATACTTGCGTTTGCTGTTAAGAAAGCTTTATTCCTTTTGATGCGAAAGTTCTGATCCCCCTTCTCGGTCAATACAATGAGCTATTTATAGCTTTTTAGACTAGGGCTAATAATACATTTGGGCTTGGCCCATTAAGCAATAAAATGAACTTTGGCCCATAATGTTATTAAGCCCATTTTAATTATGGATTTAATAACATTATGGGCCTAATTTAAAACAGACTTCTATAGGCCCGTTTATGATTTCCCAAGCCTTCCTGCAGAATTGTTCTTGTCGTTGCATCGATCTTTTAGGGGTGAAATCCGACCCCTACACTTAGTATCATTGCAGGCCGTAAGGTCTTGTCACGTGGATTAGGATGGCTTATAGGTAATAGAGAATCAATTCGAGTGTGGGATGACCCATGGCTTTCCTGTTCTAAGCCCCTAATCCCATATGGTCCAGCTCCTCGACAATATGCAATGTTAAGAGTCTCAGACCTTTTGTCACCAACAAGTAAAGAGTGGAAGTGGGACCTCATACGTAAATGCTTACCTCAATATGAGGATCATATCCGAGCTATTGTCCTCGGTACTACAAAGCATGTAGATTCACTTGTCTGGCTTCCGTGTAAAAACGGTATCTACACAACGAAAAGTGGATATGGTGCGAGTACTATTAACTCCTCCTCCCTCAGGTTCCAGAATTTTGATTGGCAAAGGAACATTTGGCGCCGCAATACCCAACCCAAGATCAAAACATTCCTATGGAAGGTCGCCGTGGAAGCTCTCCCAGTTGGCACACAACTACAACGACGAGGAATAGGAGTAAACACAAATTGTGCTCGGTGTGGAGCTCCAGAATCAGTGGAACATGTTTTGTTCCAGTGCACATGGGCACAATCAGTATGGGAAATGGCTTCGTTAACGTCTCTGAATTGGTCAAACATTAATACCTCTCTAGAGTTTTTGATAGAGACAAGGAAAGCCTTAACGCTCCCACCATGTGGCATCTCCTCTGCTTCACTTCCGTCTTGGTTATGTTGGAACATATGGATATCTAGAAACAAACTACTGTTTGAAAATGTGAACGTGTCTAAAGAGGAGATCATAATCAAGTCTATTAGAGAAGCGAAAGCATGGCAACTTGCACGAGAAGAAACCCCATCACAACGTATATCTTACCAACCTTCTCCAAGTGAGCTACCACAATCGGGTATCCTATTCTACACGGACGCAGCATGGGATAAGGAGACTCGAAACAGTGGTTTAGGCTGGTGGTTCAAAGATTTACCAGATGGGAGACAAGAAGAACATGAACTTCCATTCAAAAAATGTGCCATCAAGTTTGGCAGCGGAAGCATGGGCCCTTATCAAAGCAGTACAATCGGCAAAAGACAAAGGTTTTACCGAACTCCACGTATGCTCGAATTCTCTGGTTGATTCTTCCATTTTTCACAAAATCCTTCGAAACGTCCTGATATAAACTGGGACCCGTTGTCTGTGATGATCTCATAAGGAACACCATGTCTGCAGATAATGTTTTTCATACAAAGTGCTCCACTTGTGCGTCCTTTATAGAGATGAACGCTTCTGCTTCAACCCCATTTGAGAAGTAGTTTGTAAGCACAAGTAGCCATCGTCGTTTTCTTGAGGGGTGCAGAGGGCCAACAATATCCATACCCCACCTCATAAATGGATAAGGAGCGGTGATTGAAGAGAGCATCTCCGTTGGCTGGTGGATCTTGGGAGTGTGGCGTTGACATTTGTCACACTTGGTTGAAAACTTGACACAGTCTTTGATCCTTGTCGGCCAGTAGTACCCGTGGTGCTTGATCTTTAGTGCCAGTGCTCGTCCTCCAGAATGATTGCCGCAAGAGCCGCTGTGAACTTCCTCCATGATTTTGCGAGCTTCTTTTCCTTCGACGCAGATTAATAGCGGACTAGAAAAGATCCACTTGAATACGTTGCCATCTAATAGAATGTATCTGGCTGCTTGGGCTCTCAGCTTGCGAGCTGCCCATTTATCGGTGGGTTTTATGCCATCTTCAACGTATCTGCGAATGTTTTCAAGCCAGCATGTATCGCAACCATATTCTGATTCAGGTGAATCTTCTTCCATTGCAATTGCTTTATTTGCCTCAGAGGGGTTAGCGTTGGCATCAACTTTGTCTGGAGGGGAGTGGGAATCTTCATCCATGGCAACCACCTCCTGGTCGATTTGAGGCGCAGTTAAAGGACTGTTGGGTCCAACTTCACTAGGGTCGATTGAGTCATTTTCTATGACCACCTCATAATCCGGCTCTTGTCGCCCGTCAAGTAGAGGCTCGCTTTCTTGGACTTCGCTTATCAGAGTACTATATGCTTCTGCCTGGACTTCTGTGTTAGCGACAGTTTTTTCAGAAGCCGTTGCAGTGGTTTTCTCCTTGGCTTTCTTGGCAGCTTGAGATCGAGTCAAGATGTTAACCACTTCTGGAATATGGATACTTGGATGCTCTATAAACTCCACTGGGACGATTCGCATTAATTCAGGGTCGGAGGTTGAAGCGAGGACTGCGAGGGCATCAACAAGGGTGTTATCGCCTCTAGGAATCCGAGTAAGTGTGAATTCTATGAACAGCGCGGCCAACTCCTGGACAACTTTAAGGTATGCTTCCACGCGTTCACCCTTTGTAGCGTATTTTCCGCTGAACTGGTTTGCAACCAGCTGGGAATCGCAAAATGCGTGAATGTGGTCGAGCTTAAGTGCATGTGCAAGTCTCATGCCGGCTATAAGGGCTTCATACTCTGCTTTGTTGTTAGATGCTCGGAATCCTAGGCGGAATGACTGCTCCAGTATTTCACCGGCAGGTGATGTTAAGTGAATCCCGACTCCCGAACCAGTTTTAGATGATGACCCATCGACATGAATTTCCCAGACCAGGTTCAGACTCTCTTTAGCGACTGCCTCTTCCGGAAGCTCGATTAGAAAGTCAGCTAGAACTTGTGATTTTGCGCATGTTCGCCCGCGGTATTCGATGTCATACTCACTTAATTCGATCGCCCACTTAGCCAATCGTCCAGACTGACTAGGGTTGTGCAAGACAAAGCGGAGAGGGAGGTGCTGAGGACCACGATTGAATGTGACTGAAAGTTTGGTCTCAGTTTTCTTGCAGACATGATGACTGACAAGGCCAGCTTCTCCATTTGTGGATATCTTGTCTCGGCGTCGGTTAGAGATTTGCTGACATAAAAGATCGGCTTCTGCTCGCCTTTCTCTTTGCGAATTAGCAATCCACTCACTGCGGTATCTGAAACTGCGGTGTAGAGAAACAAAGGTTCTCCTTCTACTGGCTTTGCGAGCACTGGCGGACGTGCTAAGTAAGCTTTTAGCTGTTGGAATGCCTCTTCACACTTCTTTGTCCATTCGAACTTTTTGTTCCCGCAAAGAGTGTTGTAGAAGGGTAGGCACTTATCTGTGGACCGCGAAATGAACCGATTTAATGCAGCTACTCGTCCAGTGAGCCGCTGCACATCCCTTTGCGTTTTTGGTGACATCATCTGGATCAGGGCGTCGATCTGTTTTGGGTTTGCTTCAATGCCTCGGTGAGTCACTAAGTAGCCTAGGAATTCACCGAATGTGACTACAAATCTGCACTTTGTCGGATTTAGATTCATGCTGTGCAAATTCAGTTGCTTGAAACATTCTTCCAGATGTGCTACGTGATCCTTTTCTTCTAGCGACTTGACAAGCATGTTGTTAATGTAAACTTCCATGGTGTTCCCGAGTTGTTCTGCGAACATCTTGTTTACAAGTCTTTGGTACGTCGCTTTAGCATTTTTGAGGCCGAAAGGCATTACTTTGTAACAGTGGATCATGTGATCTGTGATGAATACTGTTTTCTCTCGGTCCTCTGGGTGTATCATGATCTGATTATACCCGGAGAAAGCGTCCATAAATGTCAGCAGCTTGTTACCTGCTGTAGCTTCCACCAACCGGTCTATGTGGGGGAGTGGAAAGCTATCTTTAGGACAAGCTTTGTTGAGGTCTATAAAGTCTACGCATACTCTCCACTTCCCATTCTTCTTCTTTACAACGACGAGATTAGCTAGCCAGTAGGGATACTTTACCTCGGTGATTGATCCGACTTGTAGGAGCCTCTCTACCTCGTCATTTACTGCCTTTGCTCTCTCTAACCCGAGTTTGCGTCTCTTTTGCTTAACGGGTTTAAAAATTGGGTCGACATTCAACTCATGGCAGGTCACTCTGATATCGATTCCTGGCATATCTTCTGCTGCCCATGCAAAAGTGTTAATGTTCTTCTTCAGAAATGAGACAAGGTCATCCTTGATCTTTTCGTCAAGTTTAGCACTAATTTCTACGCATCTTTCTGGATGAACGTCGTCTATGTAGACTGAGATAATGGGATCACAGGTGGGTTGGGTTTATTCTAGGCGATCCTCGTTGAGCTGTAGTTGCTATAAAAGTTTGGAGAGTTCTTTAACTGGCTCCCGATCCGTCTTCATCTTCTTACGGTGTGTCTTAGCAATAGGTTCTGTGACCGGATTACGGAGCTTGTATTCGACGAGGAAACAATTCCGAGACTCTCTTTGACATCCCCAAATAGTCTTCACCCCGCTTGGGGTTGGGAACATAAGACACAGGTGATAGGTAGATGGCACAATACGCATTGAGTTGATCCAGGGAGTGCCTAAGATTGCATTGTAGATGGCATGGTGATCGGCAACTGAAAATTCTACAATTTTTGTAATTCCACCGGCTTCGACGGGAAGTTTTATGGTCCCCATTGTTAAAGTTGTTTCAGAGAAACCGGTAACAGGCCTCGGTCCTCCTTCTAGAGTAGAGAGGTTGACATCCATCCTCAGGAGAGTTTCGCGAAAAATGACATCCAATGAGCTTCCTGTATCGATGAGGATGCGCGACATGTTACAGTCATTTACGACGAGCTTGAGTACCAGGGGGTCATTATGTGGGCGGTCAATACCTGCTGTCTCTGCTTCTTTGAAAGAGATTACGTCGTTTGGTAACTTAGACGGCTCAGATAGATTCTTGCTGACTTCAGCTCTTCGCTGGTAGGCTTTGATAGAAGCTACAGTATCCGAGCAATAGCGAGATCCTCCCATGATCATTAGTACATCTCGACGAGCTCCACCTCCTGCTGGCTCGTCATTTCTCCTTCTTGGTGCAGGTTGCTCACCTTGCGCTGGTTGCTGCTCGTTGGATTCCATCTCGAAGTCCTTGATTTCGATGTTGCCTTTTAGCTTCCCAGCGATTAGCGCAGCAGCAAGTTTTAAACCAAGGATGAGACACTTTGCCGTCGAATGACCAAAGGATTTATGGTGCTCACAGTATGCCTCTTCACCGAAGCTACTCTGCTCTCGCGTCCATGTATTTGACCAGCTACCGAGGCCTCGACCACGGCCGCGACCTTGGCCTCTTCCTCCGCTGTAACTTTGGGCTTCCACTTGGTAATTATGGTCGCCCTTTGATTCGTGATGCACGAATCCAGATCCTTGGTTACTCTTCTTAGCTTGTGGCTGACTCTAGGTAGGTGGAGGGTGAGGCGTAGGCTTTGTTTTCCCTTGAGCTTGGGCGAAAATGCTCTTCTCGTCCTCGACTGTTGCAAAGTCAGTTGATCGATGCAAAGCGTCTTGAATTTTCAAGGGTTTGTTCAAGATCATCTCTTTCCAAAATTCAGAGCTGTGCCGTAGTGACTTCTTGAGTGCTTCGAGCGCATTCTTGTTACTTATGCCTTCTACTTTAGATAGCACCGTCTTAAAGCGCTCCATGAAGTTCTTTAATGTTTCATTCTATCCTTGTTGCAGATTCCAGAGATCCGCGTCCGACGTGTCAGGTTCAATAAAGATGGCGTAGTGCTTCAGGAATGCTGCAGACAACTGCTTGAAGTTATCAATGGAGTTCCTTTCCAGCTTTGAAAACCATTGAAGTGCTGCTCCTTTAAGGTGATCCACGAAGAGAAGACAGCGCCCAGCATCTTCTTCGTCTTCCCTGAAGTTAACTCGTCCTAGCGCAATTGTGAATGCCGTCAAGTGTTTCGATGGATCTGTTTTGCCTTTGTAGAAAGACACTTTGAGTCGTCCTGGATCGGAGAACTTGATTTGCCTGATACGATTTGTGAATGGGGTGTTCTGGACCTCCGCGAGTACTCGATCAAGTTCAGATGCTTTGCTAACTGCCTTGTGCAGCTCGGACCGAACGTCCCTCATTTCGGAAGCCGCTCGGTCTATGCTACGTCGCATCTCATCCAGCTCAGCCTTCTGAGCTTGGAAAGTTGCATGTTGTCCCTCTTTGAACTCGGACTGCTTTGACCAGGTTATGTCGTCTTCTTCGTCATTGAAGCCTTGCTCATGCTCTGCGTTGGCGTTGCTTCGCTCAGCGTTTGTCGTCGCTCTTCCAGTAGCGATGTTCCTTGTGTTACGTTCAGTTCTCAGATTCTCCAAATTAGTTGTCGTAGTTGCTGTGACATTCGGTCGCTCAGTTTCAGTTTGGGCAGTCGCGCCTTGCTCGCGTTAGAGGGTTGGCGGAGGAAGAAGCTAACGTTGCCCTCTTGGTGGCCTGATTGGAGTTTCAAAATCCAGAGACGTCGGAATTTTGCGTGCCGCGGGTTGTCTGAACATACCTGCACTTCTGTTGCCGACCCGATTCCCTGTTGCGAGAAAGCGTAGTTCTTGATTGGTCTTTTCTTGCTCCTCTGTCTTCTTGAGTAGTGTCTCTAGCATCGTCTTCATACCAGTGAGGAACTCAGACGTCACTGTCGTGGCCGCTGTTGTTGGAGTGTCAGGAACAATCAGTGTGTTGTTTGTCGTTTCCCTAGTTCCAGTGTTGTCGTCTCTTGATCCGTCGCTGGTGTTGTGGCAATTCTGTTAATTGGCGATGCATTGTTCTTCAGCGATGCGTTGCTCTTCAGCGATGCGTTGCTCTTCTGCGATGCGTTGCTCCTCGGCAGTAAGTTGTTGACTGTCATCTCCGAGCATCTTTGCTTGCGTAGTTTGCACTGTGATCTTCTTGTGTAAGAATGTCTTGCTGGTCCCCTTAGTCGGTGCCAAATTGTAGGAGTCAAGACTCGTACAATTGCATTTGTAGGGTTGCAGAGGAAATGCGAGACTCCTGAGTAAATCACAATGCAGAAAAATGTGGATACTTGCGTTTGCTGTTAAGAAAGCTTTATTCCTTTTGATGCGAAAATTCTGATCCCCCTTCTCGGTCAATACAATGAGCTATTTATAGCTTTTTAGACTAGGGCTAATAATACATTTGGGCTTGGCCCATTAAGCAATAAAATGAAATTTGGCCCATAATGTTATTAAGCCCATTTTAATTATGGATTTAATAACATTATGGGCCTAATTTAAAACAGACTTCTATAGGCCCGTTTATGATTTCCTAAGCCTTCCTGCAGAATTGTTCTTATCGTTGCATCGATCTTTTAGGGGTGAAATCCGACCCCTACACGTAGTATCATTGCAGGCCGTAAGGTCTTGTCACGTGGATTAGGATGGCTTATAGGTAATGGAGAATCAATTCGAGTGTGGGATGACCCCTGGCTCTCCTGTTCTAAGCCCCTAATCCCATATGGTCCAGCTCCTCGACAATATGCAATGTTAAGAGCCTCGGACCTTTTGTCACCAACAAGTAAAGAGTGGAAGTGGGACCTCATACGTAAATGCTTACCTCAATATGAGGATCATATCCGAGCTATTGTCCTCGGTACTACAAAGCATGTAGATTACTTGTCTGGCTTCCGTGTAAAAACGGTATCTACACAACGAAAAGTGGCAATGGTGCGAGTACTGTTGACTCCTCCTCCCTCAGGTTCCAGAATTTTGATTGGCAAAGGAACATTTGGCGCCGCAATACCCAACCCAAGATCAAAACATTCCTATGGAAGGCCGCCGTGGAAGCTCTCCCAGTTGGCACACAACTACAACGACGAGGAATAGGAGTAAACACAAATTGTGCTCGGTTTGGAGCTCCAGAATCAGTGGAACATGTTTTGTTCCAGTGCACATGGGCACAATCAGTATGGGAAATGGCTCCATTAACGTCTCTGAATTGGTCAAACATTAATACCTCTCTAGAGTTTTTGATAGAGACAAGGAAAGCCTTAACGCTCCCACCATGTGGCATCTCCTCTGCTTCACTTCCGTCTTGGTTATGTTGGAACATATGGATATCTAGAAACAAACTACTGTTTGAAAATGTGAACGTGTCTAAAGAGGAGATCATAATCAAGTCTATTAGAGAAGCGAAAGCATGGCAACTTGCGCGAGAAGAAACCCCATCACAACGTATATCTTACCAACCTTCTCCAAGTGAGCTACCACAATCGGGTATCCTATGCTACACGGACGCAGCATGGGATAAGGAGACTCGAAACAGTGGTTTGGGCTGGTGGTTCAAAGATTTACCAGATGGGAGACAAGAAGAACATGAACTTCCATTCAAAAATGTGCCATCAAGTTTGGCAGCGGAAGCATGGGCCCTTATCAAAGTAGTACAATCGGCAAAAGACAAAGGTTTTACCGAACTCCACGTATGCTCGGATTCTCAGGTTTTAATTAATCTACTTCGAAAGAAAGAATCACATACGGAAATTCATAGTCTTTTGTTTGAGATTAGTATGTTAGCTTCGTATTTTCGAAAGCTATCCTTTGCATTTGTTTCACGAGAAGCCAATATGTTGGCGGATTCGTTATCAAAACGAGCTATTCTAGCTTGAAACATGTCGACGGAATCGACTTAATAAAGGTTATGATTTTTGAAAAAAAAAAAAAAAAATTTAAATCATGTGATATTTTTTTCACCAAATTGTATTTATAATCCTTGTAACTCATCTTGACAGAAATTCAAAATTAAACGCGTAGCTCGAATGATTTTAAGATAGGTGACACAATAAGAAATAATTTTTTTTACCGTGTGAGTGAAGTTAAAACACGGTAAAATATTTAGTAGTAATTTTTACAATAATAAATAACTTTTTATCTATAGAGCCTACCAAACTCGTCGGATAAGCGTGGAATCCACATACCAAAAAAGGAAATGAAAATCCAAAGACGATGACGATGAAGACGTTACAATACATGTGTTTAACACCACTGAACCCTGATTTTATTACAAAATCACATTCTTCTTTAAATGATGTATATTTACGTTTTATCTTTATGTCCATTGGTATATTTATTTTGTTTGCGTCTATGCCCCCTAAGATAATTAGTTTTATCCGTCATTCAAACTCTAAATAATCTTCCATAAACGTACCAATACAACTCAAAAGATTGCATGTAATCCACTACCACCTAATTAAAGTATAAAATCTCCTAAACCGGAGATAAATCAAAAGAGAATTGTCTTTGTAATTCACTACCCAATTTGGGGAAAAAAACCAAGGGCGGCTGCTAACGTGCGCCAAGGGTATTTATGAGTGTAGACTCTTCTTCCTCAAATCCTCAAACAAAAATCACAAATTTTAATTTTTTGTTTTTGTGGACTCTTTTCTTTTGCAGTTTTTTAGGATAATCGTGTCGGCTAAATCTGTGTCAGATACTGCATAGTGTGAGTAATTTCTCCATTTTAAATTTTATTAACAATCTCTTTCACAAATCACAACAATCTTCGATATATATAATAATAAAATTAACAAACTTTTCTTCCGATTTTCTCTCTGGCAAGTTTGTTAAAAGTCTTTTCCGTTCAGATTCTTCAATCATCAAATTGGAAACTGAAGAAACCAGGTTTCTTATTCTTTTACTGGCGCGAAGATCTTCAAGGCGATTAATCACGAACGAATCGAGAAATGGGTTCGTTATTTTTCTCTCTGTTTTTTTTTTTTTTCCGATTTGGGTTTTTGATTTGATGATTGACTTATCAGAATTTACTGGGTTTTGTTCAATTTGAGGTCTTGCTTCGTTTTTAGTAATCGTTCTCTGTTTTTAAGGGTTTTGTGGAAATTTCTTCCCAATTATGTATTTTTCTTTGAAGATTTTGATTGATTCTATTTGGGTTTTTTTTTTGTTCTGATTCAGATGTTTGCTTGAGCTATTCATACAATATGGATGATGAAATTGCAAAATTCATCAAAAGAGTAAATCCACCAAGGTAAAAAATTCACTAACCTTGTTTTGTTCTTCAATAACTTGGAGTTTTGATTTGATTATTATCATTTTTTAGGGTTGTGATTGATAACGAAGTCTGCAAGAATGTTACTGTCATTAAGGTAAATCTTATAAATTTTCATTTTTTGTGTAGAGAGAAAGAAAAAAAGTGTTAAAGATTGTGCTTTTGTGTGTTTTAGGTGGATAGTGCAAATAAACATGGAATACTTCTTGAAGTTGTTCAAGTATTGACTGATCTTAATCTTACTATTAAGAAAGCTTATATCTCTTCTGATGGTGGTTGGTTCATGGATGTTTTCAATGTTACTGATCAAGATGGTAACAAAGTCACCGATGAAATCGTTCTTGAATATATCCGTAAAGTAAGTAAAAATCGATCTTTTCTAATTCAGTTTGGGTTTAGATTTTGATGATATGATTATTAACTCTTTTTTGTTTGGTTTGTTGTAGTCTCTTGGTCCTGATGAGTCTTCTTGCTTTACGTCGTCGTTGAGAGTCCCGTCTATTGGAGTTAAACAATCTGTCGACTTTACTGTAATTGAGCTAACGGGAACTGATAGACCCGGTTTGTTGTCTGAGTTATGCGCTGTTTTGACGGATCTTCAATGTAATGTGGTAAATGCTGAAATCTGGACGCATAGAGCGAAAGCAGCGGCGGTTTTACAAGTAACGGATGAAGAAACCTGTGTTGCAATCACTGATCCAGAACGGTTATCGAAAATCAGGAAGCTTCTTGGTTATGTGCTTACAGGAGGAAGTAGTAGTAGAAGAAGATTCCGTGAACCGAAAACCACGGTTTCTTCTTCCCTTAATGAGACTTACACGGATCGTAAGCTTCATCAAATGATGTTTGCGGATAGAGATTACGATGAATGGGAGAATAACGTCGATGATGAGGATAAAATTGGTAGAGTAGTTCCAGATGTTGATGTCTCCAATTTGCATGATTTGGATTACTCAATTGTGATGATCAAATGCAAAGATAGACCAAAACTTCTTTTCGATACCGTCTTTACTTTGACCGATATGAAATACGTCGTTTCACATGCTAGTATCGATGCAGAAGGCCCTGAAGCCTATCAGGTATTTATATTCATACATTATTAACACCTTTGTGTTTTATACCGTTGTCTTAATTCTCGGGTTTTTGCAGGAATACTACATTAGACATACGGATGGATCTCCGGTTAAATCGGAAGCAGAAAGACAACGAGTGATCAAATGTCTGAAAGCAGCGATCCAAAGAAGAGTCTCTGAGGTAATGATTGTACGGATTTGCTTGAAAGGAGAAGAATTATAAGAATGTTTGTGTTGTAACATTTGTTTTGTGTGTTTAGGGATTGAAGCTCGAGCTATGTACATCGGATAGAGTCGGGTTACTCTCGGATGTGACTCGGATTTTCCGTGAGAACAGTCTTACGGTTACAAGAGCTGAAGTGAAAACAAAAGGAAACAAAGCTCTCAACACATTCTATGTGAGAGATGCTTCTGGTTATGAAGTTGATGTTAAGACCATAGAGTCCATTAGAGAAGTGATTGGCCAGACAATACTTAAAGTAAAAGGCGGAAACGCGGAGGTAAAATCGAGTCCTCAAGAATCTCCAACGGGGTTTCTCTTCGGGGTTTTCAAGTCGAGATCTTTCGTCAATTTCGGATTGATCAGATCTTAAGCCCTTAAAGGAGGTGGTTCCTTTACATTTGTAAATGACAAGTTTAGTTAGTACATTGTGTGAATATGTAGAAGCTTTAGATCAGTAAAGTTTAGATTTCTTTTACAAGGGTTAATAGTAACTAGTAAGATTCATGTGTAGAATTGGGTTTTATAACTGTGAATTTGTATATAAAATTGGAATTTTCTGAATTTGTGGCCAACCACTTTCGATCATTTTCAATAATGGCTGGTTTGCTAAATCACATAAGATTTTCTTTGACTGGTTCTGTTGAAACATCATTTTCAGAAGGTGATAGATTTCTTTATTTTTTTTGGAACGGCTCAATAATAGTAAACAAAATACTATAGTAAAATTTTTGAAACCAAATAAATAATCAACGGCTATTATAATGCTAACTTTAGCAAAAAGTCTAAATGAAAATTGGGTCATGATCCTTGTTGATTGGTGTGCCACACCTTTTGACTGTGGCATTTGCCACGTGTCACTTGTCACTTGTCGTATCCATAACTTTTTTATTGGTTTATGAAATTAAATGAGAGAAACTTGAACCCACGAACTTGAGAGTTTTCTATGATAAATTTATTTATTGTGAGAAAATATAATGTATCACGATTACGTCTAATTTTGGACGGCAGTAATGAATATTTTCTTCTAAAATAGTGTCACCAGCCCCAGAAAATACCAAAAGACATACAAAAAGAGGCATAAAAAGGATCAATTATAGAAACACCTGTTAAATGTTATATTCCTTTCGAAAATCTATATATTCACACTTGTGGAAAGAGTCATTTCGTCCATTTTACATTTGTGTTGTGGAAAATTTATAAAATATTGTTACTCCCGCTTCGCATGGCACCATTTTCATGCAAACTTAGAAACAAATTACTAGAAATTGGCATAGAGATCCGTCTAACCATTTTATACCATTTTATACGTGGAAGGTTGCACTACATGTATTTGTCTAATAATTATACGTGAAGCTTAAATATTTACTACAGTAAGTTTTAATTAAGAGTTGTAGCCAAACATGATTTTGCTTAACTAATTTTGCATTCCACACATTCTTAATTGATTAGTGGAAAAAGACATATTGTATAAACCCGTCTGTTTCTGGTCCCATTAGCAAAATCTTGGTAGATTCTTGAAATCGCTTAGAGATTCTTCACTCCCATGCCCATCACATGACATTGGAACAAATCTAATATAGAAATTCCCCCAACTCTGTTCTTTATCTATTATCACATGCAAAAATAAATACACTAACTTTGGAGATAATAGTTCAGATCAAATACTAAGTTTAAAATTTGTTTTAATCACCATTAAATAAATTCAATTTGTCTACTCAAATTCTTCCCTAGAAACCCCAATCGACTACCAACTGTACCATTAAATTCCAATACATAAATCGTTGTAATTAACATCTCCTCCTAGTAAATTGCATTGAGATTTTAATTCATCTAAAGAACCGTTCAGTATCACATCTACAACTATAAAAATCACACTCTTCTGCAAAGAGAGTATATTTTAAACTTTAATTATCATATCAAAATGAGTGACAATGGTAGTAACGTTAACGGGAAAGAAGGTAATTCATATCTTGAAATCTTTATGGCTGTTGTAGGTGTTGTTGGAGCTATTGCCGGTTTGTGCTCCGGGATGGGATCAGGACCGGAAAGGAAGACGATGAAAGCTCCCGGGCAGGATGGTCGTATTTTACGAGAAGTTTTCGAAAGCAATCCAAAAGGGTATTTCAAGAATCTGCGTAACAAATGAATATTTTAGTATGTGAAATAAAAGATCGATGGCTAGTAGGTTGCATATGATATGTCATATGTACCATTTTATGATCGTTCTGTGATAATAAAGTCCATCTATTCTGTTCTAATTTCTTTTTCGATCAATGACAAATGATTAAAAACAAACGAATTATATTTAACCCTTTTTCGACTTCAAGATAATATGAGCGATTAGTCAGAGCAGAAACATACATAAGACCCATTTCAAACTAAGATAAATGAAATATGTAATTAATGAACTAAGATGTTAATAGGTCATTGATTGAGAATCAAGACCACCTTGAAGTCTTCTGATCGGATCCATCTTCTCCTCAAAACCAATATACAAATTAGTATTTACTAAATGTATACAGGGCACATTGTATGATTCACATATTTGTTCATAATGGTGGATTTGGAAACTATAAAAAAAAATTTTTGAAAATTAAAACTATAAAATTTGGAATTGAAAAAAAAAACAAAATTCATTTAAAATAACAAAATTCTTGTTTCTAAGTCAATAAGAAGTCCCTCATCCTTTCATTCCTATGATCCTCAATAACAAAAACAATTGTTGTTAGGTTGGTTTTATTTTGGTATCAAATATACTCAAAAGTCAAGTTAAGACTGACCACTTTGCTCTAGTTGCAGAGTTTTACGAGTTCCTCAAGATCTATTAACAGTCTTGAGTATATTTCGGCTTGAGGTACCAAGAGGGCCGATTGGGGTTCCAACTATAAAGGCTGTAGAAACTTTTAAAGTCTTCAAAGTCTTTTTTTCTCAGATTAGGCTTTAACAGTTCTAAAAGCCTTCCTTAAATTTCTCTAAGTTTAACTTCCCATTTTTGTTCTTGTTAGGTTTGTTTTTAAAGCAACTAATTTAAGACTTTTTTTTTTCTTAAAGTCACAGGACTTTAATGAATTTAACAGTCTTTACAGCAAAATTTTAGGCAATCAGACTTTATCATTCTTTTTTTTCTCTAAAGTCTAACCGTAGACTTTGTTTTTCTTACTCTTAAAAATTCTTTTTTTTTAAAGTCATGTAAACGAGACTTTTAAGGGGCTGTAACATCTTTTTCTTTTATTATCTATTATTATCATCATTATTGTTTTTCTTTCTTCTTCCCAAATAATTAAAAAGCTTTTTATTGAACAACAATAATTTATTCTCAACCAAATTTTAACTAATTTGTTATTTTTATTTTTTTTCTTGTTCTTTTAACATCCATTTTTTATATTTAACAATCATGGTTCTACAAAATTATTCCAATTTTTTTTCTTGTTCTACAAAATGTTTAATTTAAAAAGAGTAAACACTCAAAGTGTTCCCTAGTCAATAGTTGAAAGGGTTAAGCTCTCAATTTGAAAACAATATTTTTACAAAAATTCAGACACTTTTATAGAAAATCAGTAAAGATTATAAATACAATGACAAACATTAGAAATATTGCTCAAGCAAAAGATTTAGATATTGGTGACGACCATGAGTCAAACATATACATGGAATAATAAACATAAATGAATTTAGATTATGTCTCTTTTTTAAAAAATTATTTTTCTATTTCATATTTTTCAGTTAATTTAGATTATATATATATTTTTTTTTAAAAAAAATTTGTAAGAAATTAGTTTTAACAATAATAAATAAAATTTCGAGTTTATATAATTACCATATATAGTTTTTCATAATTACTTTTTAATTTAAAATTAAAATATTTAAAGGCATTGTAACAACTTATACATTTTGGCTTACCAATCAGACTTTTGTTAACATTTAAAAGTAACAGCCAAAGTTCTGATAGCCATTTTCTCTGGAGTCCAAATTCTAAAATCACGGCCCACAGTTAAAGTCATTTCCAATCCGGCACAAAGTTTCCAAAGTTTTTTTTTTAAATAAAAGTCTACAGTGAAAAGTTTTCAAAGTCTCTTCCAATCAAAACCGTTCCTAGTGAACTTTAACCTAATTAACAACAACATAATTTATTTTTTGACAACACACAATTTTCATTTTTTTTTTCATCTGAAAATTGCATTATATAAAGAGAGGGAACCAAAGACATGGAACGAAATCCCAAGATACAAACAAAGGGCAGGAAACACAGGAACTAAAAACCAAAGGGAAACAGAGTCTCCTATTTAAACCAAAAAAACCCCAAAAGGTCAGACCACGAAAAAGTTGATCCATGACCAAACTACTTCCTACCATGTACACAAAAATAGAGAAAGCAAAGCAGAGGAAACTAAGCACTCTCAGCGGCAAAGACATCAGTAAGCCACGAGGGGAAGCTAACTGACACATACGATTGAATTCTCCTTTCCTTTGTTACACTTTGAGCAATGAGAAATGCTCCTCTGTTTTCTTCTCTTGATTCCACACAATTTTCATTTAGAAGAAAAAATCTGTTATTATCATTTCCAACTCACTACGCAATGGTTATAGTACTACTTATTTCCAACTTTATATTTTGTATTATGAAATAATAATAACAATAAATTGCATGAAGCTATTATGATATACGTGGCTTCGTACTTTGCTTTTATTTCTTCACTTGTACTAGTATTTTACGATATTTGAGACTCAACACAAGAAAAAACTACAAAAACATATCAAATTTTTACAACAAAAAGAAAAGTTAGCGAATAGAGAGATCAACCATATCTACTATGATGATCACATAAATTATAAAAATATTCATTCCGGTTAAAAAAAAAAGAGAAAAACTTGTTAGGGTTAATTAATGAGGTGTGATTTAACAATTTAGTCAATGTTCTTCTTTGGGCCATGCCCCTAGAATGTTGAATATTATTGCTGATAGTATAGCCAATGTGTGAGAATGTGTCTAATGTTGATTTGTATCCTACCTTTTTTTTTTTTTTTGAATTGATGTATCCTAAAATTTTACCTCTGCCTTGTATGTATACGTACCAATATTTGTATAAGTTTACGAATGAGGTGTGATATCAACAATATTAGGCTAAGAGCCAGAAATATTTGTAGCGTTTCGTTGTGACTAATAAGTGACAGTAATGCGAAATGTAAATACAATACCCAACCAGGACTCTACCGATTCCTCCAAATAGGCTAAAGAGAAAACCTGATAAATGGAGGAAGTAACACAAAATGAAAAGGATAAGTAACGGAAGTATTTATAAAAGGACAAGAGAAAAGAGAACACAAAAGAGAATTTTGGTCAAAGACAAGCTCCAAAAAAAAAAAAAAAAATTCTACCACCCGGCCATTTCAGTTTTGATTCTAGATTCTACTAGACTTGTAATGGTTACCTTTAATCAAGGGTGCTAATTTCTTCACTTTGCTCATAAAAAATCTTGAATCTAAATTCTATCAAAAGGAAAAACTTGCATGTATTCACAGCCGTGTCTTTTTTTTTTGTTCTAAAAATTTCATTAATTGATTAGCCGGTTTAACTCCGGTATCACTGATAGATCACAAATGGATTGTTTAGCGAGAGTATCGGCTAACATATTGGCCTCTCTTGAAATAAAGATGAACGATACATTGGAATGGAAATTGTAGCTATATCCCGGAGAACACCATATATCTTCGTCAAGGTTTTTTCGAGGTTGATTGCTCGGATTACTTCCTGCGAACCTACAGAGATGCAAAGCCGATGCATGTCCAGATTGATTGCGCAAGTGAGTGTCAATCAAATCGCAAGCACCTCTGTTGCGAGAGGCGAATTGACAAAGGTCATTGTCTTTGATCCTTGGTCGATGAGTTCTTTACGGTCAGACTCGAATCTCCGTCCCATTCCGGCGGTTAGGTGATCTAAGTTCCAGGCAACATCCGTGAAGCATCCGATTGTGTTCGTCGGAAAGTTTAGGTTCCAGTTTGATCGAGTTGCATAAGTGAGATCTTTTTCTTCTTTTCTGGTTGAGTCTCTTGCCATTCCCGTGCTCTTTGAATTGAATTTTAGACTGCGTGCAAAATAAAATTTTAAATGTAATGTTTAAATGTTTTCTAATACCAAAAATTAGGAGGAAAATTTTATTTAGAAATAATTCGTCAATGAATATTTGTTTGTAACATTATTATATTAACCTTTAGTAACTTTTAATAAGCATATAAAAACATTTGTAAAAAAATATAGCCAAAAACATACTTTGTACTCCTCTTTAACGTTTTTGTTTAAAACATTTATGCTTTAAACAATTTATTTGTTAATCTTAATTTGTACTCCTCTTTAACGTTTTTGGCCGGTCATACTCCCATAACTGACCAATGCATGTTTGAAATAGTTCTGTCCGGTCATGCTCCATAAGTTGGCCAATGCATGTTCGGTTTGGTGATGGACGATGTCAGAAGAAAAAAGAATTTAGTTGGGGCTCGTGTACGTGTTTTTTTTGAAGTAATTCTAAAGTGGAGCATTACCTCAAAATATTGTGCCCATTCAGAATTAGTCCACTTTAATTAAAAAAAATCGTAGATATCAAAATGTTAAAAGAAAAGAAAAGGAAGAGGCAAAGCTGTTACAAGAATTGTCTAATATGTTTATGATGATTTAACCATAATGTTAGAGAAACATATATAAATGATGACCAAATCTAATATGTTTATGATGATTTAACCAAAATCTATTATACATATATTTATTTTATATGATGTATTATATTTTCTTTTTATATTTAATGTTAAATTTAAATGATTTTATAATTAATCAAACCAAAAAAAAATAGATGGGTTAATTTGTAAATTTGTAAAAAAATAAATTTAGAATATTTCTTTTTTAGTGTAGAAAATGGTGTAATATATTGGAGTAAAACTCAACACCATTTTAGTGTTACACCATTTTAGTGAAAAAATGGTGTAATACATTGGAGATGCTCTTAAAGCACCATGAATGCTTGGTGGAAATTTTTTCAAAACTAGACAGTTCTTGAAATTGAGATATTATGATTCCCACTTATAATTAAATTCAAATCACGTCTCTTTAAAAAAACTAAGGGTATGAATGTTTAACATCTATAGTAGAAAAGAAAAGAAAAGAAAAATAAATATACTAAAAATACTTACTTTTTCAGTAGTCAAGTAGAAAAGAAAAGAAAAGAAAGAAAAAAAAAAATATACTACTAAAAACAGAAGAAAATAGTCTACCACAATTTGCAAGTGGAATTCATTTTCTTCTCAATTCTTCTATATCTCTGTTTTTCTTTTCTTCTCAATTAGTTTCTTCTCAGTTCTTCCCATTTCTTCCAAGGATTACCATTCACACCCTAATTAATTCAAGAGACTATCTTGAAAAGACTTAATGATGACGACAAAAAAAAAGCCTATCTTAAAAAGGGAAAATTGGCTCAATAACACAAAAAAGCTATATCTAAATACTAGCCATTTACTCTAATTTTAATGGCTTAGATTATGCCACATAGGTTAATTTAGTTAGCTATTATTAAATTTTTTTTTTTGTTATTTGGCAAATTAGTCCTCTTAAAAAAACACTAAATGGTTCCCACTATCTTAAAAAAAGACTTAAATGATTCCTACTATCTTGAAAAGCTATCTCGCTAGAATCCCATGATGCATGCACCAGAACATCATTAATTCAAACCCTTTAAACAACCTTCTAGAAAATTGTACTCATCTTGAAAAATGTAGTAGTCACTCAACTTTCGAACTCCAATAAACGTCTCAGTGTCGCAATCAACTAGTAGTACTCTATATAAATCCCACAAATGCACTATTTTCATTAGAAACCAAAAAAAAAAAAAAATGTAATGAATTTTATCGCTAGTTTTCAGTCCGCCACCGCTGCAGCCAACGCTGCCAATGCTAAAGCAAACGCAGCTGCAACCGCTGTTAACGCTGCTGCAACTCCCATAGTTGTTGGAGCTATCACGAGGGCTTTAAATGTCGGTTCTGCCGCCGTGACCACTTCAACCGTCGCGGTCCAAGCTGCTGCAACGGTAGTTAATGAGGCTGCAGGTCCTGTAACCGTCGCCGGAGCTGTCAACACAGCCATAACCATTGGTAATGCTGTGACCGCCATCAGTTTCGCCACAACCGCCGTTGGAGCGGCTGCAACAGCCGTTGTTGGTGGTGCGGCACCATTAGCAGCTGTAGGAACCATTTGCACGGCTGTAACGGCCGTGAGTACAGCCGCAGTCGCCCTCGGGGCTGCTGCAGGTCCCTTGGCTGTGGCGGGAACCATCACTATGGCCGTCGCTGACGCTGCACTAAAAAAAAGGCAAAGAAAGATTGAGTCTAAGTTATAGGGCTAACTCTGCTTCGAAGATTTCATGACTCAGTTGAGTCTCTCTTTTGTAATGTATTTTTGTATGAATTAATGTCTCTGCTTATGTTTAATTCGTCCCAATGATTCGTGCATCGTTTATAGAGTGAAATATCACAAACACATCACATAAGTTAATTGATATTTTGCACATTGAAAAAAATCTATAATTGAGTAGACTGTATTTAATGATTTTTTTAAGCATATTTAAATGATGTTCTTTGGTAAGGCCTTAAGGGTATATTTGAAGGATGTTCTTATGATATACTAATATCTTCGAATTTAACACAAGAATAAACATTCGCAAAACTAATATTTTTACATTCTATTTAAAGCAGTCGTATACATAGTGATCAATCATATCCATTGGACAATCTTATTATATAAAGGAGAGTTCGCAAAATTGTAACTCACGAGATCGCGACACGTGTATAAATAGCTGATTAGATTTTAACACATGTCAATTATTTAAATATGTAAGTATTTCAATATTAAAATTGTTAATTAGTCAAAAAGTAAGAAATTAAAATGGAAAAAAACAAGCATAAAGTAATTTTACAAATTGCACAAAACCTCTATACAAATAGCTATATTTAGTTACTGAAAACAAAATTTAGGCAAATAAAAACAACAAACTATGTAACTAAAAATAGATTCAACCATGTTTATATCGTTATATATAAGAAGAAGTTTAACATATGTATATCTATGGAGAATTTTATTATATAAAAGAGAAGCCGGTCGACGAAAGCGTGACACGTAAACAAAATTGTAATTCATGAAATCGTGACATGTGTCTAATATTAATGAGATGATGACATGTGTTAAAACTTTAATTTATTTAAGTAAAATTAAAAATGGAAAACTAACAAAAAAAGTTTCCAAATAACTACTCAAATAATTAAATGGAATATTTCTAAAAGTCTAAACTAACAAAAATAGTAATATATGGGATTTAGAGAGGATATAATTAGATGTATATATGTGATGTTTGATAATATTATTTATATGTTTTATATGAGGTTACTAACATAAAATTTACTAATTCCTAATTTAATTATAAAATATTTTAGTTGTTTACGATTTATTATATAGTTAAAAAAAATATTCAATATAATTATGAGCACCCTAACATTATGGTTAACCATTTAATTAACATTATATCAATTATTAGGATTAATTATATCGAATATTAGGATTAATCATTTATATATGATTATGAATTCACTTTATATCAATTATGACATAAGAATTAAAATATAAATGAACTCTACGGATTTATAGTTTATGTTCTATCAAATTTAGCGGAGTTTTAAATAAAATTTCTATATTTATTAAAAAATTTAATGTGTTAACCCGCGTATTAATGCGGACTTTATCCTAGTTTAATGATAAAGTAAAAGCAAAGGGATTTTCGGAGGTGTAAAGTAAAAGTAAATGATAAAGTAAAAGTAAACCATTTCAATTAACAAAGATAAAGTAAAAAAAAAAGGGATTTTCGGAGGTGTAATGATTATAATTAGGCCAACAGCAATAAATATTTGCGACGTTTCGTGGACCTCCATTGATACTCTTCTTCCTTGTTTCGTTGATTCCTCCTTAAGTATGTTCCCTTTCTCCCCCGCTGTCTCACCACGACACCACCACTATCGCCGTCTTCACCCCAAAAAAATCCTAATGTCAAAGAAGGATAACTTTGAAATCGAATCATTTTATTGTAAAATCCAAACATATCGTTGTCAAGTAATGAGAGTAATATTAAAGAATGATGTTTACCATAATGTGAAACTTGGAAGCCAAATAATAGGGGAGAGCAATTGATATTTGGCTTTTGAACTTTTTCCACCCATTTTTAGTAGTGTAAAAATAAAATAGTACTATAGGAGTATTTTTGAACAAAAATGTGAAAATCATTTTTTTTATAATCCCAAAATTATGGGGTGAACAAAAAATTTGAAACCAATATAATGAACCGAAGCAAAAACCTAATGGGTATCCGAAATATCTTAACATAAACTAAAGTAGATACCATTTGTTCCGGTCAACAGACTGCTCAGCTCTTTTGTTTGATCGAGTCGTTTACATAAATAAGTAAATAAAGTCTCACTTCTCTTTAACCCCACAAGTATCATTAAAGGTTTTAATGCGATCTCCACTTAGAAAATTGAGATGATCTTGAAAAATGTGTAGTCACTCAAAATTTCGAATCCCATTAAATATTTTTTTTTCCGAAAAGCTAGTATCAGCCTCAACTATATAAATTCAATGGATGAAGCTATTTTCATTTCAAGAAACAAAAGTAACCTCTTTAGAATAAGTATAGCAAACGACGCCAAAAAAAAAAAGTTTAGCAAAAAAAAAACCTCTTTAGAATATTTTAAGGATGTTATTCTTTGATAAAGTATATTTGAAGGATGTTCTTAAAGTATAAGATCTTCGAGTTCAACACAAGAATAAATATTAGAAAAATTAAAGTCTTTACATTCTGTTTAAAGCAGTCGTACAGGATAATGATCAATCATATCCATAAACAATACTCGGAAGAAGAAAAAAAATCATTTCAATTAACAAAAGATAACGTAAAAAAAAAAAAAAAGGATTTTGGATTTAAGAGGTGTGGTGATTATATATTAGGCCAAGAGCCAAAAATCTTTGTGACGTTTCGTGGTAATCAAGTAACCTCCATTGTTACTCTTCTTCCTTACGGCAATAGCCATACAATCGGAGTTATGAATACAATACTCAACAACTCCTCCTCCCATGCCTCCCTTCGCACGCCACTTCCATATCACTCGCCATTTCGAAGTTCTTTTTCTCTGCCCTAAAACCAAAACTCCTGCTCCTTGTTTCTTTGATTCCTCTACTATGGTCTTTCCTTTTTCTTCCGCGGTCTCAACCACCACTATCTCCGTCTTCACCTGAAAATTACGAGCCCTGACGTCAAAAAAAGAGCTTTTGAATCGACACAATTTTTGTGATTTGTAATCAGAAAACTTACATTAGGTTTCTTGAGTTGACAAAAGTTTTTCAATGGATGAACTAGTTCATGAGCCCTTGAGTTTCTCTCCCTTTGTGTCTCATCTATAGCAAAAACACTCGGTTAATAGAGAATCAACATGGTAGAGATGTCAAAGCGTGCTAGTTTGGCCTGGTCTAGCCAATGATATTTCGGGCTATGGCTAACTCAAAATTCTTAAGGCCAAACAAAATACAAAAAGGAAAAAAAAATTAAACCCAATTATGACCAAACATAAAACAATTTCTGTTCAGTGAAAGATCTGAAATGTATTTTTTCAAAATGGTTTCTCTTTAGTTTTCCGGGACATATATAATTTAGATATGTGCTTTTCTCTAATATAGGTTCTACATTAAATTTCTTCCGATATTGATTTTGATCATTTCTACACGAATTAAAAAAAAATGTTAAATATACTAAATTAATTTTTATTACAAAAATAAAGGACTACTCTATTTTTTTTTTTTTTTTTTTTCATTTTGATTGAGAAAAAATATGATGACTATTTCAAATTATACATTTTCCTAGGAAATAGACCAAAACGAACATAAGAAAGACAACATTGGACCCAATACAAGCCCAGAATAAAATCTGAGGCCAATAAAGCCTAAACCCCCAAAAGAATTCATCACCATATTTTTGTCTTAAGGCAATATAGAATATGGTTTCAAGTTGTGGCTGTAATGGTTTCTCTCTAATTTAAAGGTTCTAGTAAATGGAAGTTATGATTATATATATATATATATTATGTTTGTAATATACCTTGTCCTATGGGTGTTTTTGTGACATGAAGGAGTGTAACATTATCTTCATCTTGAACACAATGTGTTAATGCCCATTGAAGAGCATTCTTTGATTGTGAAGTTGTATCCACAACAACCATAACTTTCCTCCCACTCTCACCTTGAGATCCTCCTACTTCACCATTCTTATTACCTTCTTCTGTTTTTTGATTCTTATTATGCTTTGAATCGTTCTTTCTCGAACCAGAAGTACTTCCTTCGTCTAATGATTTGCTCGAAGACGATCCTCCTTTGAATGATGTCCTAATCTTATTCACCCAATACCCTGCTGGTTTGCCCATTTTTGTGAACTCTTTCTCTGTTTTTTCTTTGTGTTTCTGTTCTGTTCTTGAAGAGTTTTAAATACTTTTTTTTTGGTTGGAGCCATTTCTTTGAACGTGCTTACCATGAAAATAAATTTAAAAAACATTTTGGACTTGTTCTCATAACTATATATTTTTTTTAATTATCAACAACACAATCTTGATACAAATGCAGAGCACTACTTGTTTGAGAATCCAATTCTTGAGGCATGTAAAATGATTAAATGAATCATATTCTAATATGAAGAATTTTGTCATAATCCGACCAAAATAAAATAAATGAAGATCCCACATACTATTTTTGTATGTAAAAAAAGCTCAAAAATAATCTTACAGCCCTTGATTATATAAGAGAGTTTGTAATCATTAACTATGTTTTTTCTGTCGCAAAATCAAATGACACAAGCTTAATGATCTTTAATCTATAAAACACACACATATGTATACATATATATATATATATATATGTATTATTGTTTCAGACCATCCATCCAGGGAAGAATCCATTAACATTCTGTGATGTTGTTGCTGAGTTGCTTGCATTTGTCATACCACCATTGTAATTATGACTGTTGGATCATATAACAACAAACTAAGGGTTAATTCTTTCTGATTATAAAGAAAATTGTTAATTCAAGGGTCTTGATTGTTTGTATATGAATACCTCATTTGCAATGATGCTACATTGCCTTGTAAAGGCTTGAAGAAACCTGCATCTTGAGCTGGAGGGTTTGATTGATAAGTGTTCATGCCTTGTTGTTGTTGTAATTGTTGGAAATGTTCTGCAGCAGAAGGTCCCCATATCGATTGAGTTAGCGCAGCATCACTTTCCTCCAACTGAAAAAGAGAGAGCAATGTTATAAGAGAGCTTAAAGAGCTTCAATTTCTTGCGCTAAAATATTTCGATAGTTACCTTTCTCCTAAGATTTCTGTTGGTTTCCAATAGCATTTCCTCCTTTGTTTTGAGGTCAGATAATTGATCAAGCATAGACCGAGCCTGGCATGAAAAAAAAAGCCAAGATTTTGTAATGTTCTAAATGCTCTTAGACCAAAAGAATTGAATAAATAAATGTCAATTTCGTATACCTTTGTAGATCTTATTTGTCTTAGTGATGCATCTACTTGGCGTTCTAGCTGCTCAAGCTCATTCACTCCCATCTCGGTTAGCTCTTCACCTAGCAAATGCCTAGAGAGAATTGCAATTTCCACTAGAGTTAATTGGAGTAAAGGATTGTCATCTTTATAATGTTGTTATGAATCAAGCTATATGTACCTTTGTGAATGTTGAAGGATATCAACTCTTGATTTGAGCTTCAAGTAGTCTTGGTACTTCTCCTGCCATTTAAGAGAAAAATTAAGGATAACTTTAAAATAGGTCAGTCTTGATCATTTATACAGAGAGAAGATATATGTACTTGTAAGTCTTTAGCTGATTGATTTGGATCCATAGTTGCGTAACTATGTTTTCTATACTTCTCAACCGTCTTCACCATACCGCTATTCATACAAAAAAATTGAATAATCAAAGAATTTGTATCAATTGATCCATCAAACAATGAATATCATCTAACAATATAATTCGAAAGACAAAACCAAACCTTGAAACCATAAACATCCATTAATTACAAGTATAGGCATGAAATGGTATATGCATAGTTACAAGAACACATCAAGACTGGTCTCAATCTCATGATGTTTTGCAATAAACAAAAAAAGTTTCTAATTAAATTGTTCCAAAGTAGGGAAAAAATAGAAACATTTGTTTATTGTGCAAAAGAAAACTGTGAAATTGAGTATCATCACAGTTGTCTCTTTAACATTAGCTATAATTACAAGTACTTGAGATATACTAATTTGAACAAGTACTCAAAGCATTTTTTTGGTGTTTCTTTACAGCTTTGTGTATAAACCAGAGGTCAAACCTTTGTCTCTTTGGAAATTTCGATCAACCCTTTGGTAACAATATCAATAAGACTCATGTGTAAAAGCGTTAACTATAAATATATAGATAGCTTCTATGCACAAATCTCATGTACAATACTTTTTTCTATTCAAACTCTCTATAGCTTTAATCATCATCTATAGCAATTAAGACGACCTCATAATTATATGGTCATTTTAAGTTAACTTAATCTCACTCTAGGAGCAAGATTTAAGCATAATAAAACCAAAGAACTCACAAAAGAAATAAAATCCTAATCATCTAACTCTAACAAAATCAAGAAAGACCCAAACTTCCATATATAGAAAGGATCAAAACCCTAAATCTCAAAAAATAGAAACTTTTGTGGGAGATTTGTTACCTAGGGCTGCTGCAGAATTCGTAGAGCTTGCCACGGTTAGAGAAAATGAGAAGAGCAATCTCAGCATCACAAAGCACAGAAAGCTCATAAGCCTTCTTAAGCAAACCATTCCTTCTCTTTGCAAAAGTAACTTGCCTATTGATCTTGTTATCTATCCTCTTTAACTCCACTTTCCCTCTTCCCATCTTCTCTTCTCTCACCAAGAAACCAAAAACCTACAAAAAAGTTTCTTTCTTTATACCCTTAAAGGCACAAGTAAAGAAGTAAAGAAGCTTTATATATAAACACACACTTAGAAAAAAGTGTATAAGGGAAATATGTAGATCTTGTCCTAATAAAAGGATTCTTGTTCTAAATCTAGGGCATGAATTGGTTTCCTCTCTTATCCGGTGAATGGTGGTGGTAGTGGTGGTTGTGGTGGTGGGCCACCGTGTTCAGGTTTCTTTTGTTGGAATGTTTAAAGAGAATAGCTTTGTGTTGGTTTAAGCCATTCTTGGCCAAATAAAAGCTCTACAAACTTATACCTACCCTCATAAACTTTCCTTTTACAAAAAAAAAGTAAATAAAGAACTATATATATACCACATTATTTTATTCTTACTACATCAGGGAATATATAGATATTTTTTTTTCTCAACATCTTTTTTTCCCCCAGAAAATAATAATTGATTCCTAGTACTTTTCCAAGGAGAGTTAAGATATGTTTCCCTCTCTCTCTCTCTCACTCTAGTCCAAACAAAATGCTCCAACTTTTCTCTTTCAACCTCCTCCATTGGATTTTAAGATTAGATATATTTATGCCACATTCATGTGTGTATATATATAGATTGTTTTCTTTCATCAGATCTAGTCCCTAGTTTATTAGCATGCTCAAAAAAGAATTGTGAGATTGATTCTATATATAACCTACAGATATATGCCTTAAATAGAGCATATTCTCAAAGTCCAAGTCCTATCTATAAGCATTTTCATGTTATGGGTTACCTATTGTTTCATGAAATGAAATAATCATAGTTAAGGATTTTTTTTTCCAGGTATTGACACGTTGAGATTATAAAGAGAACAATATAATGCATATATAATTGCATATATATTGTGTGTGTGTTTGTGAATAAAAGTAAGAATATAATAGGCTTCTTATAAAGATATGTTTTTTGCTTTGCCGACAGATTCTTTCGTATGACAGCTACTTCACGATCGTTTAAATGCATAAAACGGTTCTACAGTTGCAAACAAATTGTGTCAAACTGAAATGGCTAATCTGATGTAGTACTCTTAGTATTTAAATCAGTATTTTACTATTTTATATAGAAGGTTTTTACGTACATGTCTCACGTGGACTTTATCTTTTCCCCATGTTAGATATAGAAAAATTTCATGGTTATTTTGTTGTGTTTCAGATTTTAGGAAATTAAGTCATGATCCTGTTGAATACTATAAAGTCACTCCAATCATGTATAAAGCCTAGATAAAAGAGTTTGTGTGGAGGTTCCCTTGTAAAGGGGGCCAATTTAGTATTTGCTTATGATGTATCAATTTTAATTTTTTCTGATAACTAGGGATGTTCCAAATTTTTAAACGCGACTAATTTCGTGTGGATCTCCTGTAAAGGGGGCCAATTTAGTATTTGCTTATAATGTATCAACTTTAATTTTTTCTGATATCTAGGATGTTCCAAATTTTGAAACGCGACTAATCTCCCAAAATCCATTTCGAATGATCAAATAGAAATGAAAACATTCCATACAAAATCCAACTCAAATTATAAGAGTTTGCTCATTTCTGTGAATTTTCTTACCACCACTACTTGGTTTTCTAATAAAAAATGTTAATCAATTTTCACTATATATATTAGAATCCAAGATAAATTTGAAGATAAATCTTAGATTCTCTATGCTCAATAAATCACACACACATATGTATATGTGTATGTATATAACAATGACTCATATGTGCTTGCAAGAAGAAGGAAAACGAAAGAGAATTCATGTGAATAGTTTAGCTCTCAAATCCTCAGATCTTTCAACTTTTTCGTAGGATGCTTTTATGTCAGGCTAATACAAAATTTCGTTTTCACTTAAAGAAAAATGTCTATTAACTAATTTTCCCATGGTTAGTTTGTTTTTTCTCACTTTCGGTTCATTGCATTTATACTCTATCATGATGATGATGGTTATTAATTTACTCATGTGACATGTCTCAACCAACTTTTTTAACTTTGCTTTCTGACTCATATTTCACAATTGGTGGTGACTTCGTTATTTTGTTCAACCGATACATCAATAGAATATTTAATTTGTTTCCTATTTTTTTGTGCTAAATTATCTAATTATTTTGTTTTTATTAATCTTCTTTTTTTTTTGGTAGTCTTTTATTAATCTTCTTGATGGAAACTTGATGGTTATACATTTCTTATCCTTATCATCATGTAAAATTAGATCCTTATCTTCTTCGTACTCACTATTCTCCACCATTCTTTTAAGGTTCCAAGTGGTCTCCTTACAATATATGTAACATGTATATAGATGCTTTAGTAGACGTCTTAACAGATTAAATACGAGAGAATATGCAATATGCTTGCTAGTCCATCTTCAATGTGGATAATTTAGCTATATAACTCATAAGTATCAAAATATCTATAAGGAATTAATCGCTACTAAAATTGTCATAAAATAAATCTATACAAAAAAAAAAAGATATTCTATACAACTCCACAAATTACTACATACTTCCATAAGTGATTGTAAGCTACCTGCTATAGTTTTTCTCCATTACATTCTTAATTATGATAATTATTTAAATAGATAGCTTTCTTATTGGCCATGAAGTGTAGCCAAATGGTTTGTATAATAATATTGTTGATATGTTGGACTTTAATTTGAAAATTGTTAAGAAAAAATGAACTTACGTAATTATATGCGGTATATCGTATACCTAATAAAATTCTAATTTAGTTACACATTCTTAATATAGATTGGATAGTCCAATTAAGAAAAGAAAACAAAGAGAAGAATCATTTTGTAAGACCCTCTAAACCATCATTATCGCTATTTCAAAAACATAATTAGACCAAGATATATGGCTTATTGGTTTACGCCACTGCCGTTATGTTGTCATTATCCAAGTTTAAAGTTGTATACTAGTATATGTTGTTAGCAAAAAAATAAAATATATATATATACTAAAGGTTTTAAGATTAGACTTGATAAATTTTTATGAGAAATTATGTATAAAATTGGGGTATGTAGTAGTAGGAATTCTCTCTTCTTGATTTTGGTGGGAGAAAAAAGATTGTCCATTGGCTTTAATTACCATTGTAACAATTATGAACTATTATCTTGTAAACAAAGGTAACAAAAACTGTAGGTCCATATAATATTACAATAACCATGTATTACAATAATGTAGGATTTCTGATGCTTGCAGACTTCTTTCTGTATATTTAGACTAACAAATTGGAACTAGATTAGACCCCATGATGGGCTAAAACCCTAGTTACTCCATGGACCATAGGCAATTGAAGTTTCTTGAGATATGACTTTTTGTTTTTCTGCACCTAACATTAGTAGTTGGAATCTAGTTCAATTTCTGACCCAAAAAAATTAAAGGAATTTCGTTCAAACATAGTTCTTGTTAGATGTTTCTTATTTTCGCCAGCCTATTAATTTGAAACTGATGGAGCAAACTCACTAAGAAAATATTAAATAGTATATTCTTACATACACGCACTAGAGATTAAATCTATATACATAGTGGTGAACAATTAATTTCAAATATATGCAATAACTTAGCTAGTTGATAACATGACTGGATAATTAGATCATCAAATTAAGATAAATCTCCTCCGGTTTTGGATCTCTATCCAAATTTTTTCTCGTTAACTAATAACTTAGTATATACATTTAAAAAAATTAGAAAAGAAAACTATAAAAATAACTTAGAGAAAAAGAGAAAAAGATAAAAGTTGTATTTGATTCTTCTGTCAGTCGAGGAATTTTGTGTCGAAACACTAATCTTACGAAACACTAACATGTCTTCTGTTTTCTCATAAAACTGATCAAATATGGATTTTATGTTGTTTTTTGGTGCTTCTAAAATCTAATTTTCAATAAACACTAAGAACATGATTATAGGTAGATATTAGAAGGATGTTAATGGAGTTAAATAAATATAATAATATGCAGAGCCTATTTTAGGTTGTTAAAAACTTAATAACAAGTGCTAAAATTAGCACTTATAACACCTCATGTTGGGGTTCCAATTTTTACTCTACACAATTTATCACTAAAAAAATACTTAACACCCCAAATTAACACTAACCTATAATCATTCTCTAAGAAGGTTTGTGTTTCCTATTCTATTTTTGTAGTTAAGTGAATGGAAGAATATTTTCCATTGAACTCTAGACATTACATCAAAATTAGTATCATTATACTGAATATATAGCTAAAATAAATCATAATTTCACAAAAAATGTTTTGTATTGTAATAAAACTCGCATATGAATCAATCTAAATCATACACAGAAGTCGACAAAAGAAAATCATACGAACAATAAAAAGACAATTTGTAAAGAAAATCATATGAATCAATTTGTAAACAATACGAACAATAAAAAGACAATTTCCCGAAAAAGTAACTTTAAACCTAGTCCATAATACGAGGTACTATATAACACGAAGAAAGTTGGCCAAAAGTCGTAAACATATTAATTAGTTTTGCTTTTAACAATAAAAACGTAAGATGAGGGAAGCATATGCAGGTTGAGGTAGGGGACAGAGATCGTAGGCTACGTGTCGAAATATGATTTGATCGAGAACTATTTTATTAACACTTCGGATATGTTGGCGATTGAACGAAACAGGCATACGGTACATCACGTGCCTGTACTGACACGTGTCTACATATTACTGCTTATTGTCTAGTCTGGACGACTGACACGTGTCAATCATTTTCACATTTGATGGGACGCTAATCCACTCTGAGACAACTGTATTACGGAAGCAATTGTTCAATGATTTAATTTGTTTTTATTTATCGTTCAAACTAAAAGTGATTTAGTATTTCATTTTCTGAAAAACTATAATTATAGGCTATTTTTTCCCTTTCTAATTACTTTCAGTAACTAATAAGATTTTAGAATTATTTTCAGATGTATTGATTGTACATGAATAAAATTGGACTATTTTGATCATGCGTACATTCATTTTTATATATTTATTAAACATTTTAAACTGTATAACGAAAGAACACAAATGCCTCCGTAGCATAGTGGTATTGCGTTCGCTTCGTAAGCGAAAGGCGAGTTCGATCCTCGCCGGGGGCTTTTGAAGTCACCCTTACTTAATGTATTAATAATGTCCATATATTTTCCATAATAATGTGCCTCTCTTGTGAAAATCTTTAGTTATTTTTTCCCCTCCAAAGGCCTAAGTATTATTTAATTTTACTCTTTTTCCCCACAAATTAAGAATTGTTTTTGATATGGAGAAATAATTCAGCCGAGTTTACATGTAAAATACGATATTTTAATTTATTCTCAGATGAGTGATGTATCAGTAAAATTAAAATTTAATACAGTTTTTATAATCTTGATTACATATTGGGCCGTAGTAAGTACGAGCTGATGATATAAAGACAATTAAAAGCCCAACTTGACTGGTGAGAATAAGAAGTCCACGCGCCACGCGAGACCATAAGCGCGTGTCATCTAAAATCCTCCTCCTCGTCGATCTGATAAAATTAGAGGCTTCATTCACCGTTCGGTGATCGGTACAGGAAACGATGACGATCGAAAGAGCTCGAGTTCCGTTGAGCCGGTGGCAACAAGCGGCGGTGGCTATGGGATCTGCGCTCGGTGCGTTGGTAAATCCTCGTAGGGCGGATCTGATCGCTGCTCTCGGTGAAACCACCGGAAAACCAGCTTTTGAAATGGTTCTCGAGAGAATGAAGAAAAGCCCTGAAGGAAGAGTGAGTTCTTAAGTCTCTCTTCTCTTATTGTACCAATGAAACGATCAATTTTGTTAAAGAGTGATTGATTTTGCATAGATTTGTTTGTATATGCGATTTTAGAGGAAGTAATGATGAATTGATCTATGAGTGAACGAGAGAGTTGCTTATGAAGCAAATTTTCAATTCATTGGTAAAATTTTGAGAGAGATTTATGTTTTTTTTTTTTCTCTCCCTTTAATGGCTTTGTTACTAGTTTTTGCTTGATGAATGATTTGTATTTGTTTCCAAGATCATTGTTACATCGATTTCATTTCGTACTCCAAATTTATCGAAATAATTTGGTGTTTTCCTTCTATTGGTTTAGTACTACTTTGCTTGATGAATGATCCCAATGGTGTTTGATTCTTGTTTCTTTGCAGGCTATATTGCTGGAGCGTCCTCGTGTTGTATCGGAGCAAGTAGGTCACGCTTGGGATCTACCGGAAAACACGTTTGGAGCTGCGTACGCTAAATTCATGGGATCGAGAAACTTCTCTCCTGATGATCGTCCGCCAGTGAGATTCATGGAGACGGATGAATTGGCTTATGTAGCAACACGGGCACGTGAAGTTCATGACTTATGGCACACACTATTCGGCCTCCCTACGAATCTTATAGGTGAGTCGGCCTTAAAAGTTATAGAGTTCGAGCAAATGTATCTTCCGATGTGCATGCTTTCTGTGATTGGAGGTACCGTGAGGTTCAACGAGAAACAAAGATCAATGTTCTTGAGACATTACCTTCCTTGGGCTGTTCGAGCAGGAAGACAATGCACCGACCTCATGTGTGTGTACTATGAGCGTCACTTTGACGAAGATTTAGAGCAAGTTCGAAGAAAATGGGGAATAATCCCAGCTCCTCAACATCCGAAATGATAAGTTTTTCGACTCGTACTTTGTTTACGCCTGATAACACTAGTGTACTTGGTATTTGAGAGTTGTAAACAGAGAATTTTTAAGCTTTTGATTCAAAAGGATTCGAACATTTTCAGCAGAATATTACAGATAACAACAATTGAGATAGGATTTGACAAGAAACCGACTTCTTATCATTGAAGGCTCACATCAAACAGTTTATAGTGAGACAAGGCAACAAAGACAATGGATACGCATTTGCAAATGCACACACACACACAAATGTTTATTTTTTGTCACCAGTGAAGAGATAATCCAAAGACGATCCACCTCCAGGAGCTGCGTGAACTTTGGTCGAAGGACGGTCCTGCAGAACATAGAATTAGAACATTTGATTCACGTGTAATCGAGTAGTGATGAACACAAACACGAAAACGAAAACTTACAGTGAGAAAGTTTCCGGTGTTTTGTCCTTCAGCTCGGGCATAGTTGTTAACCGGAGTTTTGATACCAGCCGGAATCTGCTTGTTGAGTTCTGCTGGCTCGACACTAGTAGTAGCGGTTGTGTGCGCGGTTGCAGTAACAGGTGCTACGGCTGGTGCAGCAGTTGGCTCAGCAGGAGAAGGACGAGGAGCTGCAGCCGGGGCTGGAGCCGGCTTAGGAGCAGGAGCATCACCACCGAAAAGATAGTTCAGTGAGCTTTGACCTCCACCACAACTGTTTCCACGACCCATTGTATACACTGAGAAACTTCTGAACCCTATCAACAAACCAAAACCCGGAATTGTTATACGAGAATTACGACTTCAAATCGACATCATTGAATTGTAGCAAGTCCTAATACTATTATACTCTTAGAAACCATACATTTTTTGTTCCTATATTTGGAAAAAATACTATGATTAGCTCTTGGAAATTATACACAAGAAAACCACAAATGCTAATACAAAATCCACACTCAAAACGAGAAATGAGACCAATGAAATTTCAAAATTCACAATCCACACTCAACAGTTGAAAGTGGAAGAAATCGGAACAAGAGTGAAATTACAATCAGATCTAAACCCAGCGAAATCGAATCACCATTTCTCAAACTCTTGAATCTACGAAATCGTTCGAGACACAAATCTATTCAAAATTCACACCATAATCGAGGGATCAAAAGCAGAGGAATCTACGATCTAAACTCGACTTAACACACCAGAGAAACGAAGAAAATGAAAAAAACGAAAGCGATCTGGAGAATTTAGGGTTGCAGAAACATACCTTTAGCGAAATTCGCGATCAGATCTAGAAGAAGAAAACGGAAGACGAAGAAGAAGCAAAAAATAAACGCAGACTCGGAAGTGACTACTGAGTCATAAGCGAGCCAGTCTTTATATAAGCTCAATCCGGTTTTGTTAGTTCCATTGTTGGTCCAGTTTAATTAGTCGGTTCTTCGGTTCACATTCACAATCAAACCACCACAATTTGTGAAATGTAAACACACTTTTTTTTCACTTTTCATCGATATGATTTAAATTCGAAATGAAATTATTCCAAAACCGGTGGAGTTTAAAGAAGATTCAGATAATAATTTTGGTATTACAAGCAAAATAAAAGTTATTATTCAATCAGTAAAACACAAGTTATTGGTGCTTTATTGGTTTGTGGGTCACTGTCAAATAATGGCCAGTCTCTGTCATTTCCCGAATCTTATTATTAGCCGTTTTATATCATTTTAAAATTTGAACCATGTAACAAAAGATATTCTGGAATTTTCTGTAACAAAAAAAGAAAAAAAGACTTTCTATATAAAGTCTCATGTAGCAGAAGCTACTAATTCAGGTTTAGTCTGGTTCAAGTAATAATAATTACCAGTAGTAACACTAGCAAGCAACAATAAGCTCAAAACACCAAGTTTCCATGAGAATCCTAAACCGGAATTCTCTTTCTTTTTATGAACCGGAGTCGGTTTTGATTTCCTGAATGATGAATAAGTTTCGACTTCTTCGATTGTCAATGCCGGTTTAAGCGAGCTTTTTGCGGTTTGGAAATGGCGATTGAAAACAGCGGTTGCTTCAATGTTTTCTCTAAGTGAAACAGTTCCGCTTTCTCTACATAGACCCTCAAGTTCGGCACCAGTAAAGAGATCGGTTTCTTCAGCGATTTTCCTGAGATCAACGTCGTTTCCTAGCTTCATGTTCCGCGTATGAACTTGTAGTATCTCAAACCGAGCTTCTAGATCAGGCGGTGGCACGTAAAGCACCTAAAACAAACACATTTCAAAGAAACGGTTTAACAATCCCGGTTTGCTATTTCAGAACTCGTCTAATTCCATTATAAAAGACTTACTAGATCAAATCGACCAGGTCGCATTAGAGCAGCATCAATTGCATACGGGCGGTTTGTAGCAGCCAAGACGAGTATTCCCTAAACCAAAGAACCCGTTACAAACCGAGAACCGAGAACCGAGAAATAATCTCTTTTGTTTGTTTATAGTACCTTGGCTTCTTCAAGACCGTCCATTTCGGTTAAAAGTGTAGATAAAAGCCTTTCTCCGACTGTAGAACTATTGCTCGAGCTATCATCACCTCTACATAGACCGAAGGAAATAAAGATGTTTACGAGTCTATAACGCGAAAAGCAAGAGTTCGGAGAGTTAAAAGACAAACCTTTTACAAGCGACGACATCAGCTTCATCAAAGAATATTATACTAGGAGAAGCAAGTCGAGCTCTTTGAAACGTATTTCGCAATAATGCTTCACCTTCTCCAACATACATTGAAAATAGCTCCGCGCAACTAAAATTACGCCCCCACACAAAGCCAAACAAGAAAGATCAGTTCTTTTAACCAAGAATCATAACCATTTCCTTGTAAAGTTCTAAACTTTTTGATTAATACCTTAAGGAAAAGAAGGAAGCTTGAGCAGCATTTGCAGCGGCTTTAGCAAGAGTCGTCTTTGAGCAACCTGGAGGACCATGGAGAAGTATTCCACGCATAGGCGATATGCCCATTTTTACAAATGCGGCTGAATGTTTGATTGGCCATTCAACAGCTTGTTGGAGTTTTTTCTGCCGGTAAAGAAAATACGAAACCTATTAGTCGTAATGAAAGAGGAAGAAAACAATGTTTAAGGCTATAACTCTCTTTAAAGTATTGACCTTTAGGTCTTTAAGACCACCAACGTCGTCCCATGTCACTTTAGGGATTTCAACTGTGATGCCTCTTGTTATACTTGGACCAACCACAGATTTCGCAATCTTGAAGTCTTGCGATGTTAGAATAAGAGAATCTGAGGATCTTTTGCTTGCAGATATGGCCGCTTCACGGCATAAAGCTTCCAAATCTGCCCCAACGTAACCGTTGCACGATGTTGCTATGGCTTGCAGATCGACATTAGGATCTAAATCAACTTTCTTTGTGTACAGCTGAAAAAATTACAAACATCAAGTTCCCATTTGAGCAGCAACTAGCAATCCTCTTTAAAGAAGTCGATGTTATTACCTGCAGAATTTTTAAACGATCATCTTCATTTGGCGTGCTTACTTCAATTAAAGCATCAAATCGTCCCGCTCTTCTTAGCGCTGGGTCAATTGCATCAATCCTTTTACAAGATCAGGAAAAAGCCATTGAATTATTCCATTTCAAATCACAAAAGTGTAAAACTAAAACAATGTTTTATTAAGGTAGGACAAGAACCTATTTGTGGAAGCTACAACAACAATTCTCGGTGCAGATGATGACGGTTTGTTCGAGTCCATGAGTTGAAACAGTTGAGAAGCAATACGAACATCTTGCTCTCGTCTACATATTAGAGAAAACCAAATCATCCTCAAATCTCTTAAAGATCATAATTACAAAGTAAGTAACAAATACCATACCTAGAATCACGCTTAGGACAAAGAACGTCAATTTCATCGATAAAAACCACAGACGGCTTATCCGAACCAGCGTGAGAAGAAGCCTCAGCGAAAGCTTCTCTTAAGACTTTCTCACTTTCTCCAGCATGAGCTCTATGTACAGAATGGGGACTGAACACAAAGCATAAATTAGCTTTCACCTATTTCCTCTATACCATAAATTTACACAGAAGCAACAAAACAATACCTTAGCACAATCAAATGTGCATCACATTCCTGAACAACAGCACGAACCAAACTTGTCTACAAAAATCAAAATTACAAGAACATGAATTCCAATTCCAATTACAAAAAGTTGAAAACTTTGAAGAACCCAATACATTTTTGTTCTGAAATTTTGTACCTTTCCGGTTCCAGGAGGTCCATATAGGAGCAACCCTCTAGGCCACTACAATGATTGAGTAAAACACAGAGTCAATTAATCAAACTGAATACGAAAGAGAGAAGAAGAAGCTTAAATCAGAGAGTGTAAAGGTGTGTACTTTGAGACCAAGTGTTTTAGCTTCGTGAGGATAGTGAAAAGGGAAGATAATGAGTTCACGAAGCGCTTGTAAAGCCCTTTCATTGCCACCGATTTCAGCTTCAGCTCTCCATGTTTCATCGTTAACGATGTTGTTATCGCAGTTACTGATTTCGGTTTCCATCGGAAAAAACCAAACTTTGAGACCAAAGTTGTGAACTTTTTTTGCAGGGGTTTATGCGCCGGAGCTAACCGGAGAAGAAGATTGATTTTAGACAATAATGTTAGGGTTTTTGTTTTTATTGTGATTTTCCTATTTTACCCTCTTTTCACAAAATGTTTGAAATTGATCAAAGTCAGAACAGAACTTGATACCATTTATCACCATAGTACTCTTATTAGTCATTTTGAATGCAATAATACAATACAAAATTGTGTAATCCAACAATAGTTGTGTAGGGATAACATATGAGTGTGTCAGTCTCTCATGGGGACTGGAATCTCACGCTTCCGGCAGAGGCCTGGTTTGCGGCACGGTTACTTCCAAAATTCTTACGGTTTGATTCACGAGCGATCCTCGATCCAAACTAAAACCAAAGTACAAAACAAAAGTGAGAGTCAAGAGCATGAAGACAATACAAAGCTTCCAACTATACTAGTTTTGAGTCATCTTTTACCTGTATTGCTCTCTTAGGCATCTTTGCAACTTCATGTAAACCAAGCAACTTTGCAACCTTCAAGATTTATGCAACACTTTTCAGGTTTATGAAGTTTAAAGAATGTTTTTGAGGTTTTTAACAAGGAAAAAATGGTAGGCTTTATTACTCACCTGTCTAAGAACTTTCTTGTCTCCCTTCCCACTTGGTTGCTCAAGATCTGCGATTTCCCATAAAGGAATTTCTAGGAGAGTCTTTATCACATCTTCATCTAAGAACGGGAACCGCGCCTGAAAAATGTAATATAAAACCTTTAACAACAGCGCACAAAGGAGAAAACGATTTGAGTTTTCTAGTTGCAGTACAACATATACCTCTTTACCATTATCTGCAATGCATCGATCATCCCGACCCAGATTTCTTTTCCAAATTCTCTGCATATCCAATTTCATTTCTTGATCCAACGCAACCCAACTGACACAATAAAACCAAACTAGTGAGATGAGTTAACAATTACTTTACACTCATAAGAGAAAGTATCTGCAAGCGTATGTGTACCTCCCATTTCGATATTTTGTTCTGTGCCTACCATAACCAGCACATTGCTCATCAGCACCAGCGCCAACAAGCAGAACTCTAGCATAAGATTTATATTTGACGCGATGGTTATCTTCTTCTACTGTTTGATTTTCGCTTTCTTCGTGAATCCAACCATCACCACAAGCAGCTAACCATAGTGCTGTTCCTATGTTAAGGTCCTACAACGTTGCAAAAAGATTGTATGTTTCTCATCGAGTTTATAAGAATGTATTGAGAATCTCTCAAGACTTTTTAAGTTTACCATGTAAGTATCTGCAGGATTGATGAGTGACATAACACGCTTTGTCTCGAAGGTTAGTTTTGGCAAATCAGCATCAATCTCCACAAGTTTCCACCTTTCGTTTGCATCAACAGAATGAGAAATTGGTTAGAATAGTAACAGGCATATGCATTTATACACGGTATCAGATTTAAATACCTTCTCAAAGGTGCAATTTTTTTTAGTTCCTTTATTCCAGCTTTGGCAGAGATTCTATCAGGAGCATTAGGACCATCAAAGCTGACATTAAGAAGATCAACTTCATCTGAAATAAAATAAAAAACAGATTTTGTAAATCTAAATCTAGTTTCAGAATCAATGCGTGAGATGGAAATAGTGTCGAGGAATGGTTACATTTTGGATCAAGGCACTGATCCAACAGCGCAGCAAGTATCATCGAATCTAATCCACCGGAGAAAAGAACAGCAACGGGCACAACTTCTTTTTCTCCCTGAAAAATGCTATGTAGTGAAGTTCGCCGCCTCACTGATTCCTTTAAAACAACCAAAACAGTCTGCGCGAATACTAAAGCTAAACCTTGTCAGGAACATGAAAATTGGACAGAACTAGATGAGTCTGACAAACTTAAGCCGTACCTGAAGAAGTTGAAAGATCTCCAAAAGACGACTTTGATAGATCTTCAGGTCTTGGTTCAACAAAACTCCTTTCCCATTCAATCAAGTCTTTCCACATGGTATTTCTCCATTCGTGTTTCGTGACTTCACCACGAACGCATAAACCGGGTTCTGAAACCTCAAACGAAATGCTGTACACTCCACATGGAAGCTCTTCCCAAAATCTATGAATACTATTACCATTTTCAGCATTTAATCCTGCTTGAGGAACAGAAGAAGCTGGAGAAACAGAAGATAGAATAAAACGAGGGTCTTCCACAGTCGGCCAGTGAACAAGAAGGCTCCTCCGACCAAAAGCATCTTTACCAAACCATAGCGTTCTTGAGCTTTCCTGATAGAGAAAAAGATTCAAAGAGGAAGTAAAATGCAATGGAAAGTAAAGGCAATTTAGAGTATTACCTGCCAATATATAACGGACCACGGACCCTTAATCATCGAAAGAACATCTGGAACCGAATCTTTTTCGCTCTCTAAAGACTTCAAAAGAACTTCAGTATCATTATCATAACTATTAAGTTCAATTCCTCCGAATACTTCACCTGAACAGGAAAATATACCAATTGTTATTGAATAATGTAAAGTAAACTCATGATAATTTCGAAAGATTAAGAAGAAAACCACACCATTGTACGCTAGAATGTTTCGAGAAGAATCTGCCAACGGCTGAATTATAGTACTAGTTCCTCTAAGCTGTAATGTAGAACCTATAAAATGCAATTCACCAAAAGAAGTAGTATTCTCTCCTTCCCTAGCCTCAAATACAGAGAGAGTCACAGATTCTTGAGCACAATTTGGTACATTTGGTCGAAGAAGAATCTTCTTTTCGCCTACACTATCAGGACCTCTTTGTCCTAAAACAGATTTGACATCTTCAACAGTAAATTGCAACTGGTTTTAACCAAGAAAACACACCAAATTAGCCAGCTTTAGTTACTAAAAACCTTATATCAAATATTATAGGATCAAATAACACCAAATCTCTAAAGGTTGATCCTTTCTTTCTACTCAAAATCCAGAACAAAAAAAAGTTTCAAGCTTTAACAGTGATTAAGGCAGAAGCAAACTCTAAACTTAAAACCCAGAAGTAATTCATACTAGAATAAACAAAAACTTCAAAACAGAGATCTAAATCATCATCACAAGTAAAGTTGGAGAAGAGATTTACTCGCTCGAAAGGAGGTTCAGAAAGTGACTGCAACGTCGAGAGTTCGATTCGAACGCCGAACACTATAACCGCAATTCCGCACATTTTTCCGGCGCCGTCTCTCTCTCTCTCTCTTCTCTTGTCTACTTTCCTCAAAAATGGAGAAGAAATTGCTTTAGCCTGTTTACGAAAACATACAAATATTATCATTCTGTTGAGTTAACAAAACAAACTGGCCTCCGTAGCATAGTGGTATTGCGTTCGCTTCGTAAGCGAAAGGTCGTGAGTTCGATCCTCGCCGGGGGCTTTTTTTATTTTTTTGGGCTTTTTATGGATTTTCTACCCTTTTTCAAACAGTCGGTTCTTCTTCTTCTAGAAGAAAAATTCGATGGTTTCCTATGACTACGTGGCGATTTTTTACTGGATGGTATCCAAAAATTTAGAAGAAAAAGGAATAATTGTTTTAATTAGTGGAAAAAGGAAATTCCTAATTCTTGAGGTCAAAAACCCTAGAAGCAGTATATATATACATTCCAAAGTAGACCTCAATTTTCGTATCCTTCTTTCTCTCTCGAGATTGATTTTGCTTTCTTCTCCAATTGTTACACAGGTATTTTTTTAGTTTCTGCTTCAATGTATCTTAAATCTCTTTTTATTTTACGTTTTTACTGTTCTTTTGCCATAAAGTTTGTCCCTTTTTTATCCGAATTCGCCGTAAAGTTTACACCTTTCGCTCTCTAAATCCATGGAAGTTCAATTTAATCCTTAGTTATATAAAATAGTTGCACTTGCAAGTATAGTTTAACATATTCGTACTATTTTACTATTGTTTTGTGGTTGTACTTGGTTTCTTGTTTGATAAGTCTTGTGGGTTTTCAATTTATGCTCGAGTTTCTTGTGGTTATAACTTATGTTTTTTCTTTTAGATGCAAAAAGCCTTCTTTTTTTTTGGAGGTATTTGAAGAGTATTTGTACTAATGAATAATATTTTGGTAATTATCTTTGGATTATGCAGATATGACTCCTGAATCAAACGGTCCATTAGTAGATCCAAACAGTGTAGGCAATGCTTTCGTTCGTAAATACTACAACCACCTTCACGAATCACCCGCAGAAGCGCATAAATACTATCTCGAGGATAGTTTGTTTGGACGGCCAGGTCTTGATGGCAATATGGTTTATGTATATACCCTGAAAGTAAGTTCCTTGAATGCCATAGTTACCTTCTGTTTTTGTGTTAAGTTTGTTTTATTGATTCGACAAGATCGATTTTTTTTCCAGGATATTAATGAACAGATCATGTCCTGTGACTACCAAAACTCTAGAATCCAGATTCTGACTGTTGATTCTCAAACATATTTAAAGACTGGAGTTGCGACTCTAGTCACGGGTTTAGTAATTCGAAAAGATGGAGAAAGGAGAACATTTTTTCAAAGTTTCTTCCTTGTACCTCAGAACGGAAGCTACTATGTGCTTAACGATATCTTGAGGTACGTGTCTGATGAGTCCGAAGCCAACAAAGAGGTTCCTCAAGTAATCGAGCCTGCAAAGGAAATTGTAGAGGCGGTTACAAAACCCGCGAAAGTCCTCAAGGAGAAAGTGGTTAGTGGAAACAGCAACTTACCGAAAGTTGAAGAAGTTGCCCCCAAGAGATCCTTTGCAGCAATTGTTGGTCTCCACCAACTTCCGGCTCAAGAATGTACTCCGAACAATGTTAAAGCTTTGCCTGTAAAGACGAAACCTGTGGAAAAGCCGAAAGTTGTACCTGAGCCTAAAGCTCCAGTTCCTGAACAGGCTTCAAGTCAGGGCATATTTGTTGGGAATTTGCCCATGGATGCGACTGTCAAGGAACTCTACGAGACGTTCAAAGGTTTTGGAGCTATTAAAGAACGCGGTATCCAAGTCAGAAGTTACCAGGTTAGTTATTCTCTAAACGGTCTTTAAGAGTGTTTAGTTTTTGAAACCGTTCACTCACACGTTTAGTAAATCTTTGACCTTTCAGGAACAAAGAAGCTGTTTCGGGTTTGTGACATTCGAGAATAGCGAAGCGGTAAAGAAAGTATTCCAGGCTGACAAGGAAAGTGCAATCTATATCGGAAACCGAAGAGCATTTATACAAGGAAAGCGAGGTAAGAAGAATGAGAATGGCGCTAGACCGTCTGCACAAAACAATAGGAATGAGAATGGTTACGGAAGAAACGACAAAGACAAACCTCGAGGCAACGGTTCCAATGGAGGACAGAACAGTAAGGCTAGTGGTGATGGTAAAGCATATCAGAAGAAGACCAATGGCAATGCTCAGACCAAAAAGTAGAAAAGAGTTAAAAAAGGAGATTTGTAGGCAATTAACTTTTTGTTTTGGGATTAATCTAAGATCATTTTTCTTCCTCTTTGATTTAAAGTTACAAAATTGAATCTTGATTCAAGGTTCTTCACTTCTTCTAATGAACTTCTTTACAAGAGATAAAGTCTAGAGCTTTTTTTTTTTTTTTTGTGGTCTAATTTAACTGATTCAAGAACAAGAACAAGGAGAATGTGAAGAACAACACCAAGGACAAGGAGGAAAACAAGAGAACCATCTACACATTATTGATGATGGCTTCTGGTTCGATACCGCTTCTTCTGGTTGTTGTTGTTGTTTCTCTTGTGATTCCTCTCCTTGTTTCTTCCGTTCCTCTGTTTCCGCATTTGATGATTCACTCGCAGCTCCCGCCAAACTGTACAAAAACCGCAAAAACTTCCATGAAAACCGATATAAACAAATCGAGAAGAAGAGATCACTATGGAGTCATAAGGAGATAGAGTTTGTTACATTGGGAAAGAGAAGGAATGCGCGCTGTTTGAACTATGATTAGAACGGTATGAAGTTGTAGGCGTTTTCCAAGAAACCGCAGGATGTTGTTCTTCTTCTTCTTGTACTAATACTACAACTTGCTCTTCCTTGTCTGAATCATCAAGAAGAAGAATCTTGGATGGTTCTTGTTGGAGGACGGGTTTCGGTGGTTCTGATCCGGGAGGAGGAGGCATAGGAAGAGCAGGACTATAAGCTAATAACTCTCCTGATTTATAAAGCTCACCTGATTTCATCAAATCGTTACCGTAAAAACTATTACGTCCTAAATGAATACTAAACAGCGATTCGTTCGAAGTACAACTCCATTCAGCTGGTATATTCGATTTACTTCTCTCGAAAACCGAAGACGGAATCCTATCCGGGTCATACCCTTTTATTCCTTCATCTACATTTTCATCTCTTTTCATTACTTGAACAGGAGGTGAATCCGTTGGTGTATCGGGTAGATTTTGAGGCGATAAATTCGACGAAGACGATGAAGAAGACGATGATCTTGAATGTGTCTCTAAGTGAATGCTTACACCATTTTCACCTTCTTCGTCATGGTTAGTCTCCATTAAAGACCTGAAAAGTAATCATTTTCACGACATTTCTCGGGTTTATCGATATATTCATAAAAGACATACCTTTGATTCAGAACAATGATTCAAGTGTTGTTTCTTCACTTGGATAAGTTGTGAAATTTATTATCTTTTTCTTTGTTAGAGAAAATCTATGGAGGAACAAAAATTTAAGATATTGAGATTTGAGGAAAAGGGGATCTAGGGTTTGTTGTTGTTGGTCTTCTGGGAGATGATGATAAACAGAACGAAAGGTATGTCGTAAAGTTCGGACCTTTATAACTAACCATGGCTGCGTCGTTTCGCGCCATGTTCTTCTTTATCTGTTTTTTTTAATGATTCCATGTGGTAAGGTCTATTGTAGATATCGTGTTCTATCCAATAGAAAGAGACGCGTTGACTTTGACTACGTGTTCGTAAGTTACAACAACAACAAAAAAAAGTCATTTTTTTCTTCTTCTTTATTGCTACTGAATTGGAAACTGAGAAAAGCTTGTAAACGAAGGTGAAGTTTTTTTTTTGGAATCTAGGGTTTGTAACTTCCCTCTACAATATTGAATCTAGGGTTTTTGATGTTGAATTCTTTGTTTTGTGAGGGTGTGTATTTGGGGGATTGATAATTTAGACCTAATTGATCGATTTCTTGGAATTAGAATAATGAAATTGAGAAATTTCTATCGAATTGGATCTTCCATTACTGTAAATTCTGTAGCTTTTCTTCATTTTAGGGTTCTTAAAGGTTGATTCTTGATTATCGATGTAGTGGCTGCTCGAAAATTTCACAACCCTGAAGAAAAGTTTGTCTTTTGATTTGTGGCTTTCTCTGTTTTAGCATAATCTTTTGATAAAGTTAAGCTTTTTGTTCATTCTCGATAAATTTCATGTCAAAATTGTTGTTTTCAGGTTGGTAATTGTTGTCAAAGATGCATCAGTAACGTGTAAGCAAGAGAGGAAATTTTGCCACAATGGGAGAGCAAAAGGATCCATTTTTGACTACTAATCTTCCGGATTTCGTATCGTCGCAAAATATTGGTAGACCGGTTAATAACCTTGAAGGACAGAGTAATAACCGTGGGCATCCGTTTTCCGGACTTAAGAAGAGAGGTCAATCTAGTCGTTCATGGGTGAAAATCGACGAAAATGGGAACTCGACGGTATTAGAGCTCGATAAAGCAAGTATAATGAAGCGTTGTTCCTTACCATCAAGAGATTTAAGGCTTCTTGACCCTTTGTTTATATACCCATCGAGTATTTTGCGACGTGAGAGAGCGATAGTAGTCAGTCTCGAGAAGATCAGATGTATAATCACAGCTGAAGAAGTTATTCTTATGAATGCTCGGGATGCGTCTGTTGTTCAGTATCAGTCGGAATTGTGTAAACGTCTCCAGTCGAAACAAAACCTTAATCTCATCGGTTAGTTTGATTTCGTTTTATCGCTTTTATGGCCTGGAATTACGATACTGATTAGATGATTTACCGTTTCAGATGACTTACCGTTTGAATTTAAAGCGTTGGAGCTGGTTTTGGAATTATCTTGCTTGTCTTTAGATGCACAGGTTTGTCACATTCTTTTGTTATAAGATCATACCGTACAATTATTCATGTAATACGAAAAGTTTATGTGAATGAGTTTGATTTTTAATAGGTGAATGAGCTTGAGATGGAAGTGTATCCAGTTCTTGATGATTTAGCTTCAAATATCAGCACTCTTAATCTAGAACACGTACGTAGGTTAAAAGGCCGTCTTTTAACCTTAACGCAGAAAGTTCAAAAGGTAAAATCTCGAATAGCCCTTAAAATTTGGTACGATACATTTTGATTTTCGGGGTTTGAAATTTGCAGGTTTGTGATGAGATAGAACATTTAATGGACGATGATGACGACATGGCTGAAATGTATTTGACGGAGAAAAAAGAAAGAGCCGAAGCTCATGCTTCTTCTCCAGGGGAGTTAGAAGATAACCTCGGTGACGAATTTGAATCTTCGGGAGTAGTTTCTAAGTCTGCGCCGGTTTCACCTGTTGGTTCAACAAGTGGAACTTTTGGGAAGCTTCAAAGAGCGTTTAGTAGCGTTGTTGGTTCACACAGAAGCTTGTTAAGTTCCTCTAGCAGCGGAGAGAATATCGATCAACTAGAGATGTTACTTGAAGCTTACTTTGTCGTTGTTGATAATACTCTTAGCAAATTATCATCGGTTAGACTCTTAAAATCTTTTTTCAACTAGAGATGTCGTTTCATCGTATTGAATTATGATCTTGTGTTTGTAGCTCAAGGAGTATATTGATGATACAGAGGATTTGATCAACATTAAGCTGGTAAAGACCGGAAAAAATCAAATCTTGTTCTCGTTTCATACGAAGATTCGTCTCTGACTTTTGTTGTTCATGTTTTGTTTTTATTAGGGGAATGTACAGAATCAGTTGATTCAGTTTCAACTGCTTCTGACCGCGGCGACTTTCGTGGCAGCTATTTTTGCGGCTGTAACTGCGGTTTTCGGGATGAACCTGCAAGACTCGGTTTTCAAGAATCCGGCGATGTTTCAGTGGGTTTTGCTTGTGACAGGTATCGGATGCGGGTTTTTGTATTTCGGTTTTGTGTTGTATTTCAAACACAAGAAAGTGTTTCCTCTCTGAAACTACTACTTGATGAGTTTCTTTTTGTAAAAATGAACAACTAATGAGACGGTTCAACATCATCATAATAACAAAATAATGTTCTTTACTATTGAAAGATTAATACCAAATGTTCTATGCCAGTGCTGGTTCTGGTTTTCGCTTCCATGACAGAACTTTGGTGATAATATATGAATGTATTCCCTAGTGGCTAGTGATGTTTGCCAAGAATATAAATTGAAAATATTAGTATAATACTCTCTGTTTGTTTTTATATGATGTTTAAGGTTTCACACTCTTATTAAGAAATCATTAAATTTATTTTGTTTTTTGAAATAAAACAATATATTTTATTTATTCAAGACATTTTGACCAATAAAAATTCAATTTGCAGAAATTAAAGTCAAAAACACTAAAAAATCAATTAATTGTGCATTGGTAAGTGCAACATCACTTATTTGTGAACAAAAAATAATTCTTAATACATGACTTAAAAACAAACGGAGTGAGTATAATTCAAAAAACTGTTTTTTTTAAAGAATCAAATCTAAAAGCAACAATACACTAAAGAAGTCAAATTTTTTAAAAAACAAAGGGATTGATAATAGTCAAAACAAAAGCACATATGATCAAACTTCCATCACTTTAGAACGCAAGACAGCATAAGAACTAGGGACCGTAAGCACAACATTAGTCCATTCAACTTTTCCCCAAACTTCATCATCGTCGCGTTTTTCAAGAGCAATCACCGAACACAAAATATTCTTGTTTTTGTTTTGAGAATCTTCAAACTTGTCCCATAAGATCAAGAGTTTCCCACAATTGATAGCTAATGTTAAAATATCACCACAACAATTCCTAATGAATACTTCCAAACCTTTAACCATTCTCCACTCATTATGCTTTGTGTCATACCAATAGCAACCTCTTTTACCACAAGCGTACCATACATTCTTTATCGCACACCACTTATAAACAAAGACATCTTTTGCTTGAACATCCCATCTATCTTCTTTCGGATCATAAACATAATCGTATCTGCGCTGCTTCTAACGTATATCTTTCCTTGGTGCACATTCATTTCTTTAATCAAAGAGAAACGGAGCTCACGGCCAGGGTCAGGTAAAGATTCCCAAGTTTGAGTCTTTGTGTCGAAACCCTAGCCATATACCGGCAAAGAAAGCAATAACTAGCAATAACAATAATTGTATAAACTTCTCTAATCGAAAGTATAATTTTCCTTTTACCGAAACCCTAGCCATCAAGAAATGACCTACTCATACATTGATTATATATCATAGTAACAATTCATGCATAATATTGTGTACTTGTGCGAATTCATATATGGATTCATATAACTTTTAAAAATATTAATGTACTAATACGACTGGAGGAATGCCATTGGCCGAAAGTGGTTTCTGACAAATTTATGCGACTAAAATGGTCATCCTTTTAGCTGTTTAGATTGTAGGTGTTTATGTGAATTGCCTTTTAAAATCATTTTCTATGTCCCGATGAGGCCATAAGAACCGCGACAGCAACTATGAACATAAAAAGCATACTAATAAGAAGTGTATATGTTCTTCTTGATGATCTCCTATATTCTCCAAACATCAATATCCCCCAAAATGTGCTCACAAGTGGAAGTGCCTAAAACAACTCAAAATCAGTCAGTTTTTTTTTTTTTTTTTTTTAACTCTTAGTCCATTGAACAGAGAATAAGTTTGTAATCTAAACCTGAACAGCACCTGCAGCTGCATAGCCAGCGGCTTGACCACCCATAAAGTGAAGACCATTGCCAAATCCACAAAGTAAACCAGCCAAGAAAGACCAGCCTCGACCCTTCCAGTCATTTAGATAAGCTTTAAAAGAAGATCTTGGGAGACCAAGAATAGGCCAATAGAGAAATCTTATGTTAAGTATTAAAACAATCACAAATGCTGAGATTGAGAAATAGAAGTAGGCAGCGTACACATTGAGTTTTGAAACTCCATGTTTCAATGTGTGCCATTGATCGTTTGTCGCTAAGCTGAATGCAGGGGAGATTAGAGAGAAACAGATACCAGCAAAGAAAGTTATTGCTAGTCCAATTATTGTGCTTTTCCCAGAGACCAGTTAATCCAAATCTTGTAATTTTCAAAAAAAAAAAACATAAATTTCAGTTTATGGAAAACACAAATTTGGTTACAACTTTTAACCTTTACGGCTCTTTGTTTCTCAAGCTCTATGAGAAAAGCTGCAGTCCCTTCTTTTGCTTTCCCTTTCGCTAACCCGTTATTTGCAAGATCTGTCTCTAAACTAAAACAAGATCAAGATCAAGATCAATATGTCAATTGCCAAACCAAAACAAATCAAGAACTAGTTGTAAATATTTTTTTAACCTTTTAAAATCTTGAAGTTTGGATTTGTTATCAAGAACTGCATTTGATTTATGAACGGCAGAGCCGAAACAAATAGCGATCAAGAAACAAGCGACTCCCGGGAAAAGGACCTCAGCTCTGTTGATTCTATCATCCAAGAAATAGTTCAAAGTTGTGCCTATGCAAGAAACCAGAGAAATCTCAAGAGAAGAAGGAAAAATCAGTTAAAAAGTAGCAATACTAGCAGTGATGACTTCAGTGACCGATAAGCCAACAAAAGCCCAAGCATATTGTGTTGCCAAGGTTCCAAGGCTAAGAACAATTCCTCCAGCCATTGCAAAAGACTGCCAATTATCCTGTGGTTAAAAAAAAACGTCTTTCAAAAACCGCAAATATATATAGCTGCAAGATTTTGAAAAGAGATGCAACTGACTTGAGAAAGCTGTGTGATGAAATTTGGTCTTCTTGGACTTATTTCGCCTAGTGTAAACGCTAAGATTACTGCAGCTAACAGATTTGTGAGTGCATAGTCAAGATAAGTGTGTTGAGGAAGTCTACCGCGTCTTTCGGTTAAAGTCATTATTGCTGGCCATGTCCCTAAGAAGAGCCAAGCCAAGAGCATACATATGATTGGTCCTCCTTTGCTCTCTATCATATACATCTTTCACTCTCTATGAACAAAAAAGAAATTAAATTTTTAAAGATTTTGTCTTAAGCTTGAAGAAGAACAATAAAGAAAGAAAGTTTGATGGGGATAGATCCAGATTCAGAAAGAACTTAGCTTCCCATTTTTGTATAACATAAACAAATCTCAAATTTAGATTCTTAATTACGCAAGTCAACATAATGAAAAACTACACGAAGTACAAATTAGATTTTTAGGCCAAAATTTTTTGGATTTGGTGATCTACACTTTTATTTTTTTAAGATTGGTGACATACACTTTGGTTGGAATTATAATCCTCTAATACCCTTATATTTATTAATTGTGTGATTTGTTTCCAAAATATAAGATTTTTTCCTTAATTGTAGGATTTGAAAATTGATTTTCATATTTAATTCTGATTTTATTTAATAATTTCGGATTTATTTTAATTTTATTTTGAAAATTCATTTATTTGTTAATAACATTAATTAAATTTTAAGATTTATAATATAAATATTAATTTTCGGAAAATCTTATTTTCATAAATATTAATATTTTCGGAATATATATAAATATTTTTGGAATATATAAATATTTTCAAAAGATTTTAAATCTTATTTCCTTATTATGCAGAATCTAATATAACTGAATATTTGATTTCCTTAACTGAAAGATTTGATTTCCTAAATTTTTGGAATTTGAAAATTAATTTTAGAATTGGTATTCTCAATTTTTCAAAACATAGAACAAACTGAAGAATACATATTCTACATTTTGTAGAACGCAGAACAAAGTAAAGATTACGTATTCTGAAATTTGATTCTAAAACTTTTAGAATATTAGTGGTTCTCTAAATTTTTTAGAACATAGACCAATGTGCAGATGACGTATTCTGATATTTTGTTCTAAATCGTTTGGAATGTGCGTGTGCTCTAAATTTTTAGAACAAAGAGCAAAGTTAAAAATACAAATTCTAAAACTTGCAGAACATGTACAATCGGTAGATTATATTTTCTAAACTTTTTAGGAACATGTATTGACAGTAGAATGTACATTCTGTACAAAATATATTGAATTTAGAAATCCAAATTTTAATCTACTGGTTACAAATTAAAATTTTCACCTTTGATAAAAAGTTTTATTATTTCATTTGTTACATGTTTGAAAAAAAAAGTTTGAAAAAACTAATTATTTATATTAAAAGGTAATTGTGGCAAAATTTGGCAATGTCAAATAAAAGTGTAGATGGACAAATTAAAATTTAGAAGACCTTTTAATCCAATTTTCCCCAAATTTAACCAAATACTTGAACATGTTACATTGATTATTATTTTTATTTTTTTCAGGGCTCTAGAACTATTCCAAATGTGATCCTTTACGCAGTTTAGCTCGTAGACGTTTATCACCTAATCAAATATCTTTATATAAGAACCACGACAGCAACTATGAACATGAAAAGCAATATCCTCCAAAAAGTGCTCACAAGTGGAAGTACCTAAAACCCATCAAAATCAAAATGAAAAATAAATTTTATGTTCTCAAATCTTAAACCATTGTAATTAGAACATGTTTTAGTCTAAACCTGAACATCATCTGCCTCTTGACCGTCTAGACCATTACCGAATTCCGGAAAAAAACCGAATCCGAATCTCCTAGGCCATGTGATTTTACTTGCTACAAGATCAAAGACACCACAATTCAAAGGATGATCAGGATCCGGCGAAACATCTTCATCAACAAAACACATCGAATCACTCTTGATTCCATCACCATATACCGGAACAAACCACTGAGTTTTATCTATATAACCACCGAATCCGAATCTTTTAGGCCATGTGATTTTACTTGTTGCAAGATCAAAGACACCGCAATTCGTAGGATGATCAGAATCTGGCCAAACATCATCATCAACAAAACAGATCGAATCGCTCTTGATTCCATCGCCAGCATTTTGAACCGGTGCTCTTATTGTAACCCCATGACCAAATATCAGCATCTCATTATTACCAATAGAATTTACTCTTTCCCATTTTTTACTCTCGAAATTCATCTTAAAGACGTAAAACAAAGTTCTCTTCATGAATAGCTTTTAAGCTAAGGATGATCAAAACCTCTCCCGAGTCACGAATCGCTATTCTCCTCTTCCAAATGTATTCCCCCGAACTCTCAACGAAGCGAAACGGATAATTAAGATACGAATTTTTTTGAATTTTTGGTGAACGTCCAGAGAAATCAAGAATCTTGATGTGATGATCCAAAGTATAAAGATAAAGCTTACTGTTATTATAAGCCATATCGAAAACACCCGAATTTACGACTCGGCGATCCCATTTCCGCCACGAACGATCTCCTTTCTTGATTGAGAACAATTGATGCTGTTTGAAAATAAAAAAAACGACATAATCCCCTGTTTTCTCGTTTACAGACAAAACAGCCGAGTTCTTGCATCCGATGACGTCGTTTTTCAACTTGCGTGTTCGAGCTGAAGGAACCGTCCACGGAAGATTGATTCTTTTGCACGTTACCAAGTCCACAATACAGAAATTTAGACAAGGATCAACTAACAAGACACAATTCCCAGAGCTAGCCATACAAAAGCTTTCTAGGACGAAATCGAGTTTGATTTCTTCGGGATCGAACAACATCGAAGCAGAACCTTGGTATGTGATTCGCCATGGACACAGAGAACCTCTCACGCAAGTTGTCGAAACGGTATACCAATCCGAGCAAGTGGATTTTGCTTTGTGAAAATCTTTAGAGCTCAAGCTTTCGAGGATCGGTCGTAGAAGATCGGTATCAAGCTTAGACCAATTTTTTGGTCTCTTCTTCCTTCTTATCAACTTTTTTAGAGTATCCATGTCTGCGATTACCTGCCGATCACACTATTGGATCTAGGGTTTTTAGGGATTCATTTTAGGTTTTTTTTTTTTGTTCCTTAGATATTTTTAGTCTAAAATTTCGGTTTTATTATTTGGTTTAGGGTTTTGTGCTCATTTCTATGGGTGGACTTGAATAGTCCTAGAGAACAAAAGAGACAATTAGATGACGGATAAATCATAGGCTTAACTTACCTTTTATTATAGTTGTATGCATTTTTTTTTTTGGGTCTAGTTAAAGTACCACTCTTTTATGATTTGAAAGTTTTTTATTCGTACAAAAAACGAAGAAGATGTTTTCACTTATTTATATGTAAATTTTTCACTTTATGAAATATTGTATAATCAATATTATTATACAGTTTTTCATGATTAGTTGAATAATTTTTCATTTTTGTTTTTCAACCCAAAATTATTTATGCGAATTTACATAGGATCTCATTAAGGATAATTGTAAAAAGGAATAACATTTATACTAAATTACTAACGAAAGATGTATTCAAACAATGGTAGCATGACCGGACAATAACTCTTCATACGCAACGCCATAACTAAATCTCCAACCTTACATATTTTCTCTTTCCTTGTGGCTTCGACCCCGAATCTAATCGACTCATCCGTCGAGTCGAACCTCGATCCTCCAACTCTAAATCCAATCACCATTTACACTTTTAAATACCTCATTAATTAACCAACCTTTACTAAACTTGGGAAAAATGATGGCCAAGGAGTAAAATTAAAAAATCATGAAATGTTTTTAGTCTGATTTCTAAATCAATTAATCAAACAACATATAGTTTGCTTACTTGAGCCTAAAGGTGAGATGACCTAGAGTTAACTCTAGTTCCATTGTGTCTTTAAAATAAACTTTTTCTAACCACTAGCATAGGAACCATGACAGGACAACCATCCATCATGCGCAACACCAGAACTAAATCTCCAACCTTACAGATTTCCACGTCCCTTGCGGCTTCGACCCGAATGTAATCAACTCCTCCGTCGATTTCAAATCTCCCGACCCCATCAGCGGAATGATCCCACGGTAAACCAAACACGACTCGCCACATGAGCCTCCGAGTGAGGGCACTCCGGGTCAACCACCGACAGAATTGGAACGCTCGGCCTGTACTTGGCAACAACGACAATCGCCTTGGCTTTCATTTGGGGAGCGACACACGTAACACCGCAAGCGATTGTGCTCTCGAATTTGAGTAACGGTCTCCGAACGGCTCTTTTTATTTTCATATGAAAAGCTGTGTAGTCGATGAAATCTATGTTAGAAAAATTATAATTATTATTCCAATTATTAATTTTTCCCATTTATATGGTCTTATATATAACTCATTAATTTCTAATGGAATTGTTATTCCTTAATAACATTTGGTAAATAATTATAAGAAGTTTAAATTCCATTAAGTAAACCCTTCTAGATGAATGGGCAAGTGGCAAACATTCATGGTTGCCATGTATAACAAGTTTGACAACTTATGCAAACTTTCAAGGTGGCAAACATTCATGGTTGCCATGTATAAAGAAGTTTGGCAAGTTAGACAAATTATGCAAACTCTTATGGATGAGCCACACATATAATCTCCTACCATGATGGATGGTTGAGATTAAAACTCTAATGAGGAACTAGGTCCTCTCTCCACCTATAAATACATGCCTTACTCCATCTAAGAGGCTACAACAATCTAAGAGAGAAACATAACACCTAGAGAAAAACTTATAGGCAAGGGGAGAGAAATCCTAAATTTCCTAACTAAAGATCAAGCTCCGCCTTCCGACTTCCACCTTCCGACGTCCTAACGAACTTCCGCCTTCCGACGTCATAACGATTAAGCTCCGCCTTCCGACGTCCTAAAGCTCCGTCTTCCGTTTCCGATAACCAATCAAGAAGACGTCATTAAAATGAATGAAGGTATTCCATTAACCTTAATTATGATTTATTATGTTATTAACATAGATGTTAAAGATCCTAGGCTTAATGAAATTTTATTCTCATGCATGTATATAATTAAACACATGCATGCTAAATTATTCTTACATGTGGTATCAGAGCCTTAGGTTGTAAACATCTATTTAATACATTATGTATAATAAATTTATGATGTTAATAATTAAGGACTTTGCTAGAACTAAATTAATGTTTTATTTAAATACATGCAAAATCAAAATAATTTTTTGAATTAGAGAATTTTGCATATTAATCATTCTAGCAAAATCTATATACACTTATTTTACGCATAATTCACATTAAATCGTGTAATATGCATGAGGATCAAATATTGAGTTTGTAAATCACCACAGTGAGCTTACTCTTAAATGGTTTGTAAATTTGATATATTTATGTATTAATATGTTACCCACATGTAGACTATAAACATAAATATGATCAAATAATTAATGGAGTTTTGTATATGTGTAATCAAAGGATATCCACAGATAACTTTGTTTAAATAATTCAATACAATGCTAAATAATTGATTATAAATTATATGAATTAAATAAAGATTATGGTGACTACCCAGAGGAGCATCATTAATTATTATCATATAAAAGAAAATTATGTATATGTGTTATAAAAGTTAAAGAAGCCTAATTAAAAACTTGTCGTATCTATGAAAAATATTGCAGCATCATTTCCTGCTAGTATGTCATCTATGGTCTCATCTGTTCCAATTCTTACGGGAACCAACTTCTCAGAATTGAAAGAGAAAGTTGAGTTCACATTAGGAGTACTGAACTTGGACTTGGCACTTCGTGAAGAAGAGCCAAATCCAATAACCGATGACAGTACTGATGAGGAATATACTCTCTCTAAATCTTGGGAGAAAGCGAACAGATTGAGCATTATGTTCTTTAGAATGACAATAGCTAGCAACATTAAGTCTTCCCTACCAACTCTAGATAAAGCTAAGGCTTATCTGACAGCTATAGAAGAATGGTTTAAGACTGCAGACAAATCCCTAGCTGGGAAACTTATGGCAGATCTTACAACCATGAAGTATAATGGCTCAAGGTCTATGCATGAACATTGCATTGAAATGATCAACCTTGCGGCCAAGCTGAAGAATTTAGGAATGAGTGTGGACGATTCATTTCTTGTCCAGTTTATCCTAAATTCTCTACCCCCTCAGTATGGACCATTCCAAATTAATTACAATGCCATTGATGAAAGATGGACATCAAATGAATTGGCTAATAAATTGGTACAAGAGGAGGCTAGACTTGGCCGTGAAGGCATTAAAGTTGCTCATTATGTTCAAGACGCTGGATCCAAAGTTGTGAACAAGCATCAGAGTAACCGCAAAAGAGCATCATCCCAAATGAATAGCTCAACCCACGCTCAAGAGAAGAAGTAGGCAAAGAAAGATGACCGATGCAACTTTTGCAAAAAGTTTGGTCACTTTCAGAAAGATTGCGCTAAAAGAAAAGAGTGGTTCGAAAAGAAAGGTAACCTTATGGGTTCCGTAAGCTTTTTCGAGTCAAATCTTACTAATGTTTCTTCTAAGTCTTGGTGGATAGATAGTGGTGCTAATGTGCATGTTTCCAATTCCTTGCAGGGATTCCTTACGACCCAAACCATAAAGGCAAGTGAAAACTACTTATTGATGGGAAATCGAGACAAAGCACCAGTTGAAGCTGTTGGCACTTATCGTCTCATATTGGATAGTGGATTTTGTTTGGATTTATTTCAAACTCTTTATGTTCCATCTATTTCCCGTAATTTAGTTTCATTAAGCAAACTTGATGTAGCTGGTTTTCATTCAACTCAAGGAGATGGATGTTTTAATATATTTCTAAACTCTAATCGAATTGGTTTAGGAATATTAATTGATGGCCTTTACATGTTAAAATTGGCTAATCAAAATTATAACGTACATCTCACCCTGCATGCTAAAAGTGGTCTTAAAAGTAAAACATCTGCAAAAGATTCTTATTTCTTGTGGCATAAAAGACTGGGACACATTTCCAGTGAAAGAATTAAAAGATTGGTAAAAGACGGACTCATTCCAAATCTTGATTTTACCAATTATAAAGAGTGTGTAGATTGCGCTAAGGGTAAGCAAACTAAACACACTAAGAAAGGAGCCACAAGAAGTACACAGCTTCTTGAAATCATACATACATATATTTGTGGACCTTTTGACGTTCCAAGTTTTGGAGGTGAAAAGTATTTCATTACCTTTATCGACGATTATTCACGTTTTTGTTATCTCTATCTATTGCATGAAAAATCTCAAGCTGTAGATGCTGTACAAGCATTTATTACTGAAGTGGAGAGGCAATTAGATAGAAAAGTGAAAATTATAAGGTCAGATAGAGGTGGTGAATTTTATGGCAGGTATGATGAAACAGGACAACATCTTGGACCGTTTGCCAAACTTCTCCAGAAATTAGGAATAGTTGCACAATACACAACACCTGGTTCTCCATGGCAGAATGGTGTAGCTGAAAGGCGTAACCGTACTTATATGGGAATGGTTAGATCCATGATGAGTTATGCTAACTTACCTATATCCTTGTGGATGGATGCATGCATTACGTACTGCAGTGTATATCTTGAATAGAGTTCCGAGCAAAGCAGTTCCAAATACTCCTTTTGAACTGTGGAAAGGCTGGAAACCTAGTTTGGCACACCTCCATACCTGGGGATGTCCAGCTGAAGCAAGAATATATAATCCACATGAAAAGAAATTAGATTTCAGAACGATCAGTGGTTTCTTTATAGGCTACCCTGAGAAATCTAAAGGATATAGATTTTATTGTCCAACCCATAGTACAAGAATAGTAGAAACCAATAATGCCAGATTTTATGAGAATGGCGAAATTAGTGGGAGAAATAAAGTACAAGATGTGATCATTCAGGAATTAAGGGTTAATATCCCATTACCCTCTATTCCGAATGTTGTTGGAAATCTTCCAGTTGTTGAACCATTAAACAACGTTTTTTGAAAAATATTTTATAAGATTTTCTGATTTTTTAATTAACTTTTTCACCAGAAGAGGATGAAACATAACCATTAAAGCCAAAGAGATTTTATTGTTCATTCTCTAATACTTATTTTAAAATAAACTTAAAATGGGCATTTAAATAATTTCAAAAAAAATGTTCCCGGATACACTCGAACTCCATATGATGCATAGCCAGTAAAACTAAAGAGAATTTATTGTTCTTTATCATAATAGAATCATAATATTTTGTAATTAACGTGAAATAAGTTGCATATTCCATAAATCTAGGAGTAAATATGTTAGTTACCTTAAATGTGTATTTTAGAAAAATCTTATATGGAAAACACGATATTCCATAAATCTAGGAGTCAATATTTCTTCTTTTGTCCCCTTAAAGGTTACATGGGTCCGAGTTCATCAGATTGATCGAGCTATGGTTAGATTGATCAATTTAGTCGAGTCTGAAAGGTTTATCCACTTATATGGAAATCTGTACATGTCAGATGTATCTAGATTTTTACTATCAACTAATTTGGGGTTTTGACAAATGATTAGTAGAGAAACAAGCTACTTAGGGTTTGAAATTCTTAAAAAATGGAAAAATGTTGAAACTTACCATTTAAAAAAAAAAGGAAAAAAGTGCAACAAGTGGGCCTCGAACCAGAGTCCCCCATTATTGACATGAATTTCTTAAATGTGAGTAGCCAATTGAGCTGTGTATTATAATATGGTCTTTATCGTTGATTAAACAATACATAGGGATCAAAAATACTATTTTCTACCACAATACAAAAATACTATTTTCTACCAGAATACAAAAACACATAAAAATAAATATATAATTATTTAATTTTATTATATATATATAATTATTTAATTTTATATTCAAAATTTTGTTGAGATTTTATCAATTAATGATTTTATTCATATAAGATTTTCTGAATTAATGATTTCATTCACTTTCCTATTTTGAAAATTAAAATACTAAATATAATTAAAAATTAAAAAATTAAGGACAATTTTGGGATTTGAAATTACATAGTCCTAATGGGACATTTCTAAACTCGTAAAATCCTAATGGGACATTGTACATTTCAATTTGTCTTATTTTAGCAAATTTCTCAGAATCAAAATATAGGCAGATTTATGGTACCCTTAATTTGTGAGTAAGGAAATTCGTTTTAAAAAAAATGGTTGGACAAGTGATGTCGGATTCACCATCATCCAAAAACATAACCTTTCGTGAGATTTGGTAAGTACATGTGTGATTTTCTATCTTTCTCCAAGTCAAATCTGTACATTATATATCTATCTTGGTGGGTAAATTTTCAAGTAAATATCTGTGAACCGTCACTTGGGCAAAATCAGAATTATGCTAAAGCCAAAATGAGCATTCCTAGCTTTGAATTGTGGGCTCATATGTGATCTCCACATGCAAATTTCTCAATCACTCTAGCTCTTTCGCAACTTGAATCATGCTATTCAACGGTTTTGATTCTGAGTTTAGATGAACCACATTGGTATTCAATAACTTGCACATAACGCTCTTTACCTATATCCTAATCCAAGTGGCGATTAAAGATCATTATAAACTTTAATTTCTTAACTTAAAAAATATGTATTTTATTGGTATAGAATATTATACACACTAAATATAATATTTATAAGAATATTGTCATTTTTTCTTTACTTTATTGTTTGAGTCAATTTTCGTATTTTTGAGTTATTAAATTCTCTATTTTCCATAAACATTTTTAAAAGAAATTATATAATCAAAATTACTCAAAAATATGAGATTTTTGTCGAAAATGTTTCACTTCCAGAAGATTTATTCATATTTTACGTTTTGTTTATGTCATGCTAAAGACTTAATCATGCAAATTACTATTTAGTTGGTGTAAATTATGGATACGTTTTAACTTCAATTTAAATATGGTGTAACCGACGGTTATATATGGTTACGGTTAAAAGTATGTTAATCATGACTAATATATTTTTCCGATTAACGATTACGGTTATTAACCATTTTATGCGGTTACGGTTTAAAACGGTACAGTTACGGTTACGGTTACATTTTGGTCCTAATTGTCATAAGCCGAAGTTGTTATGGTTTTGAGATGGAAATTTTTGAGTTGCTCAAATATTATGCAAGTTCATGGTTTCCCTAAAGTTATATGAGTCTTCATTCACTTAGATAAGTTCAAGGATGTAAAGAATCTGAGGATTACAAAGAAACGTCTCAGGATCGGTTTTGCAAGATATATCACTCTTCTATTTGAATCGCGGGCGTGAAATTCAACTTTATTAGCTATCAAGTTATATCCGTTTACATCCTTATTGGAGACTCTTTTTGTATGACAAACATGCGGTTTATATCAACATTCTTGTAAACTGATGATGATGGAAGAGGCAGGAATATGTTGGTCAAGTTACTAGGCTGTTCGCCATCTAAATTAATTGCATCTCTGGTTAAATGGGGTTTATTTTGTCTCTACCTTCTTAACTGGATAGTTGCGATAACTCAGAATACGGATAAATGCCCTAGACTAAGAACGTAATAAACTAAGGGGGGTGTATTGAACATGGAATTTAGAGTGATTTGATTGTAGCTGGGTTTTTAAATGATTTGGGATGATTTATTGTGATTTTAACTAAATCACATAGAATCCCACCTAAAACAAAGGGATTTGCTTTGTCTTATTTTTAACTAAGGAATCCCACCAAAACACATTAAAATCACAACAAATCTCCTAAAATCCACTGCTTAAAACATTTCCAATAACACTGGATTTTGAAGTGGATTTGAAAATCATAAGTTCAATAACAGTGGATTTGAAGTGAGTTTTTAAAATTCATGTTTCAATAACAGTGGATTTGTTAATTTAATACAAATCACTCCAAATTCCATGTTCAATAAACCCCCCCTAAGATTTGTATCTGGTAAAAGCTGCCAGCTCAGCAAATTTAACAAAGTCTTAACTAATAAAAGTCAGAAGAAGTCTCCACATGCTCTCAATTAACGTGAATTCTGAATCCGGAGACGGTGCCGAAACTCAGTAGCAGAGGGAATGGAATAAGTCGCTTTGTAGAAGCTCACGGGCAGAAGGACGGTCGGATGGAACTCGGGATAGTAACTGTCGAAGAAGCTGAGAGTGGTCGGGCTTGGATTCCCATTCCGTAGGTAGTATCTCCTTATTTCTCAAGTTGTTTATGACTCTAATTCTCTCCGAGCCGCTTCCAAATGGTTGTCGCAGTTCGAAAAAAATGATCCCAAAACTGTAGATATCAATCTACATTCAAAAGAACACATTGTATAAACACAAGCAAACAAGAAAAATAACTTAAAACTTCTCTAACATACAATGAGCTACTACTAACCTTTTCAGTAATCTTAGTTTTAGGTGTGTTTTCAAGTGCTTTATATAACGCAGCACCGTCTTTCCCGGTACTAATTGTCCACCTTTCATCGACATCTTGATCCGCATTCAAGGATTTTGCTGAGATTAAATGAAAATAGAAAACACAGTGAGATTTATTGTTAGTCAGATTAATTGTTAGTGAGATTCATAAGGTAGAATCACAGAAAATCAGAAAATGGAAACAATACCTAGTCCAAAATCTCCGATCTTGACGTCACCGTTAGCATCTAGGAAGATATTCATAAGCGATAAGTCTCGATGAACAATCTCTCTGCCATGTATGTAGACAAGCCCCCCTTCCACAATATGACGAGAAACGCGGCGCACGAATTCTTTGTCGAGATGCTTGTCGTACTCTAGATGCTTGTCGAGAGTGCTAGAACAAAATAAGAAGAAGAAAAATAAGAAGCGATACAATGTAGAAATAGAAATATGCAAGGCATGCGGAAGTATTTACTCTGGACAATATTTCATCTGAATGTATAAGCACGGAATCGTGTTGTTGTCCTGAAGATTGATATTTGACAACGCCTTTAAATTGTCTCGAGATTGTGAATCTGAAGTTTCGTTGCCGTGAAGACTGAGAGTTGACAACGCCTTTGGATTGTCTCGGGACTGAGAATCTGAAGTATCGTTGTCGTGAAGATGATTGATACTTGACGATGCATTTGAATTCTGATGTATGTGGGCAAGTCCCTCCGCAATAGGTAGTTTGTTTATACCTTGTATTTCCTTTTCTTACTTTTCATGTGCAAATTTTGTACAAGGACTCTCCACCAACATTTAGAAAAAAGTTATAGCTCGACAGAGATTTTGCATGGCAACATTCGTCAAATTGTGTAAGGCATAGTTTACATACATGGAAACGCAATTGTTCATCGCGATTTAACACCTAATAACATTTTCTTTGACTCATCAAGCTGATGTATCTCCAAATCAAGTGAATGTTGACATTCTATCCTATAATTGTCTTCTTCTGAATCAACACAAGCTAGTGAACCCGTCCTTAAAACATGGTTATATTCTTCCAATTCTTCTAAATCAAACTGTACTTCCCTTTTAGCTTCTTCCAACTGACTAAACTTCGATTTCGAAGTTTCCAACTCGTTTGCAACTCTGTCATACTCGCATTCTAGTTCCTTTTTTGCTTCTTCCAACTGACTAAACTTCGATTCCGACTCTAACAAATCGCTTTCAACAAGTTCATAGGAGCGTTTCAAATGTTCATGAGCCCTTTGTAAAGATTTAAATTCCGTTGTAAGGACATCCAACTTTCGTTTGACTTCTTGGGTAGCATTTGTTGTCTAAATACCTTGTCTCTGCTGGCTCACACTCAGGCTCTGGCTCACACTCTGGTTCACACTCTGGCTCTGGCTCACACTCTGGCTCCTCAAACTCTGGCTCTGGCTCACACTCTGGCTGCTTGGTTTGTTTCCTTTCTTATTACATTTCAACAATGTTGAATGAAAAGCGTAGGCTCTAAGCATTTTACAGTCAATCTGGTTGATTAGATCAAACACACTGTGAGCTCCTTTTGTCTCCATTTCTTCAAAAGTATCATAATCTCTAATGCACTGAAGTCCAAGAAACATCGTTTTGGCATATAGTATATCTCCTTGTTCATCATCAAGTGATAGCTTCTGTCTTTCTTCTGTAGACTTTAAGGCTAACTTTTTTAAATCAATGACGAATGAATCAGCCAATAACTTTTGTTTGTCCTGTAACAAGAAACTACTCAAAATTAGTACAAGGCTTAAGGTGGGCAAAAAAAAAAAAGCTCTAACCTTGAACTTTTGAATAGCCTTGTTTAGTGTGGCGCCATTGTATTTTGAGAAGAGGTTTTTCTTTTTGTTGTCTGTAAACTTGGTGCGAATGAAAATACCCTAGAATATAAAGTGTGATTAGTTACAATTGATGATTCAAACCAAAACTAATAGAAATGAATAACCTACATTGTCAATGATTAAATCATTGACGGTTTTGAAGGTGGGGGATATAGCATTCAAAAGACGTCCTTCAAGAAGTTCTTCAATAGGTATACTACCGATTTCCTTCAGTTCTTGTGCTCTAGTACGCTGTCATATGAAAATGGAGAAATGGGTCAAATATTAATGAGATTTGTATTTGCATTTGTAGAAGAGCTAAGATTCTAGTTATCAAAGGTTCTAGTTTCTAGTTATCAAATACTTCACTTCTAGTTATCAAATATTCCAGTTATCAAATACTTCGGTTCTAGTTATCAAATATTCCAGTTCTAGTTATCAAATACTTCAGTGTTGCATTTGTGGAAGAGCTAAGATTCCAATATCAAATATTAATGAGAAGATTACTAACCATATTAGCTTGAGATGGGTCAAACTCCATAGAATCTCGGTCTTCAATGAATTTTCGGATGGCTTTGTTCACATTCCAATCAAACTCTACTTTCCTTTTAGCTTCTTCCAACTGACTAAACTTCGATTTCGAAGTTTCCAACTCGTTTTGAGAAGAGGTTTTTCTTTTTGTTGTCTGTAAACTTGGTGCGAATGAAAATACCCTAGAATATAAAGTGTGATTAGTTACAATTGATGATTCAAACCAAAACCAATAGAAATGAATAACCTACATTGTCGATGATTAAATCATTGACGGTTTTGAAGGTGGGGGATAGTGAGATTCGATGTATAAACGAGAGACTACAACCATACCTAAACTGAATCATAGTGAGATTCGATGTATAAACGAGAGAGTAGAACCAAACCTAAACCGAAGTCTCCTATTTTGATATGATCTTGACTCACATCAAAGAATATGTTCTTGGGGGACAAATCCCGATGAACAACTCCTTTATCATGGATGTGAGCTAAACCCTCAGCAATTTGACGCACTACAGAGCATCGTGTTTACCGGTGTTTACAGTCCAGCTTTCATCCACACATCCAAAGAATTTGCTAATGTAATGAGATTAATAAAGTAGAAAACACATCATATTCATTGGTGAGATTTATAAAGTAGAAAATAGAAAATCACAAATTGGAACTCATACGAGAACCGAAATCTCTAATTTTGATGTATGTGGGCAAGTCCCTCCGCAATAGGTAGTTTGTTTATACCTTTTATTTCCTCTTCTTACTTTTCATGTTCAAGTTTTGTACAAGGACTCTCCACCAACATTAAGAAAACAGTTATAGCTTCGACATAGATTTTGCATGGCAACATTCGTCAAATTGTGTAAGGCATAGTTTACATACATGGAAACGCAATTGTTCATCGCGATTTAACACCTAATAACATTTTCTTTGACTCCCACGACGATGTCAAAATCAAGGATTTTAGTCTTGGTATGTTTTTTTTTCTTTATGATCTTTTTCACTTTAATTTATTAGTATTGTGTGCAATGAAGGCAGATTCCTTGCCATGCCATGCTAAAAACTCATTTTATCGTGATTATCAATTGAGTCACGGTATCTCATGAAGTTAGAATCCATTGCTATATTTTTCTATATATTCACCTAGGGGTGGGCGTTCGGGTAACCATTCGGGTTTCGGTTTGGTTAGTTCGGTTATCGGATTTTCGGTTTTAGGAATATAAAACCCATTCGGATATTTTTAAATTTTGGATCGGTTTCGGTTCGGTTAGTGTCGGTTATTGTCGGTTTCGGTTTCGGTTTCAGTTACCCGAAATATTCATACTTACGTAATTTTTAGTCTAATTTGGTTTGATTAATTTATTTTTAACTCAAGTTTTCTGAAAAATATATAACAAAAATGAAAATTCTAAATAATCTATCTAATTAAATTAATTATTTTAGCCAAATACACCTTCAAATCCGAAATCAACCGAAAAAACTATTAAAAAAAACTAAAGAAATGCATAAATTATGTGAACATTATATCTAAATATATATAGTTAATTTTATGTTTTGTGTAATTCGGATACCCGTTCGGTTTTCGATTCGGTTCGGGTTCGGTTTTGGTTTTTCGGTTTTAAAAAAACGAAACCCATTCGGGTATTTTATAAAATCGGATTCGGTTCGGTTTGGATAATTTCGGATCGGATTCGGTTTGGTTTTTCGGTTTCGGATATTTTGCCCACCCCTATATTCACCTAAACATATTTGTTATTTTAAATTAATTTTGCTAAATATTTGCTTCAATATTGTTTGAGATCGGGTAATTCGGTTTTGAAATTGTTATTATGTTAGGAATTTTTGTAGTTTGGTTCTGGTTCGGGTTCAAGAAATTTTGTTGGGTTTTAGAATTTTGCCCACCCCTATTTATCTTACATTTTATTTTAATTGTATTTATAGACGTTTGATTTAAAAATTCATGTTATGATTTCTTATTACAAATTTTAACAAAAATATTCGGAAGTAATGTACTTGGTTTAGACTTGTTATCAGCTGCATTTGCTAAAACAAATAGCAATCAAAAGACAAACAGTGCCAGGGAAAAAGGACCTCAGCTATGACCACTAAACCTAACAGATTGCGATTCGATTTCTTTGCTTTTCTTTTTATGTGTTTCCTAAGATTTCTTTCTCTATTGTGTAACAAAGACAACTCAGTCATCCAAACAACACCAAAGCCTTATGACGAAATGCTAAGAAAAACAAAACATCTAAACACTTGGGTTAAATTTTAACCAAAAGACTTGAAACATGTTACGTCCATTAGTGAAGTTATTTACTCTTCTTTCATGGCTCTTCTCCATCCTCTCAAGAACCGTTTCAAAAGGTGGTTTATGACAAATTTAATTATGAACCAAAGTTGTGATCCATTTTAGCAATTTAGAATTCAATGAATCGCCAATTCAAATTATTTTCTATGTCCTGATGAGGCCATAAGAACCGCGACAGCAACTATGAACATAAAAAGCATACTAATAAGAAGTGTATATGTTCTTCTTGATGATCTCCTATATTCTCCAAACAACAATATCCCCCAAAAAGTGCTCACAAGTGGCAGTGCCTGAAAACCATCATAGTGAAAAATATATAAATCTTTTTTTTTTCACCCTTAATCCACTAAAATAGAGAATATGTTTTTAGTCCAAACCTGAACAGCGTCCGCGGCTGCGTAGCCAGCAGCTTGACCACCCATAAACTGAAGACCATTTCCAAATCCACAAAGAAAACCAGCCAAGAAAGACCAGCCTCGACCGTTCCAGTCATTTAAGTAAGCCTTGAAAGAAGATCTTGGAAGGCCAAGAATAGGCCAATAGAGAAATCTTATGTTAAGTATTAAAGCAACCACAAATGCAGAGATCGAAAAGTAGAAGAAGGCGGTGTACACATTGAGTTTAGGAACCCCATGTTTCAAAGTGTGCCATTGATCGTTTGTCGCTAAGTTGAATGCAGGCGAGAATAGAGAGAAACATATACCGGCAAAGAAAGTTATTGCTAGTCCAATTATTGTGCTTTTCCCAAAGACCTGTCAATGCAAACCTTGAATTTTTTAAAAATCTATATGATCAGCAAAGGAAATGAGAACTTTGTTTAACCTTTATGGCTCTCTGTTTCTCAAGCTCGATAAGAAAAGCCGCAGTCCCTTCTTTTGCTTTCCCTTTCGCTAACCCATTGTTTTCGGGATCTGTCTCCATTTGGAAGGAAGAAGTGGTCTCTAAACTGAAACAAGATCAAGATTAGTTCAAAACAAAACCAAACCAAAAAAGATCAAGAAGTGGTATTCAAACTTTTTTAACCTTTTGAAATCTTGGAGTTTGGATTTGTTATCAGCTGCATTTGATTTATGAACGGCAGAGCCGAAACAAACAGCGATCAAGAAACAAGCGACTCCCGGGAAAAGGACCTCAGCTCTGTTGATTCTATCATCCAAGAAATAGTTCAAAGTTGTGCCTATGCAAAAGAAACACAAAGCTAATAAGAACAAGGAAATAATCAATTAAAAGGAGTTCAAGAAATAAGAGTTAATTTACCGATAACAACAGTGATACTCGCTGTGATGACTTCAGTGACTGATAAACCAACAAAAGCCCAAGCATATTGTGTTGCTAAGTTTCCAAGGCTAAGAACAATTCCTCCAGCCATTGCAAACATCACAGATTGCCAATTATCCTACGATAAAAAACAAACAGCGTTTATTTCAAAAACCAAAAACATATATAGCTGCAGATTTTGAAATGAGATGTATGAATGTATATTGTAACTGACTTGAGAAAGCTGTGTGATGAAATTTGGTCTGCTTGGACCCATTTGGCCGAGTGTGAGCGCAATGATCACTGCAGCTAATAGATTTGTGAGTGTGTAGTCAAGGTAAGTGTGTTGAGGAAGTCTACCCCGTCTTTCGGTTAGAGTCATAATGGCTGGCCATGTCCCTAAGAAGAGTAGAGCCAATAGCATACAACTGATTGCTCCTCCTTTACTCTCTATCATATACATCTTTTACTCTCTATGTATATACACTTGATAAATCACAAAAAAAAAACCTCTGCATCAAAGTAAAAGAAGAAAAAATAATTTGGTTAAAGGTTCCAAAACAGAACATAAGCACACGTTGACACACTAAAATTTCATTTATATCCCCATAAACACTCAGGTCTAATTACAAATTAGAGATTGATCAAACTCAAATTGAGATTTGTAGTTCTGTATCTATTAAGATCAACTAGAAATAAACAAATCTTTTGGGTTTCTTAAGAAGCAATTAAGAACAGAGAACACAAAAGTAAAGATAATGGACCAATTTGGTTTCTTGAATAAGATGATTACCTTTTGGAAGCTTTTTGTCCTAACTTTTGAGGAAGAAGAGAGAACAAAAACAGAACAAAGAAGGAAAGAAGTTGAAAGTTTTGGTGTTATTATTAATTTCCCATTTAATTGGGAGATTCAGATTTTGCTACTGGCAGATCCAGATAGAGACAGCTCCTTTCAACAAAGTTTTTTTTAATACAAAAATGAGAAATCTCTTGATTTGCGTTCAGATTTGATTCCTTTTGCCAGTTTTAAGTCAACGGCTTACATAATCTTTTGTCTTCGTGTTTCTTGAAAAAATCAAACCACAAATTGTTCTTTAAGCAAAGAAGCAATAAGAAGAGAGACTTAAAAAGCAAAGGACTTTGACTAGTGGGTTTCTTGAAAGAGATTACCTTTTCAAAGCTTTTGTCCTAACTCTGAGTTAGAACAGAGAACAGAAACAGAAGAAGAAGAAAAAAAAAATCTGGAAGTTTTGGATTACTTTTTTGCTTAAGATTCCCATTTGGTGGGGAGATTCAGAATTTGCTTGTGGCTGTGAAACTACTGGCAGATTCAGATAGAGACAAGTACAACACCTTCCCAATAATTTTGTTATAATATTTTATATAACAATTTTGTATACAAAAATATATAAATCTCGAATTGCGTTAAGATTTAGATTCCTACTTTGTACTTCAACCATTGCCAAATTCTTGTCTTTTCTCTTTCTGGAACTTTGTTACCACTTAAAGAACTAGAAAAAATTCACTACGAATCATGCAAAATCGGTTACAAAAATCAATGTGTTACCAAAATGCCCCTAAGCGAAAGACTGTAACATTATTTCATAAAAATTGGAGAAACCTTATCAAAACAAAATAATAAACTTCTCGAACAAACCACTGAGTTTTATTTATAAAAAACAAGATCTCTTACGCCATTCGATACTACTTGTGGCAATATCGAAGATACCGCAATTCGAAGCACGAACATCATGAACTTGATGATCAGGCCAAACATCATCGTCAACGAAATAGATTGAATCACTCTTGATTCTACCACCAAAATCTTTAAGCGTTAATCTTTATGATCAGGCCAATCTTTAACCCCATGAACATCTCATCACCAATAGAATCTATATATATATTTTGAGTTGCGTTAAGATTAGATTCCTAGTTTGTACGTCAATCAATGTGTTACCAAAATGCTTTTATAAAATTTGGAAAACCACTTGAACCAAGAGTAAGCAAAAACCATTATAAATCACTCAAAGAGCAAAAACTAAAATAAGAAAAGAAAGCTACAACATTACTTCATCAAAATTGAAGAAAACTAATCAAAACAAAAAGACTAATAAGCAACTACTGGAACAAACCATTGAGTTTTATTTAAACAAACACATGATTTCGTAGGCCATGTGATACTACTTGTGGCAATATCAAAGACACCGCAATTTGAAACACGAACATCATGATCTTGATGGTCTGGCCAAACGTCATCGTCAACGAAATAGATTAAATTACTCTTGATTCCATCACCCCAATCTTTAACCGGTACACTTACTGTAACACCATGACCAAAAATCAACATCTCATTATCTCCAATAGAATTTACTCTTTCCCATTTGCAACTCTCAAGATTCATTTTAAAGATGTAAAACAAAAGTCTATCTTCGTATTTCTCTTCTTTTAAGCTCAAGATTATCAAAACCTCTCCTGATTTCTGTATCGCTATTTTCCTTTTCCAAATGTATTCCCAGGGATGCTCAACAAAGTCGAACGGATGATTCCCATACGGGTTTTCGATTTCTTCTTTGGGGGAATGTTTAGAGAAATCAAGAATCTTGATGTGATAATCAGCTGTGAACACATAAAGCTTACTATTTTGATAAGCCAAATCCAAGAAACCTGAATTCGCGCCTTCTTGATTCCAATTCAACCATGAACCATCTCCTCCTTTCTTATATGTGAACATTTGATCCTGTTTGAAAATAAAAGCAACGAAATAATCCTCTGTCCTCTCGTTTATCCACAGAACAGCCCGTTTCTTGCATCCGAAGATACCTTTTGAGACCATTTCCTCGGAAGAAGGCCCAACGAAGCAACCATAATTCATGAATTGTTCACCATGAATTGGAGATTTTCTTGATGGAAGATTGATCCTTTTATGCGTTAACATATTCAAAAGATGGAAATAGAGACTAGAATCAACCATCAGGAGCCAATTACCGGAGCTAGCCATACAATAGCTTTCTTCGGTGAGTTTGAAGAATTTGCTTTTATTACATCTCTTGTCTTTTCTTGGATGATTCAAAGAATCACTTTGGTGTATGATTTGTAGTGGACACGGAGGCTGATTCAAGGTTGTTTTCCAAACGGAATACCAATCTGAGCAAACGATTTTTGCTCGGTGAGAGTCGATAGGGTTAGGGCTCAAGGTTTCGAGGATCTTACGTAAAACATCAGGACAAAGCTTGGACCAATCCTTCGGCCGCGGCGTATCCATGTCTGCGGAGCACACTCATGAAACTAGCTAGGGTTTAATTTTATTTTATTGTAACCAAGTAAAACACTAATTAGACCTAATTGATGTTCGGCTTCTTCTTTTTTTTTGAGCTTGAAATTAGTTTTATCATTTTATTTATTAGATAAAGATACAAAATATTGAACAATTATTCAATACGGAATTTTTTTGTTTGTTTGTACAATTCTTCAATAGTGCTATTTTATATAATTATGAAAACAACCCCCAAAATAAGTAAAATTATACAAATACAACCTAATTTTCATAATTAAGAAAATAGGCTAAAATTTCTATAAATCTCTCTACGTGAGTTAAGGGGTTTCAAATCTTAAAGAGAGGATTAATACACGACTTTTTTTTCTTTGATGTTTAATTATGGAGATAATAAAGAATGACATTGATGGTTAATTGGTTATGATATTCCTTACATGTAGATAAGTGAGATCATACTAAGAACCATCTCCAATTTCAACTAGCTTTTTTAATTTATTTAGAGTAACATAGACACACCAAATTTATTCGTTAGCATATTCGCTGCGGAGACCACGTTTTTAATCAAGGGTTAATACCTACACTTGATATGTTTGCAATCTTGTTTGTTAATAAACGCTCCAAATCTCTTCACCAATCTACTAGCATTTTCACTGTTAGGATTCTCCAAATGAAAAACATGATCTTCATTTTCAATCTCCATTACTTCAACTTCACCTTCCCATTCACTCTTCTCTAGCTCTGCCGCGTAACACAAACCTTGTCTCACAAATGTATCTTTTCCGGCTACCATTACCAGAACCCGTCCGCAACTTAACCCGGATAGTTTGGATCTGGATCTGGATCCGGATCCGACTACGTTGATCAACGGATCATCCGCTCCATTTACGCTATTCGGACTCGCGATCCCCCAAACTCCTTCGATTTTCTTCCTCTTTCTCTCATTTTTCGTCTCAAAATCGTCAATTGGAGTTTTCCCCCAAAAGAATGGATGAATCAAAACAATCCCGGAGATTTTCGATTCAAATTTCTCTTTTCCCGCCCGAATCGCCAAATGATGCGATATGTTTCCACCGGCGCTATCTCCTGCGAGGAATACTTTGCCGAAATAGGCGTGTTTATTTATCCAATTCTCCGGTCCAGCTCCGGAGATATGGGAAAATACCCATTTCAGAGAATCCCATGAGTCTTCGTAAGGGATCGGAATCGGAAACTCCGGTGCACGACGGTAATCCACGGAGATCGCTAAGCAGTTTGCAGCGGCGACCGTGGATGTGAGGAAAGTGTGGTAAGTCGGTGAAAAAGCGGTTTCGATAATGAAAGCACCACCGTGAATGTAGACAAGAACCGGGAGTTTTTTATCGGTATTGGAAATTTTCTCTGGGAGGTAAATTCGGCAAGAGAGGTTTTTCTCGGGGGAGTAGACGGTATCTTTTGAAACGACGCCGTTTTGTGGGTTTAGAGAAGGTGAGACAAAGGTTTCTCCTTTAAGACGGTCGATATTGCCATTTTTGTAAACTCGGTAATTGGGAGGATTGTTGAAAGTGATTTCGGAATCCATTGAGGGGGAAATGTTAGTGACAAACTGTTGGAAGATGAAAATGAAAAGATGGTGTGATTTATAGGAATGAGAATTTAGTTTTGATTAGATATGAGTTCAGTTTAATTCGGTACAATGATCAAAACAAGCCAAACATACTCTTATACTCACCCTAGAGTAGGTTTGGTTAAAACAAGTTCTAGTGCATAAAAAACATATGATAAATGACATCGTTTAGGATCTCACATTTCTAGACCCCAAATTTTTATTGAAAAAAGGAAAGATTATTTTTACTTTATCGGAAACATTCAAACAATTGTTTGATTTTGTGCAGTACACCCAAAAATAGTATATCGGTTCGATCTATATACATGATATATAGCTTATATGGATATGACTTGTGAGAAACCTAATATTATCACTTTGACTTCTAATATTATCATCCATACATATTGTGTTGATAAACGATATTAGGTTTAATATAGTCACAAGTCACATCCATATGATGTGAATCACAAACCTAATTAGGTTTATACATGTGAATAATAGTGGATTAATACATTAATATTATCATCTAATATTAATCACATGTATAAACCTAATATTAATCACATCCATATGATGAGCGGTCTAATATTAGGTTTATTAGATGAGAATATCGCCTAATAAATAATAGGGTCAACTAACTATAAAATAAAGATGTTTCAGTTATTTAGAGAACTAACGATAAAAACCAAAAATGGCATGTTGACTTTGTAAGTAGTGAAACAAATTACGAAACACTCCTCCACGAAAGTAACCGGATAAGGGATGGGTAGCGTGCAAATCTTAGTTCTTACACATTATAATAGTGTTGTTCTCGTCATAATGGAATTACAAACAATTAAATGGCCTTTACCTAATTATCCGATTGTTTGTTGTTATCGGCTGCAAATTCTCTAAATGATATACAAGTTGTGATGGGATGTGTGACAAGTTCTGAGAAACCTAATATTATCACTTTGTCATAGGATGTTGTGAGAGACCTAATATTAAACACCCGATATACAAGTTATGAGAAACCTAATATTATCGATGATAAAAGTATGTATGTATGACCACAAATCAAAATCGTTCAGTAGCGTTTGGTTTGGTCTAGTAGAATACTAACAAAGTATATACTTAGCTAGTATTAGAAAGGATTGGTGCGTTAGCCATTTCAAATGTTCATCACTAAATCAGTTTTGAAAATAGTGGATTAGTTTCCCTTAATCGTTCAAGTTTAATTACCAAGACTCTTACAAACTATTCACATATGGTCTTAAAAAACGATAATCTTTGTTGAATGTTTAACCGGTCTTTCTCTGAATTTTTTTTTACTCTTTGTATAACTTATTTGAACATGATCACATCAAATATCAACTAGTTTTTTTCATTTCAAGTATGTATCAAATCAAATTTATTCATTAATTAACAATCTTACTTATTAATAAAGTCTGCAAATTTCTTCACCAATCTACTAGCATTTTCACTATCAGGATTCTTCAAATGAAAAACATGACCTTCATTTTCAATCTCCATTACTTCAACTTCACCTTCCCATTCACTCTTCTTCAACTCCGCCACGTAACCCAATCCTCGTCTCACAAACGAATCATCTCCAGCAACCATAACCAAAACCCGACCGCAACCCAACCCGGATAATCCGGATCCGGATCCGACCACATTCAATAACGGATCATCCGCTCCGTTTACGCTATTCGGACTCGCGATTCTCCAACTTCCTTCAATTCTCTTCCTCTTCGTTTCATCTCTCGTCTCGAATTCATCAATCGGAGTTTTTCCCCAGAAATACGGATGAATCAAAACAATCCCAGAAATCTCCGATTCGAGCTTCTCTGTTTTCGCACGAATCGCCAAATGATGCGATATGTTAGCTCCGGCGCTATCTCCGGCGAGGATTACTCTGTTGAAATCGGCGTGTTTGTTTATCCAATTATCAGATCCAGATCTGGAGATATGAGAGAATATCCATTTCAGAGATTCCCATGAATCTTCGTACGGGATCGGAATCGGAAACTCCGGTGCGCGACGGTAATCGACGGAGATCGCTAAGCAATTTGCGGCGGCAACGGTGGAATTGAGGAACGTGTGGTAAGTCGGTGAGAAAGGGGTTTCGATATGAATCCACCACCATGGAAGTAGATGAGTACTGGGAGTTTTTGGTCGTCGGAGGTTTTTTCCGGGAGGTAAATACGGCAAGAGAGGTTTTTCTCCGGTGAGTAGACTGTGTCTTTTGAAACGACGCCGTTTTGAGGGATTAGAGATGGTGGGACAAAGGTTTCTCCTTTGAGACGTTCGAGACGGCCACTTTTGTAGAGTCGGTAATTCGGAGAATTGTCGAAGGCGATTTCGGAATCCATTGAAGAGGAAATGTTAAGAGATAAGTGAAGATGGGATTGTATTTTTGACCTTTGGTGCTATTTATAGGAATGATTCTTTTTACATTTTACCGGGGCAACACATGAAAAAACAATACTCAAAAATTATGCAATATGTAGTGGTCACATATTGCATAATTATGCAAAAAAAATTGCATAATTTTACCGGGGCAACACATGAAAAAACAATACTCAAAAATTATGCAAAAAAAAAAAAAAAAAAATTGGACTGGTCACAAAATCTCATTCACCCCCTTTTGATTAACCAATCAAATTTTAGTTGTAGGCCCACCAATTTTAATAAATTATTTTTATAAAAATTAAAATTGAAATAAATGTGGAATCTTTAATGAAAACGAATTTAACATAAATAAATAATAATTATCTAATTAAACATAGATTTTAAACCCCAAATCCAAACCCTAAACCCCAAAACTATATTCTAATTTGGGAATAGTTAACCCAAAATAAATCTTAAACCCAAACCCTAAACCCCAAAACTATACCTTAATTTGGGAATAGTTAACCCAAACTCAAACCCTAAACCCCAAAATTATACCCTAGTTTGGAATAGTTAACCCAAAATAAATCCTAACTCAAACTCAAACTCAAACCCTAAACCCCAAAGCTAAACCCTAATTTAGGAATAGTTGACTTAAAATAAATCCTAAATCTCAAACTCAAACCCTAAACCCCAAAATTATACCCTAATTTGGAATAGTTAACCCAAAATAAATCCTAACTCAAACTCAAACCCTAAAACTATACCCTAATTTGGGAATAGTTAACCCAAACCCAAAAAATGTAACTACAAAAAGTAATTTTCAATGGATTTGTATTTAAAATTTTTAGATTTGGGTTAACTATTCCCAAATTAGGGTATAGTTTTGGAGTTTAGGGTTTGAGTTTGGGGTTTAGAATTTATTTTGGGTTAATTATTCTCAAATTAGGGTATAGTTTGGAGTTTTAGAATTTATTTCAATTTTTTCAAACGAATTAATGTTATTTTTTAGTTAAATTATATTAGTTATTTTTTAGTTAAATTATGTGGCCCTCACATCTTTGTTTTGATTGGTTAGTAAAGTAGGGGTGAATGAGATGGTTAGGGTAAACCCAATAATTGTTCTATATGGAAGGAGGCAAAAGTAGTGAATTTGAAAGATGATGTTGGGTCTATCTAGATATGGATGGGTTTCTCAATGATAAATATATGTATGGAGGACAATAAATCACGGGCTCAAATCATCCATGCATGTTCACGGTTAGATATAGAACTTGGTGCACGTTGTTTTCATCTATTGACAACAAAAATCAAGGATATATTGTTTTTCTTTAATCAAATTTGGAGAGAATTATGACATTTTCTAGGAACATATTTTGATTATTGCAACAAAAAAAATTTAGGACGGACAAGTCGAAAACATTATGATGACTCAACTCTCCTGCAAAAAAATTGAGTTTGCATTGATTTTAATAATGGATTAAAGAAAATCAATATCGATTATTTGGTAGATGTAAAATTCATATTTTTGTGGTAGATTGTTTTTTAATTGATGAACAAGGTAAAGCTAAAAATTAAACTTACAACGACGTCGTTTGGTTTTGAACCAAACCAAGTGAACCCTTTGAACCGGCTAACGGCTCCTTGCAATTAAACCGAACCGAACCGTTTTCCTGATTGATTTGCGTCGCTCTAAGCTGCTTCTTCTTCCACGTCTAGGGTTAACACTTGACACTCGCGAGAGCAGAAACGAGATCAGGCGAAGTGGGTAGGGTTTGCAGATCTGAATCTGCTAGATTAATCAGCGCAAGATCCATCCATCAATTTCGATTCTCTCACCCCCGGAAGATTCTTCGCAACCAGACGCTTTCTAGTTGGCGAAGAATCTTCCGGAAGAGAGGGATTCGAAATCGAGAAGTGGGTTTCATTATTATATCAAAAAGCTTTGATTTTTTTTTTTGGCGATTTGCTTTGTTCGGTGAAATGGTTTCCATCTGTATAATGCATGCCAACTGTTTGATAGATTGTTCTTGTTGTCTCTTTGGTAAATAGAATGATGCAGAGCAATTGTTTCGTGATATGATTAAGAGTTTGTAACTGAAAAATGTTATATTTCTTGGATTTTGCAAGAAATGATCGTCTAGATTTGATTCCATGGCTAGCGAGGGCTATTCTCTAAACGTGGTATCTGATATGATATGTGGTGTTTTAGTGTTTCTAGTGATAAGGTTTTGTTCCTTCTCTGGTATGTTTTACTCATTTGTGTATCTTTTCCTCTGTCTTCTTTTCGGATGTTGCAGTGTTATATGTAACATGTATGAGAATTTTGCAGATGTTTCCTTCCTCAAAGGTGTTGTTGATCAATAAAAGAAAGGAATCCGCTAATGAAAGCCACAAAAGGTAAGAGTTTCTCAAGAAAGATAAACGTGGTTAGTAGTTATCGTCTTCTCTAGCTTACGTGATAGGATGGGAACTTAATCGTACTCTCAAAATCGAATCCAAATCTTATCGTAACTCTGTTTTGAATAGCTCGAGTAGTTGTTTTTGTACTAAAACAAAATTTTGAAGCTTTACTCATGGAATTGGAATCATTGTATTGTAACTTTACTCTTAGAATATGAATCAGATCTCGCAGTGACTTATCACTTAGTTCGAAAAATGTAGAGAAATTTGCGATATAGTCGAAAATTACTACAGGAAAACTCACTTTCCAATGTAAGTTTGTGTGTATGTACCAAATATACTGCTGCTGATCATGATCAAGTTACCTCGTCCTTACGGTTTTAATGATTACGAGGTTTTACTTTCTGTGTCCAGAAGAACCCATGAGAATTGCAACAGCTGAAATAAACATAAACAACATACTAAAGAGAAGTAAATACGTTCTTCGCGACGATTTTCTGTATTCTCCAAACAAAACCACTCCCCAAAATGTACTCACAAGAGGAAGCGCCTGAAACAACATCACAAGAACAAAAATTCAAAACCAAAAAGATTGATTCTTGAATTTTTGAAAGGGAATGTGATTTTGTAAACCTGAACGGAATCAGCAGCTGCGTATCCTGCGGCTTGACCGCCCATAAACTGAAGACCGTTTCCAAAACCGCAGAGAAAACCGGCCAAGAAGGCCCAACCGCGTCCATTCCAGTCGTTTAAGTAAGCTTTAAAAGATGATTTTGGAAGGCCAAGAACAGGGAAATAGAGGAGTCCGATGTTGAGGATCATCGCGATTACAAAGCAAGAAACAGAGAAGTAGAAAAACGCGGTGTAGACTACTAGATTTGGAACCCCTTGCTTCAATGTGTGCCATTGATCATTTGTGGCTAAGTTAAATGCTGGAGAGAAAAGGGAGAAGCAAACACCTGCGAAGAAAGTTATCGCTAGTCCGATTATCTTGCTTTTCCCGAACACCTACGATTTTTAAAGAGTACAAATATTGTAGCTTTTCAAAGTATATGGAGTCGAAGAAAGCACAACATTAAGAAAAGTTTCTTCTACCTTTATGGCTCTTTTGTTCTCAAGTTCTATTAGAAAACTCGCAGTCCCTTCTTTGGGTTTCGCCGATGTTCTATTCGTAACATTACTACTCTCCAGGTCTTTCGATGGTTTTGTCTCTATTTCAGTAGATGGACCTGAAGCTCTAGAGTGACAAGATTGGTGTATATTAGTAAGATTGGTTTGGTTAGGACAAAAAAATATGTGAGATATTGAATTTTTATTACTCTTGATTAGCAATCTCAAAGTCTTTTAGTTTTGCCTTGTTATCGCTTGCATTGGATCTATGAACTGCTGATCCAAGACAAACCGCGATCAAGAAACAAGCAACACCGGGGAAAAGGATCTCGGCTCTATTGATTTTATCATCCAAGAAATAGTTCAAGGTTGAACCTGAAAAGTTAGAAAACATAAATGATATAATGTAACAACTTTTTCAACCTATAGTATGACTAAATAAGTCCATGATCTAACCTATGACCACAGTGATACTTGAGCTAATAACTTCTGTAACCGATAAGCCTACTAACGCCCATGCGTATTGAGTTGCTAGATTCCCGAGGCTAAGCACGATCCCGCCCGCCATTGCAAACATAACAGATGGCCAATTATCCTGCCAAAAACAGTAGTTTTGTTCAACAACAAAATATAATATTCTCTTTGCATACATATTTTAGAAAGTGATTTAAGGTATGTACTTGAGCTAGCTGAGTGATGAAATTCGGGCTACCGGGTTTTGTAGACCCGATTTGACCAAAGGTGAAAGCTATAATAATAGCAGCCAATAAATTTGTGATGGAGTAATCAAGATAAGTGTGTTGAGGAAGGCGACCACGCCTCTCTAGAAGTGTTAGAATTGCTGGCCAAGTCCCTAATGATAGTAAGGCTAAAAGCATACAAGCTATGGCTCCTCCTTTGCTCTCTACTAGATACATTTTTTTCCGGCGAAAGAAAACCGAATGAAAATGAACCAGCCCTGCAAAGTAAAAGTGATGGTTTAGGATAATGATCAAACTAGAAAAGATTCTTGATTGCAAATCCAATTGAAATTTTGGAAATTTTTCTTGCATCAAAATTTGGATATCTGTCTCCAAAGATATATAAACACTCCATGAACAAGAAAAGTTGAGAATGTTTTTAAGATAATTAGAACCAAATAATATAAAATGGGTTTGTGAAAAAAGACACTACCTTGTGCTAAGTTAAAAACCTCTTTGATTTTGATTTGTTGTTATGCAAGAACAGGGGAGATATCACTTCCTGTGAATAAACTCAAAAGAGAATTTTCAAAACATGAAGGAATTTGTTAAATATTTTAGAGAATGTTAGATACTGGACATTGACTTGGTCATATTTCTGATTTACAATGAATCTTGATTGTCAGATTCCAGTAGTTGGCTACTTTTGACTTTTCTAATATTTTTCGTTTAAAATTTTAAATAAGAAGACTAAAGAGAAATTAATTCTGTAAAACGACAAGTACCGAACTTTTCTTATCTCCAAAATTTATTAAAGTAAAGAGAAGAGAATTTCTTTGTTCAATTGGCTCTGACAAAGGAAAGATGAGTTTCAAATTTATATGAAACTGTTTAATAAAAAGGTATGTGTATATATTTATATATCTAGTTAACCAAAAACATGTGTAAATTTTAAATTTTCTCTATTTGTTTTGTTATTTAGGAGTGATGAAATTCATATTGGTGAAGTAACAAGGAGTAGAATGTTTTCTATTTTAAATCAGAAACGTGTTTAAATATTTATACAACGGTCATGTTTGTGTATCTCCTAGTTTGGCATGTTTAATGGCCATGTTAAAACAGTAAATGCTCTTTTGAGCAAATTTTCTATTTTAAACGAATATTTTGTGCATCAATTAACTTACTCCCGCTTCCTCGACGTAATTGTCGAACGTATCATGAATTGGCCTAATCTATGTTATCATGATATTAAATTGTTAACTCTTTGTACCTCAATTCCTAATATCGATCAAACTAAACATGTTTCTACCTAATTGAATAAATTGTTATTTCACCATGAACTACAAATTAAATTAAATATATAGTGAAACTGCAACTTAATTTTTGCTTTTAGCAACAAAAAGCAACATCATTAGCAACAAAAGATAACACAATTTTACAATGTTCGTTTTCGTTAAAATTTGTTACAATGTTATTGCAAAACCAAAAATTAAAATTTCTTTTCAAATTTCCATTATCATGTGTTTGCGACATGTTCTCACGAAGTATTGATGTGTTCTTACTTAGCATTTCCCAAATCATTTTATTGGTGATCGTAAACGCCGGTCCACGATTTTTAGTTGTATGCGTGGATAGCGTTGAAAACTAGTATCTAGTAATGTATAACAAATATTCCTTCACTTTAGAATCTTAAATTATTGTATAACAAGATTACATTGGAAATAAATATAAAAAACCATAGAAACATTAAATTATTGTTATGCCATAGTAAACATGCTTAAGCATATATGATAGAACTAAGAAAAACTTGATCATTTCCGGTGACCGGAGGACGCCATGAGAATCGCAACGGCCGCCACAAACATGACTAACATACTAACCAAAAGCACATAAGTTCTCTTCGACGATCTCCGATACTCTCCAAACAAGATTATCCCCCAAAATGTGCTCACAAGAGGAAGTGCCTAAACCAAAAACAAAGCTCATATACTCAAAACCAAAATGCAAATTTGAGAATCAATCAAAATCGAAACCGAGAGATAAAAACTAACTTGGACAGAGTCCGCGGCCGCATATCCAGCGGCTTGACCTCCCATAAACTGCAAACCGTTACCAAACCCACACAAGAAACCAGCAAAAACTGCCCAACCTCTACCTTTAGAGTCATTTACATACTTTTTAAGCGATGATTTCGCTAAGCCTGCCATAGGCCGGTAAAGAAAGATGAGGTTTAGAATCAAAGCGATGAGAAAACCCGCGATTGAGAAGTAGAAAAAGGCGGTGTAGACAACGAGCTTAGGTACGCCTTTTGGCAATGTGCTCCATTGATCGTTTGTCGCCAAATTGAATGCAGGGGAGAACAAAGAGAGACAGATTCCGGCAAAGACCGTTATGAATAGTCCGATCATTATGCTCTTCCCAAAGACCTGCGAAAGACGAGGTTTCAAACACCGAGTAGTATACTCTTCTTTCGCTATGTAATCTTGCTAAAAAAACTTTCGAACTTCGAGTTCGGTGTTTCGGGTGTTTTTTTCTCTTTGGTCATTGTAATTGAACCTTGATTGCCCTTTTGTTCTCTAGCTCAATAAAGAATCCTGCAGTCCCGGCTTTCGCCTTTCCCGGTGGTACTTTCTCTTGAGACTCAACATCCGGCTTCTCTGTTAATGGTAACAACAAACATAAGAAAGATCCTAACTTTGAGAAAAGTTCCATCAAAAAATCCAAACTTTATCAACATTCCACCAAAAGATCCAATTTTGACTGAAAATTACTTAATATTGCCTTTACCTTTTTCAGGGTTTTCTTCTCCCTTTTTGATGGAAGAATAGAAATCCCTGAGAAAGAGTAAAACATTGTAAAAAACAGAACACGTTTTGAAAACATCAAGTACTATTAGCAAAAGAAAGTGTAAAATCTTACTGTGTTCCAGTTTATACTCGCTAGGTAAAGACTCGAGTTTCGCTTTAACATCAGCTGCATTTGAAGAGTGAACCGCAGCGCCGAGGAAAACAGCGACCAAGAAACAACCTACTCCGGGGAAAAGGATCTCGGCTTTGTTTATCTTGTCGTCCAAGAAATAATTCAACGTAGTACCTATAAAATTCACCGTGACACACAAGAAACCAAAACAACATAATTTAACCTAGTTTGCAATTTGCATTTTGCAAAATTATTTATGTTTAAAATGTAACGTTTATTTATTAATTTTGTTATCTCCATTTAAACGCAAACGCAAAAAATAAATGTATTTGGAAGCATACCAATGACAACGGTGATGCTTGCGGTTATAACTTCGGTTACTGATAAACCGACAAACGCAAAAGCGTATTGAGCCGCTAAATTCCCGACGCTAAGTAGCACGCCGCCTGCGACTGCAAGCAATACCGATGGCCAATTATCCTGCAAATTTCATCGGATTAACAATCAAATTTTTTTTTTTTTTTTTTAATTGAATGTAAAATTTATTCAAACAAGAAAAAACCGTTTTTACAACAAGTGCATCAGACCTGAGATAGTTGAGTGGTGAAGTCAGGTGTTAGAAACGTGCTTTTTCCAACCTCGCCGAGCGAAAACGCGATCATGATCGCGGCCAAGAGATTAGCGGTTGTGAAATCAAGAAAAGTATGTTGAGGAAGTCGTCCTCTTCTCTCCAACAGAGTCAAAATCGCTGGCCAACTTCCTAAACAACATAATGAAAGTATCATACATCCTATAGCTCCTGCTTTGCTTTCAACCACATACATCTTTTTAATACAAAGAATCTATTTTCTCGTGTTATATGTATGGGCTTTGCATCTTACCCGGTTAACCACACCGCTTTGGAATCCTTAACCGGATCTTTTTATGGCTGCATGCTTATTGTGATGGTTGTGTGGAGAAGGCTACATGTGTTTATCAAAAGATTATGTCAATAAAGGATTTCAAGACACATGGGCATTTTTAGCCTAATAAGACCAAAATGAACTCATATATGTTTGGACTTTGAGTGTGAATTTGACAAGTGACCACCATTTTTTCTTCACATGTTAGTAAAACAAAGAAAAATACTCAGTGAAGCTTTGAATCTGATAAATGAATTAAAAAATATTGCACGATTCCTTTTTTGACAAAGAAAGAAAATATGTTAATTAGGAGATTAGTTTACATATTCACCAACATTAAATCCTAATTATACATTTTTGTACAATGTGATTCACAAAGTTGTAATTAGCTTACATTAGGCAGAGTATGATTATTAGGTAGAGTCTGTATTGATCTAGTTCTAATGACCAAAATGTGTAATGATTTATTTCAGTCAAAACAAGTTTATTAAAAGATAGGGTTGCAGTAAAAAATCACAAGATAAGCTTCCAAAGTCAACTATACTATTCAGCAATAATAAAAGAAAAAGTTTTGTTCTTTTTTGGGGGACTACTAAAACATCTGTTCTATGCATCAGTGGCCGTCTCCAAGTTTCCATGATCAGATTTGAGGAAGTTCCCAAGCAGCCTTTGATCCAACACCATATTAGGTACCTGCAAAGTAAAGATACATACTTCTTCAGAACAAGAACAAAAACAGAGAGACATGAGAGATGAGAGTGTAGAGCAAAACCTTGTCTCCGAAGAATATCTTGGTGTTATGAGCAATGGCATCGATGAACTTGAGTTCGAGAAATTCAGGAGTTAGCTTCAACTTGTTTGCTTCAGCTTCTTTCAGTACACTAAGGACATTGATCAGAGCCAAAATGTAGACATTAAACTCTTTGTTTACTTATTTTTTAAAAGGAACATAAACGACGAAAGAGATTGCTATTACCGGTAGTAATTTGCATCGGCTAGACTCTTTTCCCGATCAAGATACATTTGATTCTCGATATTTGCTTCTCTCCGCGAACTGTCTTTCTCCGTCAGCTTTTGTTGCATCATTATCATGCTAACATTCGCGTTCTTCTCGGCTTCACTAATCGCCATTATCTTCTTTGTCTCTGCTTCTTTCTCAGCAACTCTTTGTTTCTCAATCGCAATCAAGACCTTCAAAAGCCCCATTAATTTTCAATTGTGTTAACAATCTTAAACCGTTCTGTATAGCTAAACAAATATAAACTGCCAAGGGTCAAAAAGAGTGTACCTTGGTGCGTTCCTCTTCCATTTGCTCAAAGTTCCGCCTAACACTCTCTGGAATCTTTGGCTTTGTGACACGTACACTAATGATCTCAATTCCAGGAGCGTAACGTGTGCAATCAGCCTGAAGAGCCTCTTTCATTCGTTCGTCAATCTGAAACACATTTTATTTAACGATTTACCGAAAAATCATTCTAAGACACAATGTAAAAATATCCAAAGTAAGCTTTCGCCACTGCTATGAACCAATCAGTTTCATGAGCATAATATTTGAACAGAAACTGTAGTAAGCTTCCAAACCGTTAAGATCAAGGTATATATGTTTCCATTATGGTTAACTACGGCTTCCTGATATAGTCAAGTACCTGGTCAAAGATGTCAATGTAGACTTGCTGAAGCGAATGAGAGCTGCAGAACTGGTTGATCTCATGATGAATCTTGTCATATATCCAAGTGTTATCATAGTTCACTCCATAGTTGAGCAAAGTGTCGTAAACATAATCCTTACGCAGACGATTAACAACCTAAAAACATATATTCCGGTCAATACATGTAAATAAGCGCAATAAACTTCAATCTTAAGAGACTTACTTCAATCTTCTCAAAGGTAATCATAACACCTCCTTTAGTACCACATGGTATATCCTTCACCTAAGCCACAGAGACATCACAACCAGTAAACAAAACTACAGCCTAAACACTTCCAAGCTTACTTATGGTATATAAGACTCACTTGATCTGTTTGTAGAGTAACTTGAACAGGCTCATAATTGGTTATGAAAGGCAACTTCAAATGAAAACCTGAACCAATAAAACGACGTTTCAAATCGAAAATAACGAAACGATGATAATCACTGAGAAATGTGATAATTAGTAGTAATAACCTGGCTCTGTAATCATGTTTAGAAGAGCACCACCTCTCCAATACGCTCCAACATGACCTTCAGGTACTTGGTGAACCAAAGATGAAGGGAACATGACCTTTACCAAAAACATGAACAAATTTCAAGAACAATTCAAATCCTTCATCAATTCCAAAACAATGTGAGGTTAAGACCTTACACTACACTACACTACAATCCAAAACGAAGCAAGGTCAAAATCTAGGTCGAGAAGAATACAATTAAGTCAAGTTCGGAAACAAAGCTTCAAGATTTCGATTAGGGTTTTACACAAAATCGATCTAGGGTTGAATCTAACGCACATTGATGATCGAATCTAGATACAGAAGAAAGACGATTACATACCAAACCGGCGATTGCGATAAAAACACCGAAAGCAAAGAGAATCGAAGTCATATCGCCGCCGGGTTCGCCGATCGGAGGACGGTGGGCAGTTTCTGTTCTCCGTTGTTGAGGATCCATGGCGAATTTTGCTTCAAATTTGAGGTTTTTTTTTGTTCTTTGTTCAATGGAAATTGGAAAACTTGAAGAGGGGTTTTTCAAGACAAAACCGTCTATTTTCCCGTGTGACATACACGTATAATTCCACGAAACTTTGACCTCCGCATTGATCCCCACGAAACTTTAAATGTCGATTTCCCCACCGTATAAAACTTAAATGTCCAATTCCCCACCGTTCCAATTTTGATTGGTTTGACTGGTTTAAAATCAGTTTAAGATCTAAACCGACACAAAACCATCAAATTGAACCAAATCAATTAAAAAAATATTATTTATTTAATAATAATAAAAAAATCACAATAATTTTTTAAAATTTGAAAAAATTGAATTTTTAAATTCGAAAAAATTCTGAAACTTTTTTTAAAAAAATACATTCGGTTTTTTAAATAATACTTCGGTTTTAAATTTAAAAAACTAAATTTAACTTGATTTTTTAAAATAATACATTCGGTTTTAATTTTAAAAACGTAAATTTAACTTTAAAATTTCCAAATTTATAATCTTCAAAACTTTAAAAACACTTTAAAAATCATAAATTATGAAATTAAGCTATGAATTTTAAATTAATTCTAACTTGTTTTTTGTAACAACTCTTTAAAAACATGTTAGGATTTCATTATTCAAAAAACAAGTTAGCATTTTTATAAAATCCTAACTTGTTTAATTCATAACTTGTTTAATTCATAATTTTAGATTATAAAATCCTAACTTGTTATGAATTATGAATTATGAATTAAACAAGTAATGAATTAAACAAGTTAGGATTTTACAAAAATGCTAACTTGTTTTTCGAATTATAAAATCCTAACTTGTTTAATTCATAATTTTAGATTATAAAATCCTAACTTGTTATGAATTATGAATTAAACAAGTAATGAATTAAACAAGTTAGGATTTTACAAAAATGCTAACTTGTTTTTCGAATTATAAAATCCTAACATGTTTAATTCATAATTTTAGATTATAAAATCCTAACTTGTTCAAGTTATATATGTTAAAATTAAAAAAACAAGTTAGCGTTTTTGTAAGATCCTAACTTGTTTAATTCATAATTCATAACAAGTTAGGATTTTATAATCTAAAATTATGAATTAAACAAGTAATGAATTAAACAAATTAAAGTTTTGAAGATCATAAATTTGGAAATTTTAAAGTTAAATTTACGTTTTTACTTGGAAAGTTTCTAAAAAAAAGTTTCAGAATTTTTTCGAATTTAAAAATTCAATTTTTTCGAATTTAAAAAAATGATTGTGATTTTTATTTATTTTTAAATAAATAATATTTTTTTAATTGATTTGGTTCAATTTGATGGTTTTGTGTCGGTTTAAGATTTTAAACCGATCTTAAACTAGTCAAACCAATCAAAATTGGAACGGATGGGGAACTGGACATTTAACTTTCATACAGTAGGGAAATGGACATTTAAAGTTTAGTGGTGAGGATCGGTGCGGAGGTCAAAGTTTCGTGGAGTTATATGTGTATGTCAAACTTCCCGTGGGAAAATAGACAGTTTTCTCGTTTTTCAATGAAGAAGATTTTACCATATGGGGTTTATATATGGTGTAATAGGAAATAATGTAAGTCAGTGTGTGTATGCTTTAGAACCGTTTGATGGTTAGAGATCAAAGCGTTGAGTCAATCTTCAAAATTCCAAATCTATGTTTCATGGAAATTTCTCTCTCTTTTAGAAATTTTCAACAATATCTAGGATATGTAGTGTTTTCCTTATATGTATATCAAAACTTATTAGTGAAGTCATTTACAAGTTGTTATAAGTCTTTTAATATGGAAATGTTTTATAAATATAAATAAGATTAAAGGCTAAATTAGCTTGATGTTATTATGACTGAAATTTTGCATTGGTTTTCATATGTAATCATGTTTTTCTCTTTCTAATCAGCGATATGTGATCAGCAATATTCTCTTTTTGAAGTAGTTGCGCTTAATAATTTAAATTTCGTTTAAGGATGGAATGATGTGCATCTATGTCTATTTGTAGTTCTTTTAAGCCAGAACGTGAACCTGCATTTATCCTGTAATAACTTTTGATTAGTAAAAAAAAAAACATGTGGAATGAATTTTGAAATGCGATTCTACGATTATCCATGTCAATAATCAAAGCCTTCACGAGATTAGGGAGATGAGGATATATTGGCACAAATTTTCTAGAGACGTTTAATCCATTCAAAAGAAAATTAATTGTATAGAAACGAAACGACATCGTTTCTTTTTTTTTTCCTTCATGGCCTAGTCTCTAACGATATTGTTTCAGTTTCATTCCAAATAACATATTAGAAGACCCTTTCTCAAGAAACAAAAAGTTTCTTCAATTTGAAGTTATTAAGTGTACAAAATGATACTAGCGAGATCTAGTTTGTTCTTCACAATACTGATCCTTACAGAAACCGTTTTGAAATCTATCATGAATTTTCAAAACATATACAAATTAGCAAGACTTGATCGAAAGAAAGAAAAAGAATCGACCGACCTAAAAAGCTTTTGGCTAACCACAACTTTACCATTTCCAATCTTGTTCGCATTTCTCATTGTGTCAAGTGTTCTCTTCACTATGCACATAATACTTTAAAAGAAAGATTCCATTTAAATCAACTCTTAGTTACATTTCATACATCAAATTAAAAGAAAGAACCAACCAAAAGCTAAGTGGATGTCTGCCTCAAAGAACTTGCATTCACACGTGGCAAAATCCCATTCGTACATCAATAAACCTCACTTTGTTCTAAATAACTGCCATTTATAGATATGCAATGACGAAAAAAACCAAGTGCGAGTGCAATTGAAACAAACAAACTCGAAGAAGCTTCTTTATTCCCTGATGGTTCAAAATTTCCGGTCGGACCAAACGCAGGAGGTCCCGGAAACGTCTGTGTTCCGGGAGGAGTTCCGGGCGTGGAAGTTGTCCCTGCGGTTCTGTAAGACAAAGGTAGGTCAAAACACACAAAAAAACTTTCAAGTCACGTAATGTGAGACAAAAGTTAACCAAACATTGTCTTCTTACCAAATCTTGAAAATCAAGAAAAGAAAAGTTATGATGGGGAAAAAATAAATAATCAAAATGAAATGGAAAATTATTTCCCTTTTCAAGAGTTTTTTTTGCACAATCTTAAAGAGCTTAATAGTAAAGACATACCCAGGGCTTGAAGGATAGATGCAACCAGTAACCACAGCTACAAACAAAACAAAAACAGAGGAAATCATCCAAATATATATAACAATTTTTTACTTGATCAACCTAAAGAATTTAGATATTAAAGATTTGATTTTGTTTATAAAGATGGGTTTAGTTACATGAAGGAGGGTTTGGGCTTGTATTAGCAGTTCCTGAGAAGTTACAGCTTCCAGGGAGTTGATTAGATCTTTGGAAATAGCTATTAACTGCCCAATCACAATGGCTTTTGACATTGTTTGGTTGGTAACAAGGACCTTTCTCATGGATTGGATTACAATCTGCTAAAGCTCCACATGCATAATCTATTGATGTTTGTAGATCTTTCTCTCTAACTCCATCTTTGCATACACAATAAATTGCACCTGAAAAACAGACAAAAAGTTTGTGATAAATTTTGATTTAAAAGGGGTTCTTTTGAGAAACCCATCATAGATCATTGTGATTGGGGACCAATACTGAAACTTTTAGTGAAAAAAATTGAGAGAAAGTGGAAAAGAATAAACAGAAAGCTTACTTGAGTATGTGGTTAAGGCCAAGAGAAACAAGAGACCAAGAAACAATCTCATGATGATTTTTGTTTTTGGGACCAAAAGCTAAAAAAACACAATCCAATATGATAGCTTCAAAGGGAGAGAGAAGAATGGAAAGAGACAGAGAGAGGAGAGTTTATTATAAAAAGGTGACTGATAAGACCATAACATCTTCTCTTGTTTCAAGGTTTAACCACTGACAAGAATCTGAAATTTCAGTGTCCAACCTCCCAAAAATGTAAATATGGTCCATGGTACCAAATTTGTGAGAGCATGTTCAACGGTGATACTTTGTGGGTATCATATAATATAAAATTATTAAAATTTGAAGAATAGGAGGAAAGAGAGTGTTTTTTAGTAAAAGGATAAGGTATTTTTAAATATAAAATTAATAAAATTTGAGTAAAAAGAAGAGATTGTTGATATTATTGGAGAGATGGTATCAATGGGTTGAGGGTATCAATAGGAGGAAGTGAGTATTTTTAAATATAAAAATAATAAAAGTTGAGTAAAATGAAGAGAGAGTATTTTTTGAGTAAAATTGAGTAAAAAGAGGATATTTATTATTTTTTTATCTTATGATACTCACAAATATCATGGTTGAACATGGCCTGAACATTTATATTTCTTTTGTTGCCAAATTCGTAATTATCTTTTTTTTTTTTGCCGGAAAAAACAAACTTATTTATTGTTAGATAGTGGTTAAGATATAATAATAATAATTTTTTTTTTTTTTTGCTATCCTTTTGCAATTAAAGATATAATTATTATTCCTAGTCAAAATAACAACAAATCCAATTAGTCGTGATTTGATAGTGACTAAATAGTTTTTGGCAAAAGAAAGAAAAATATGACTAGCATTTTATTTATGTTCATGTGACAGTGTACGAATACGATAGAAAAAAAAGTTGGGAATGGATATATTTTAGAAATTTTGCATTACCTATGTGAGTTAATGCTGACATGGCCCTCTTGTCCTATATGGTTGGTGCATCGCGTGCACGATACATTCGAAGTTCGATGACTAAATACATTCTTTTGTATCCACTATTCATAATTAGTACTTCATAGGTAGCACTGTTTTTTCTTAATACATGAAAACGGTAATTATTAACCCAAGTGTCGGGTTAAAAGTTAACCCAACATTGGTCTTGATGGTTTCTGCAGATTCTGTTGCCTCGGTATGATCGTCATTAACCTGTTTTTCTTTGCACTGATTACACTACAAGAAAACACCCCCATTTGCAACGGCAAGTTTCGTCGCAAATTCGTTGCAAAATGGGTATTTGCGACGATTTTGCGACGTTTTGTCGTTTGTCGCAACTAGCTCGTCGCAAACCAAAAATCGTCGCAAAATCGTCGCAACTATATCGATAGTCGCAAAATCGTCGCAAAATTAGCGACGGTTTTGCGACTTAATATTTTGCGACGTTTTTGCGACTTAATATATTTGCGACGAAATAGCATCGGTTTTACGTGGTAAAAGTTAGCATCGGTTTTGCGACGACTAGTACTTGCAACGGTTTTGCAGCTATTTTTGGCGACGATTTTGCGAGTAATATTTTGCGATATGTTTGCGTCATACCGGATTGCGACGCAATTGCGGCTATTATTTGCGACGGTTTTGCGACGATTTTCGATGTGATTTATAAAAAAAAAAATTTCGAAAATTAAATAATTTTTAATTAAAAAAAAAAAATCTAAAATATTTAAATTTAAATATAAAAACATAAAATAAAAATAAAGCTTTACATAAATCTAAAAACTGAAAACAAATCTATTCGAAATCGATATCATCGAGCGGATCCCTGGTGGTCGATGTGCCTCCTCCGTCGCCTTCCCTTGTGGTCGATGTGCCTCCTCCGTCGCCTTCAGGTCTTCTCAGAAACTCGGCAAGCTCGGGGTTCCCCCTCGCTAACAGCGCGAACATATCATCATGGGCGGTGGTCCTCTTCGTCGTTTCGCTGAGCAACTTCTCCGTTTCGCCTAGCCGTTCTTTTGTTTGTGTGAGCTCTTCTTTGGTTTGGTGGAGCTCCTTGACTATTTCCGGATCAGAAGCAAATCTCGTAACGGGACAAAATGGCACTCCATGATCATCCGTCCGGATAGATCCTGTAAATGCCATCTTTCCCTTACGGTTTCGAGGAGCCAACTACCAAAAAAATGAAAAGTTTACAAATGTTAATAGTATACTAAATATTTAAAATTGTGAATAAAATTACGAAGGAAATTAAGTTTATATACCTGTAATGCGATTTGGTTGATCGCCATCGGTGTCAACTGAGTAGGTTGACCATCGGGAGTAGACTGGGATGAGAGTTCTTCGACTCGCTCATTGACCTCGTCGTGGAGGTTGTGGACACGTTCATCAACCCATGACCCGTCCGGCCTGCGGTGGGTCACCTCCCAAACCTCTGGGATCGTTGCGGGAGATCCTTTTTGCACGGCCTGACAAAGAAAACATTAGAAGTTGAGATTTTTGTGACCCTAAAAATTTAAAGTAAGATAATGAATAACTTACAATCTCAAAACCACGCTGCTCAAATCCCTTCTGTCCCGAAACGTGTTTTGAAGGGTGGTCACTACCGCCAACCTTCGTCAATCGAGCAGACGAGCACTGACTAGACCTCTCCTTAGATGTCTCCAACTCCCAGAAGGCGACAAGGCCATCCCAAATATCGGGATCGAAGAAAGTTGGCATACATACCTTGGGATCCGGATTTTTTTGCCACTTCTCCTTCCACCGTCCTATTTGGTTGTTGAGACGGTCCTTCGCTTTCTTCTCAAATCCCTCACGAACTAAACCATTAATCGCAGGGTTCCAATAGTATTTTTGCTGCAAATTGTCATAAATTAGAACATAAGTTAGAAAATTACAAAATTGAATAAATAAATAAAAGTTTTAAAAATTAATAAAAAAATTTACCGCGAATTGATGGAACCACCGATCCTTGATCTCCGGGGTAACATACTTCCAACTCGTGTGGCACACCTTGAAATCCCGCTCTATGATCTTTCTAACATCCTTGCCGACCGAATTTTTCCAAAACCTAAAAAAATATACAAAAAGCAATATATTGTGTAAATATAATAATAATTATAAAACAAAATTGAATTAAAACTATAAAAATTTAATTACTTACCACACAGCGTTGCCCTGGGAGTCAGGGTGTAAATGGGGAAGAGTCTCCCGTCCAGGAGTAACGAGAAGCTGGCCCAAGGTCAAGTCGTCCCATGAAGGAAGTGCTCTAGGGTTTGGCTGGGTAGGTGGCGTCTGCTGTGACTCGGGAGGTGGCGTCGGCTGTGTCTCAGGAATCGTGGAACTAGAGGGGATTTCAGAGCCCTGCAAGGGATGTCTCCTCTGTCCTGGTCGTTTATGACCACTAGCACGACCACTGGACTGTACGAACTGGTTATAGTCGTTCCCTGCCATCTAAATAAATTTGATAGTTTTTTAAATTAGTAATTGCATATTTACAAAATATTTAGTTTAATATTAATTTTAACCATTTTGTATTTATAACATTAATTTAACCTAATCAAAATTATTTATAACATTAATATTTATAAAATTAATAACATTATTTATAACATTAACATTAATTTATAACATTAACATTATTTATAACATTAATTATTTATAACATTAACATTATTTTAACCTAATCAAAATTATTTATAACATTATTTATAGCATTAATATTTATAACAAAATTAGTAGATTAACAATTTTAACTTTTAATCAATATAAGTTAATCCTCAATTCCCTAATACAATTTGATTCCTAATTAATTATTCCTAACAATTTTCCTATAAACCACAATTAACTAATAAATTATATACGAAAGGAAAAATTAACATTCATAAAAGGAAAGAACAATTTAGGGATTTACCTAATAAGGTCGTGAATGATTTGGAAGGTGGATGGAATTTTTTTATAGGAAGAGATTTTTTTTTTTTTGGAGAGAGGAGAGATGAGTGTACAGTCCGAAGGATTGAAACCGTATATATAGGGAGAACTATCCCTCGCAATTCCGTCGCAAATATTAACCAAACCGTCGCAATTTCGATGCTAATTGGGCCGAATATTTCGCCTGCTGCATGGTTGCCGCCCACGTCTTTTCGTTTCCCGCCCACATTTCGTCGCAAATACCTCGCAAATATTAAAAAAATCGTTGCAATTTCCTCGCAAACCGTAAAATCCCGAGGTGTTTGTAACGGTTAATGAATAGAGTTGACCGTAACTGTAGTCGCAAAAGTGTGGCTAACTTAGCATCGGAGTTGCGACATTTTCGTCGCAAATACGTTGCAAAATGTTGATTGCAACTCTTTTGCGACATATTCGTCGCAATTCCCATGCAAATAAGGTTTAGGGTATATTTAGGGAATTGAATGTTTTAGACCAAAATTAGGTTTCATAAAAGATAAATACACAATTGTTTAGGTCCTACTGCATGTATGAACCAAAGTTAGAGTACTAATTGAAGTTATTTGTAAAATCGGCAAAAATGATAACTCGATCATAATCTAAGTATAATTACAAGTATTTGATACTTCGTTATATATGTTTCTCGATTATGTTTGGAAAAGTTTTATTTGAGTAATTATAGAGGGATTGTTATTTATTAAACGACTCATACTTGTATATTTTTATTTTACGAATCCTATTTTTGGTCTAAAACATCCAAACCCCTAAGTTTACCCTATACCCTAATTTGCGTGGGATTTGCGACGATAACGTCGCTAAAACGTTGCAATTGAATATTTGCAACGATTTTGCGACGGTTTCGTCGCAAATACGTTGCTATGTTAGCAACACTCTTGCGACTATAACGGTCAACTCTATTAATTGATCGCACATGGATTGGGTGAAATATTCGGTCCTTTTTGCAACCAAATTGCAACGCCATTGCGAGGGTAGTTTTCCCTATAAAAGCAAGTCCAATCCTTCCCTCATTCCTCACATCTCTCTTCAAATGTCTATACATCTCTCTTCAAATGTCGATAGTTAATTGATTCCAAATGGCGGATTTAGGCCTATAATCTACTACATTAAGAGTACATTATGAGGCTAAATCCGCTGTTTGGAATCAAAGTTCTGTCGAAGCGTTTTAACTGAGGTAAGAGTACATTATGAGGCTCGCTCAATGTTGCTTACAAATGCCACCGTTGCCCGAGTCCCTAAATAATATGATATATCCCCGAATTTGCCACGTACCTCAAAATAACAATAAACCGACTTCAATGTAAAGAAAGACGGTGCCCTTGTAAATAATATTACAGTTGTTAATCTTCTTCATCATCATCTAATCCGCCTTCTTCGTCATCATCGTCGTCCTCATCTTCCTCTTCGTCTTCATCAAACTCATCTTCGTTTCCTTCTGAATCCTCGAATATCACATCAAGACCACTATGAAGTGGGTCAATTCTTGTCAAATCGGTGGTTACCTCTGTAGGGATCGAAACATCTTCGGTTCTTGCTGGTTGCACTGGGGGTTGGTCATCATCTGCATCAGCTGCTAACCCCCCGACAAATCGACCCCTTGGGTTAACTTTGATCACGGATAGCCAATCTTGATCCCGTCGTCCACGAGTTCGAGGGTACGGAATGAATACTACTTGCTCTGCTTGGGATGCTAAAACAAATGGCTCAAACTTGTCAGTGTAGCTCCTATTTCCTTTTACATCAACAACTCCAAATTTGCTGGTTCTAACCCCGAGACCATTGGTTGGATCAAACCAATCACAACGAAATAATACACTTTTCAAGTTCAACACACCAGCATACTCAATCTCAATGATTTCCTTCAAAATACCATAGAAGTTTGTATCGCCCGGGACATGTATACCATAATTTGCAGTGGTTTTATCTTGTCCATGTTGAAATGTGTGAAAAATAAAGCCGCGAGTACAATACATCTTACTCGTTTTTATGCTTGCAATGGGCCCCAAAACAAACTCATGTACCCATAAAGGCCAACTTCGTCGAGATTTCTTCGCCACCTATATATTGTCAAATTGCAATATCTTAATTAGTATACATATATAAGTAATACTAATAAAACTCATGCATGGTTCTTACCTTCTCCTGCATCCAGCCAGCAAAATCACGTTCTAGGTAAAATTGAACTTCTTCATCATTTAGTTCAGGAAATGCCTCTCGTATTTGGCCTTCTAACATTCTGTACACCCGTTAATTATTAATTAGTTGTAGCTATATATATTGTCAATAACTATATATATGCCACGTACCTCTCATATGGCTGAAAGTAGTTACAATTGAGCATTATATACGTATGGGCAGCTTGCATATGCTTGAAATCACACCACGTTGATTCCTTCACTGTTCCACCCATCCGACCTACATCACAGAAAACATCCGGTACACCCTCCAAGTGATATGTTCGGCCAACCCCACCATCGTCGTATCGTGTACGACGGGTTTTCTTAGTTTTCACGGCTTTGCTAAAGTAGTAAGTAGAGAAATTTGATGTCTCCTCTGTCAAACTTCCAGCAATGATTGATCCCTCTACTCTTGCAAGATTTTTCGCCTTCATCTTCAAATGTTTGAAGAACCTTTCGAAGGGGTACATCCATCGAAATTGGACAGGACCACCCAAATCTAACTCATGTGGTAAGTGTACAACCAAATGTTCCATCACATCAAAAAAGGAAGGTGGAAATATCTTCTCTAAGTTGCAAATAGTGAGTGGAATGTCTGAATTCAACTTCGAGATTTCGTCCTCCATTAAGGTTCTGGCACATATGTCTCTGAAAAATGCTCCAATACCTAAAACGTCAATCCGGTCCGAAGTAAGTTAATTAATACAGGTAAAGAATACATGTATGTATATATTAATAACCATAGATAAACGTAACACCTGCAATTGCCTCGTGTACATCCTGCGGAAAAAGCTCTTGAAAGGCAAAAGGCAGTAGTCGCTGCATGAACACATGACAATCATGGCTCTTCATCCCAGAAAATTTCCCTCCTTGCTCAACACACCTTGAAAAAGTTGACACATAGCCATCTGGGAACTTCACACACTCCTTAACCCAGTTAATCAAAGCATTCTTCGCAGCAGGTGATAGTCGGAAACTGGGAATAGGTGCCCTACCATCTCCTGTTAGATGCAACTCAGGTCTTATGCATAAAGCCGCGAGATCCAGACGAGATTTCCGATTGTTTTTTGTTTTCCCTGCAACATTCAACAATGTGTGTATAATATTCTCGAAGAAATTCTTCTCTACATGCATGACATCCAAGTTGTGCCTCAGCAGATGGTACCTTTAGTATGACCATTGCGTCCCCCAATCCATTAGGTTCCATTTTATGAATCACTGCTACCACATATGGTACGTCACAATAATGCAATTGTGGTCTTATTTTAAGCAACTCTTTTACCAGTGTCCACCCACGTGTGTGTCCACCTGTACATATTTACAACGTAGAATAAGTAAAATATAATTAATGTCAATTAAACAATATACAAACTTTCAAATATAATTAATTATTTCTGTTTCTTACTAATTAATAATAATAGCATTTCATTATACCTGTTAATTTGGTTAAATTTCCAATTGTCGTCTTCCAAAGGACATCGGTGAACGAAGGATCTTCTGCCTCAACAACAGAGTTAAGTATCTGTACATGTCTCTCATAAGAATTGCATTCTTGCAACATCGATTCTTCAAGTTTTTTCCTTGCTCGTTCTTCTGCTTGTCTCACACCAGCCGGACCCGGAATCAAAGATCGATTGTTATCCATAGATATTTGTTGAATTATAGAATGTGAGAAAATATAATGTGAATTGAATTATAGAATGTGAGATAATATAATATTATGTGGATTTTATAGAATTTTCATTTCAGTTTGCGACTAATTTGCAACAAATTTCTAAGACTTTTGCGACTGTTTTGCGGCTAAAATATTACACTTATAAACAAGTAAGAATCAATTAAAACGTGTTCAGCCTAATTTCGTTGCAAATCCCTCGCAAACCTAGTACCGTCGCAAATTAGACGCAAAATTTGCGACGGTTTTGCGTCTAAACGTTCAAATCCAAGCAAAACCGTTGCAAATTATAAGTTGACGCAAAAACGTCGCATAATTTGCGACGACTTTGCGTCTAAATTTAAAACTCGATGCAAAAGCGTCGCTAATTTGCGACGTTTGTGCGTCGTCAAGTTTTTACGCAAATTTGCGACGGTTTTGCGTCGACGTTTACATTTTCGACGCAAAACTGTCGCAAATATGACGCAAATTCGCGACGATTTATTTCCGTTGCAAATTTCCGTTGCAAATGGACCTGTTTTCTTGTAGTGTTATAGTTATATGAATAATGTTTTCATATAATATGGTTAATTTACTAAAATGCTAATATGTAGTTGCTGTTTTTGCAAATAATGAGACTGATTTAAGTCATTTAGTGTCTCTTTAATAGAAATCATTTTAATTTTTTAACAAGAGCAAAATCAATTAGAAGTCCATAAAAACATAGATTTACACTAACCAAGGTACTTACTCAAATCAAAAAGACGATTGTAAGTTTCTTTTTTCGTAACTATTGTGTTTTTTTGTCATCAAATAATTGTTGTTGTAGGTTGCAAATATTAGTACGATTATTGTAAGAAATAGATACAGGTACGGTGGTGCTTAGACTTTTTTAGTTTTTTTATGCAATGGAAATAAAATAATATCGCTGACTTTTAGAGCATAATTCTAAGGACCACTCCATACTTAGCTAGCCCGTTAATATATCAAAACAGAGCGTATCGCACATGAAAATGTATCAAATACCAATCAAATATTCAGAATCTGTGGCGTACAAAATATACATTGATTATAGAATGATCTTATAGCCGAGACACTATTATGAGCTAGATGGTTTTGTGTTATGATGTAGGTGAATTATATTAATCACTGATACGATAAAAATGAACACCTAAAGGGTCAATTAATCAATTTAGAAATTAAACATTGACTGAAATCTGATTAACGCCTACAAATATATAAAAGTAATCCACATTCTCCAAACATTTAAGAGTAATAGAGTGTGATCCACCATCTAAAGTAAGAGAAGACAAAATATTCTCTGCGAATACATCTTTTTAGCTAGCTAGCTAAGGTACGATTGGGATGGTCATAAATGATTTTCTAAGTGACATGCATAATATTTTAACAAACTTAATAAATTATGATCACTAATAAATATTCGATTAAAACACTTACTGCCCTCCTACAAATCATTTTATCACTGCAAAGTATATATAGAGATACAAGCAATAATGAATTTAGTTACGTAAGTAGCCACCCACAAGCCCTAACTCTAGAATCTCATCCATGCATCTAATTTATAAGAAAATAAATTTAGAATTTGAGAGTTATTTCACTTCCATTAATATTGCTCTGATTTTCACCATCTTCCCTAAGAGCAGCCAACCCTTTTCTTTCTCCACCACCACTCTCCGACGACTTCCCTTCATCTGCGGCACTGTCCGTTAACTGATGACCTGAATCAGTGGAGGCGGCGCCACCGCCGGAGGAACCGTTAAACGTTTGGTAGTGGTTGTGGTGCGGCGGAGGTGGAGTAGTATAGAATTCTTGAGAAGAGCAAAAATGCGGTGGAGGCTGCGCTGCGGTGGTGCCGTGGTGGTGGTGAACTTGGTGGTGGTAGAGAGACGAAGTCCCACCGTGTGCGGTGGTGTATTCCGGTGGGACCCATATTCCGCCTAGGACCACTAAATGTGGACCTGGTCCACCTGATGTTTGTGGGCTTGGACTTGGTCTTCTAGTGTGAAGCCGATACTTCTGTTTATTGAAAAGTTAATACACCATTAATTATGTACTTTATTATGATTTTATATTAAAAAAAGTACTTAACCTTAATTATGAGTTTAAAAATGTAACAAGCACATTGTAGTGACTTGTGATTTAGGTTACCTGGAGATGGCTTTTGACTTCATCATTGGTCAAACCATCAACTTTCATAAGCTCCCTTATTTGTTTTGGAGTAGCTACTGCAAAAAAAGTATAACAAATCCCATATAAATATGTATCTCTGATGCAGAATATTTTATATCAGTTCAGTTCAAAAATTGATTTAGTTAAGCTATTATGGTTATTCTTATTCTGTATCTAATACACTGAATTTGTTGTTTTCAAAAAAAAAACACACTGAATTTAAATATAAAAATAAATACACAAATTGAATTATATTATTCTTTGCAAATTCACTATATAAATTTTTGAATGAATCATATTTTATTCTATATCGTGTCAAGTTGATCCATGCTAGCTATATTCTAGTTACTATAAAAACTAAAAAGCTTCCGACCAAAATCTAAATTTATTTGAAAAAACCAAAAAAAAAAAACCGAAATTTATTTGAAATAAACCATAACAAACAATTCATGGCAAATCGATCCACTTAACAGTTCGAACAAAATTCAGTATGAATCTTGGAATCTACAAGACCCGTAAATATAAATTCAAAGTTGTATAAATTTACAGTGTACAATAATGATGTACTAGCAAATCAAACATCATAATGATGTCAGAGAAAAATATCATGGTCTAATGATAAATGATTATGATTACTTAACAATTTTGTAGGTCTATCCATACTACACCTAGACCAAAATAAAACCTAATTAGAATAAGTTATTAGTTTGTACCTTGAGAACCACCTAGCATTTGAAGAGCTTGGACAAATCTCCGGTGCAAGTCCGGCGACCAGCAACGCCGTGCCTTTCGATTACTTTGACTCGTTGTAGAAGAAACTCCATTGCTATTCGAATTGTTATTATTGTTATTGGTATTGGTATTACCATTGTTGATCATGCACTCATCATTACCGTCGTGGTCATTAGTATGTTCATTGGTTAGAGAGACTCTTTTGACCTCCGTAGATAGAGCTAAATCAGGCAAAGATTGTTCCTTAGAGAAAGGAAGAAAAGCGCCGCCTCCATTTCTTTGTTTCGCATCAAAATGTCCAAGTTTCGGACTACTAGTAACCTCATCTTTGGGATGAGATTGATCAGTTGATGAATCTATGTTTTTCGGTTTGGTTTCGGGTTGGCTCCAAAGCTGAGCAGTCGTCATCCAATTACTCCCTTTGCTATTGGCCATTTCGGGCTGGTTCCTTAAGGGTATGAATTCTTCAAGAACCGGTCTTGTGATAACACTTTGGTTATTGTTACTATTTGCTCTATATGCTTCTAGTTGTTGTTTGTAAACTTCCACAGCTGAAAAAACACAAAGTAAATATTATTAAGTAATTTACAATATGAAAGTGAAAGATGTATATATGTAACATGAACCTTTAAAATCACTTTAGTTATATTTGTTGATTTCAGTGATGGGAGGAAACAAAAGTTTTGTGATTCAAAGAAAATCAAAAGCAAGCTCTGATTTTTATGAATTAAAATCTTAAACTAATGACTAAAGATCTTTTACAAAAGTAAAAAGAAATTCAGAAACTCTTCTATACGTATGTTTTAGCTAGGTTTTTTGGTCTTGTTTTTAGTAATATATTCTTTTGTGATAAAGGAAAGATATTTAATTCATATTGTACAAACTAGTATATATGTAGCTGTAAATATTTGAAAGTGGATAGATGTATGTACCATTGTTAAGGAGTTGCATGCAAAGGGGAAGTTCGCGCTTGAAGGCATCGATCTTGAGACGTTCTTGTTCAAGACGAGAAAGAAGATCTTCGAGCTTTTGTGTAGTTTGGTCGCTCTGAAAGTTATCTCCAAAGGATTTCAAAAGCATAGAGTAGCTTTGTGGCTTGCAATCCAAGCTTAGTTCTGATGAGGAAGCCATAAATTCTCTCTTTATATATATTGTATGTATAAGTAGAATATATATATATATATATATTAACGTTTTTGGCTATAAATAGATGATCAATCAAGAATCAAGAAGAATTTCTGGTGGCTAAGATGTGTATATGCTAGATGTTTATTCAAGATATATTCAAAGATTTTAAGGGTTTGTGAAAATTAGGGTTTGGAGAAGAGGAGAGAATGAAGAAGAAGAGATAGAGGAAAAAGGGAATAAAATGTTAGGTTGTGGACACAAGGAGGATCACGAGGAGGTTCCTGTCCTTTTTAGAGGGCTCAATTCAAAGCAAGGGAATAAAGTGATCTGTCAACATACATGTATACATACACACACAAACATACACAATAGAGAGAGAGAGAGAGAGAGAGAGAGAGAGAGTCAGGAGATGTTCAAGAGAGAGAATAACTTCTCACTACCATGCATAGATGGTTTCATAAAGGTTAAACCAAATACCTAATCATATATTTTGAATTTTAATTTGATTTTTTAACTAACGTTTTGGACAAAGTACTAGTGGCGTGGTAATAAGTGTTTTAGCGGTTGGGAAAAAATGATGCGGTTAGAAATGATAAGATATAACGATTTAAAAATAACTCAAGATTATAAAAGTTTAGTCGATTAAATAACGTATGTGATAACAAGAACTGAAACACAACTAAAGACGTTTTCTAGTTTGTATAAGAAAATTTCAATTTACAAAAACAAAAAGCAAATATAGTTTTGACGCCTAAAATGTTCCAATTTACCTACACTTGCAATATCCAAAATTACAAGCGACACACACAATTATTGTTTTTATTTATTTTCGCCATCTGTTTGGTTGGGGTAGTCTTCCGAAGTCACTTTTGCTGTCAGAGCAAAAAAATTATCAACCCATATTGTCTCAATCTATTTTCAAGATACTCAATCGTAACATGAATTTAACAATAGCCAATATCATATTTACTTATGTATGTATGACTCAGCTAACATATTAAGCCAAAAATTTTGTCACCAATATATAATAAAATATATGAGTGTACTTCGAATAGTGATACAATAACGATACTAACACAAACTATTAAGATATGTGTTTTGCTTAAAAATAATTAAATTTCAGCCACTTAATTTGTTCTTTTTAAGCTGTGTTTCTCTTATAATGCTTAGTTTCTAATCACATCTTTTGCTAAGTTGATATGTTTTATAATACAACTCCATTTGAAAGAAAGAGAAAAGAGAGGCTAAAGGAGAAAGGAGGAGGATATAAAGCATCAGAGAGCAAAAGGGAATATATGGAAACTTGTTATAAAGAACAAATGGGTAAGGAAAAAAGCTTTAACTTATTTCTATTAAAGCGATAAATTGTTTTAATCTCAGATTCCACTTTTGTTCGTTCACCACTTCACATGCTTATACTTTTGTAAATTAAGCTTCATAATATTTTTCCTAGCTCTGCTATAAATAAATTATTTAAGCTGTTGACAGCAAAAAAAAAAAAAAAAAAAAAAAAGAGATTAAGCTAACATTTCATGTTTTCTTTCTTATCATTTTCGAAATATTTAAAGAAATTTTTGGTTTTGAAGTGATCTGTGGAATCACCACCTCTATAAGGTATCAATAATAAACGTTTGGTACATTTCGGGTAATTTAGAGTCGTTGCCAAATAAAACAAAATATTCTCCCACTATCTTAATTATATATATATATATATACTTATAAATAGAAAGAAAAAGAAATTAGATTCAAAATAAATCAATGAAGCATATACTAGGCAACAAGATTTTTTATATTTATGGTCACACGAGAGCGAGAGAGTATGACAGAGATAACGATTGATCAATAATTTTTAGTAAATTGGATTTAAAAAGTTGAATAAGTGTATTCTAAAATTTAGTGGATGTAAAAGAGAGAAAGAATGAGAATATCTGAATTAATTAAGAGTATATATGACCATAAACTAGGACAGATATTCACTTTGACAAAAAAAAAAAAAAAAAAACTAGGACAGATATTTCACTTAAGTAAATAATATTGAAAGATGTTTGAGAGTCGCAGAATCTTAATACCGGGTTTCGTTGAAGTGGCCAGGAAGGTAGAAGATTCTCACTTAAAATTATATTTTAAACTTTTTCAAAAGACATTTTTCGCATTTCTTAATATATATTGCATCTAGGTTTCAATAACTCTCTGATGTTTTGATGAAACTATAAATCACTAGATTTTGGACATAACTACAAATAAATAAATTCTTCACATTTACACCCAAAAAAGAAACTAGAAATTAATTAGTCGTATATCTTTATAGAAAACTCAAAGTTATACCAATTGGCTGGATCAATTTGATTTTGATGATATATAGGAGCACAGATTTTGTGATTTATATGTTCTTTCAAGAGTTTAAAACTTTGATAAAAAAAAAAAAACTCAGACAATGTGGAAATTTCAAAAAAAAAAATATATATACAAACAATTATTTTGTTTTGTCATTCTCATGTTTAAATGAAAGTAAATTAGAAATGGTTGTCGAAACAGAAAGATTAAATATTACAAAAGAAATATTGGATTTACAAACAATTTGACGGAAAACTCAAACTAGTGGAATACAAATCAAATAAACTAAAGTAATAAATCTATCGAATATTAGACATAGCTCGTCCAAAATATGGGTGTTGCATTTAAATATTTGTTACTTGCCTTTCATTCTTTAATATTTGTTTCTCATATATTGATTAACTAAACACTTGGCATCTAATCCCACATCAAATGTTGGACAGACGGTTCCGACATGCATATCCTAAAATTTTGGATATCCACTTCAAATGTTTTATATTTTCTTCAAAATTCTACAACCCAAATCATATGAAGCTTCTTAATCATTTGTTCTTTGTTCTCTTTAACTAACATTAAATAGCCAAAACTCGAAACTATGAAGAATTATGTTAGGAATATGTATATTTTCAATTGTGATAACTCTAAATATTTATATTTCCTTATTAGATTAGCTCCAACTCTTGTATAAATACAAGACCTTAGAATCTCAATAATAAACACACAAATTCTCTTATACTCAATTTGACATAGTATCAGAGCAAAAACACTAAACAAAACTCTATTTTTTTAAGACCTTGCCGCAGCATCTTACTCTCGTGAGATCAGGTTCTTCTTCTTCTTCTTCCATACGATATTCATCATTCACTTTCTCTAAACCTTCATCATGACTCAAACAGACACTACTCCTCCTCCATCATCCTCCACCTCGGAAAACAGGATCAAAACAATATCTCCTTTTGATCTCTCTTCTAATGATAATCCGGGTGCGGTAATCTCCACCCCTCTCCTCAACGGAACTAATTATGATGATTGGTCTATCAATCTTCGTATGGCACTCAGCTCACGAAAGAAATTCGGTTTAATTGATGGGACCATTCCCAAACCAGCGGCCGGTCCCTCAAATCTTGAAGATTGGGTCGCTATAAATCACCTTCTTGTTGGTTGGATCAAAGCAACCATTGAACCTCGTCTCAAGTCCTCCATCTCCAACCAAGAAGTTGCCAAAGATCTTTGGGACATCATCAAAAAGAGATTCTCTCTCAAAAGTGGAGCTTGTTGTCAACAGTTTCAGAACGCCCTCGCGTCTTGTAAGCAAAACGGGACCAATCGATGACTACTTCGGTCGTTTAACCAAAAATTGGGACAGCATCACTGAGTGCACCCCGATCAAACGGTGTACTTGTAACAAGTGTGAATGTGATCTCACATCTGCACAAGATGCTGAACTTGACGCTCAACGTGTTCATGATTTTTTGGCCGGACTTGATGACTCTATTCATGGTGCCGTCCGTTCTCAGATATGTGCCATGACTCCTCAACCTGATCTCAATAATGTTTATCAAATCTTTGTCCAAAACGAAACTTTATACAACAACGTCCTATCCACAAAGGAAAATCCTGTCATGAGCTTTGTTGCACAAAGTTCCTCGGTCTCACGATATGCTGCTTCTGTCAACAAATTTGATCCATCTTTTGTTCCTGGAAACAAAGATCCTAATCGTCATTGTATTGTGTGTGGACGCACCGGTCATGAAGCTGCTTCATGCTTCAAAGTTGTCGGCTATCCTGAATGGCGGGGAGAACGACCACGTTCCAAACCAGTTTCGCGACTTCCTCAGGTTCCTTCTCCTTCTTCAGGTGGTCGTGGCCGAGGAATAACTTCAGTTAGCGCCAACAGTACTCGTCTTGTCGCTGCCAACGTTGCGTCCTCATCACCACTCACCGATGTTGATCGGTTAGGACTAACCGGTCTCACTTACGATCATTGGAAACAGATCAAGGATGTTATTGGTTCTTCCTCCACCACTCCCCTAAACTGTATGTCTCTTGCTTCTTCTTGGATTTTGGATACAGGAGCAACGCATCACATGCATGGACGTCATGATTTGATGACTGACATGAAAGATATCCCTCCTATATCGGTTCTTCTTCCCGCTGGGGAGAACACTTTTGCAACTAAACAAGGGACTATTTGGCTTACTCCTTGACTCTCTCTACTCAATGTTTACTATATTAAAGGATTTCATTCAAATCTTATCTCACTCGGTTAACTAGTGTCTGACAATCAATTAGTTGGTCAACTTACTGAACGTCTATTGGTTTTACAGGACCGCACTTCGAGGATGCTGATTAGAGTGGGTGAGAGAAAGGGAGAGGGGTTCTGCAATGTTGACTCCGTTGTTGCGTGCCAGATAAATGTGGATACCAACGTAGTTTTATGGCACAATCGTCTGGGTCATCCTTCAGTTCAAGTTACTGGTTTACTTCTTGATGTTCGAAATTTATCTAAAACTAGTAGGGATTTTTTAGCTTCAAGTTGTGATGTATGCTTTCGAGCTAAGCAAACTCGGTTGTCTTTTACAGAAAGTTCTTCTAATGCAAACAATGTTTTTGATTTAATACATTGCGATTTATGGGGACCATATCGTACTACTGCATTCTATGGAAACCGTTATTTTCTGACGATCATTGATGATCATTCACGAGCTGTGTGGCTCTATCTCCTTCCGGATAAAACGCAAGTTTCTTCGACTTTACAAGATTTCATTGCTCTCATAAAAAAATCAGTTCTCGAAGACAATCAAAACAGTTCGCTCCGACAATGGTAGTGAGTTTTTTCCTCTTACACGATTTTTTAAATCCAAGGGAATCATTCACGAGACATCTTGTATTCACACTCCGCAACAAAATGGTCGAGTAGAGCGTAAACATCGGCATATTCTCAATGTTGCACGTGCGTTGCGGTTTCAAGCTCATCTTCCTATTGAATACTGGAGAGAATGCGTCCTCACTACTTCTTATATCATCAACTGCACGCCCTCCGCTATTCTTCATAACAAGACTCCTTTTGAAAAGTTATATGGTCGTGAGCCTTCTTATCAACATATCCGAGTTTTTGGATGCCTCGCCTATGCTCATAATTCTCACACCAGAGGTGATAAATTTGATTCCCGTACTCGGCGTTGCTTCTTTAGGGGCTATCCATATGGTAAAAAGGGTTGGAAGTTTTATGATATTGAACACAAAACAATTTTTGTCTCCCGTGATGTTCGATTCATTGAAACGGAGTTCCTATATCACCAAGCTTCTTTGCTCCCGCCGTCGCCTTTGGCTCAGCCCACTACCCCATCTCGTCTTGTTGCCGATGATGATGATGACTCAATGTTGTTTCCCTGTGATACATCACCTAACTTCCCTACGCCTACTTCATCTACATCACCACCTATTGTTACACCGGTAACATCGACTGATGAACCTCCTCCGGCTTCTCTTGGACGTGCACATCGAACCAAAAAGCTGCCTCCTCATCTCGATGATTACGTCGTTAACAACGCAGCTTTCACCCCCTCTTATCTCTCTTCTTCTCAGCCCGCTCCACAGCATACCTCATGTACGGTTCATCCTATCTCCATTTATGACTCTTACGATCGTTTTTCAAGAGGTCATTGCAGCTATCTTATGGCTCTTATGGCTGTGGTTGAACCCACGACCTTCAAAGATGCAATGCAACAAAAGGAATGGCAAGAGGCCATGTGTCTTGAGATTCAAGCTTTGGAGCTAAATAAAACTTGGACGTTAGAAGAACTTCCTAGTGGTAAGAAAGCAATCGGTTGTAAGTGGGTATTGATATGGTTAAATTTTTCTTTGTCCTACTCTCTCAAATTAAGAGATCGAGTGTAGTACTTGGGGTATTGAATCCACTGGCAATCAGATTGCACAATAGATTAATAGTTTTCAAATTATGCTAAGCAGAATAAAGTAAGTAAAAGCGATTGCAGAAATAGTAAACAGGATGATTGTAAAGCTTTAAATTCAATAAAAGAGAAGCGCCAAGCCTTAGGGAATTCGCAGGAATAAATCCAAGTTGCAGAATAAAATTACTATTGGGATTGATGAAGTGCAATTCTAGAACTCGAAACACTGTTGTAAAATAAATCAACTGTCGTTGCAAATACTATTTATGTTTAAACCCTAGAAAACCAACTATCATTGCGAAATCAAATTGATCTAAACAAGCATTAAATTCAGGTTCGATTGTCCACAAAGATTCAAAGCCAACTGTCGTTGCGAATCGAATCCTTGCTCACCTATGATTTAGTTCAGGTAATTCAATAATGATGTCTCATCTATTAAACAACCTAAGATATCCAATTCAGCGCTAAATCAGAGTTAATGCAATCAAGGTGAAGAATATAAATAAATATGATGCAAATCCTAATAGTAATTAAACTCTACAGCTCTTCATTAAACCTTTGAAAAATCCCTAAAACCTAACTAGGGAATTACTCAGACATAGACATGAATAATAAATTCCTAGTATAAAAATCTCTAAGTAAAATAAAGCATAGCCTAAACAATGGCTTAAAAGTACTATATATAGGGTACAAACACGTCTGGGCCCAATTGCAAACATATGGGCTTTTCTGACGCGAAAACGGAAATCTTCCAAAAAACAATATTGTGTCTCCATTTGGTCGTGTCGATCGACACAGAAGTCGTGTCGCTCGACACAGTCTTCAGAATTTCAATCCGAATTTGCGACTTTTATTCTTCATTCCATTTTGCTCCATAATGCTTCAGTAAACACTAATTAAGCTCCAAACGTCCTTGTACCTAAGATAAACACCAAAAGACTAGAAAACACCAAAAGACTCTATAAAACGGACATATATCATGGTATAAAAACCTGTAAAAACCATGATATATCAACTCTCCGAGACTTAGCCTTTTGCTTGTCCCTAAGCAAAACAGATGTTATCACTCCTTTAGGAACCACATACTTTTGCAAAGTCATCCGGTGATACTTCGATGTTTCCATAGAAGTATAGCAGTCCTCCAGATTGAATCCAAACCCCTTAGAGAAACTCAGACTCTTCAGCTGCAAACCCATTTAGTCATTTAGGTGCGGTCTCATCGAGGGAATATCGATCGCATGACTTTATAGATTCTTTCCCTTACTTAAACACTTTTCTGCACTGCTCCCTTTCTCGTTTCCCTTAATTTATTCTATCCATTTCAGTGGTTTCATAGGATTCAGCTTATCACTATGTTTGCTTAGAATAACGCTCATTACTGTTGTTTCTTGTGAGAAAACAGGGTCACGAGGCCTCGCTACTGTTGTTTCTTGTGAGAAAACAGGGTCACGAGGCCTCGCTACTGTTGTTTCTTGTGAGAAAACAGGGTCACGAGTATCTTTACGCTTTTCTATCTAAGACTTTTGTTCAAAACACCTTCTTTTTTTTTAATCCGTTAAAGGAAAACTCAGGGAGCTTATCCTCACCTTGCTAGTGCTGAAAGAGGAATCAAGTCTCGCGATTACCAATGCCCAAGATGAGAAATTAGATTTCATTAGGGGCGGGGTCTGCAACATCGTTTCTGGCATTCTCCAGAAGTCTGAACTCGCTCCGTTAAACCGATCCACTTCCAGTTATCCACCTCAATAAAACCAGCCAACTTAAATGGTCCTTGAGTGCTGCTTAAAGCAAGTCTGAAGAAGGTTTTGACTCTAAAAATTTTAAAATTGACTCAAAAATGCCAAAAGAAAACACAAAAGTCAGCGACTACCTCCCCCAGACTTGAACAATACTGTCCCCAGTGTTATTAAGCCCGACATTGGATACGTAAAATAAATAGGAAACAAAACGTATAAAACATCAAGTGAGAAATCGTACCCTGGGTTCGTGTCGAGCGACACGACCTTGCTGTCAATCGACATTGATAATTTGGTCGCGTAGAGCGACTTAGAATTCCTCATCGATCGATACAGTTATTTCCTTGGTGTCGAGCGACATGTATTGCTACATCGCTCGACACATTAGTCTGATGCTCATCCTCACTTGTATTTATACGTTCAATCTAAGTGGGTTGCCTCCCACTAAGCGCTTGTTTGACGTTGGTAGGACTTCAGGCTCATGGTGGATCTTGGAGAAGCATTGTACTTCCCTTATCCATGTGGATGGTTGCAGCTTTGTTCTTTGGTCGAACCTTCACGACAGCTCCACCAGACTCATCAGAAACGATTCATGGGAAAAGTTTCATCGTATTCTGCAGCATTTGTTGAAGGACTTCTTCTCCCGTCTCCTTCAAGTCTGAAGGAATGATGATCCGGAACTTGGAAAATTGCTTTGAAGCTTTCTTCTATCTCCTATGTCCTTCCTTCTCTTCTTTGCACTCCTTAGGAATTCCTGTACATTCATCAAAAGAAAAACCAAGCATTCTACGAGAAATTCGTTGCTTGCATGAGCGCGTAACAACTTTTTCAACCTTAAATCTGTTATCAAGAAATTGTGAATTAAGGACTGGAACTGCATACCTTTCCTCTATGGGAGGTTTGGGGGTTGGGAGCTTATTTCATTCATTGACTGTCCGGCTAGAAGTCTCCAGGATGAGTATTGCAGGGTAAAAGACCTTCTTGTCGATCTTGGAGAAAGAGATGCATTGGTTGGGAAAATCCACAATTGCACCCATAGTAGCAAGGAAATATGAACCAAGCACCATCAGCTTATCATTATCCAGGACTTAGAAATCAGTCGGGACAAGGCAATCTTCTATTTGCAGCTTCAGATCAGGAATAAAACCTGCAGGAATTACTGAACAAGCATCAACAAGTTCGATATATGTCTCTGAAGGTTTCAGATCTTCAATTCCAAGCTTTTTCGCAGTAGCACGAGACATGACATTTACATTGGCCCCAGTATCTAAGAGAGAATCCTCCAGCTTAATTCCTTTGATCAAACACGGTATGACAAACTGCCATGGACTTTCTATCTTAGTCAACTCTTACATAACTGGTTTCTCGACTTTGTTCGACTCGTTCTCAATGTTGCGACACATGATTGGCTTGCAAGACTGCACAAGAGCTCTCGAATAAGGAAGTAGTGGCTTGTAGACACGTTGAACCGCTGAAACAGAAGCTTTCTTGAAATCTGGGCTGATCTGATCCTCATGTCGAGCGACACTAGTGTTATGTCGCTCGACGCTTGAAATTTCTAAGTGTCGAGCGACACTAGATGTCACGTCGCTCGATGCCATGATTTCTCTAGTGTCGATCGACATCATATGAGTGTCGATCGGCAGGGACTCTGTTCCGAATTTCTCCTCTTTTGCAACTGTATTAGACACGTCGATTTACTCTGTAACTCGTTTTTTCTCCGTCCTGGACCTCAAGGCGATCATATTAGAGTGATGTCGCTTCGCTGATTCGCTTGTCTGAGCCACTTGAGTATCGAGTTTCTTAACATGGATGTTCAAAGACTCGATCTTTCCATTCAAGTCTGTGTAGATCAAATCTAGCTTGCCATTTAAATCGATTGTCATCTTCTGCTGTCCTTCCAGCATTCGCTCAATCATGGACTCTATCTTGCTCTCTGCAGATGGCGGTGGAGGCTTCTGATACGATGAAGAACCGTAATCCCTTGTGTACCTGCTGTTCTGAAAAGACTTCTAGAATGAAGAACCATATCCTTGCTGATTGTTGAACCTCTGATAACCTGAACCATTGACGTAGTTCACATCTTCAGGTTCGAACGTCTCAACTTCCTAAGGAAACTGAACCGTCTTCTTCCCAGCTAGAAGACTAGTCATAATTTCCAGCTTCTTTGAAACCTCTGCAAACTGGCTACCATTGATACTCTTACCCGATTGGCTCCTCTCAAAATCAACATTCTTTGTACTATTATTGTTCGCGAGTTTCTAGAGAGTTCGTGTTGAAGTCTCCTCTGCTTGCAGCATCCTAGCTCACAGCGTACAATACTGTTATACCTCTGAAGAAAATGCTGAGCAACTGAACCTCGTCGAACCCGTGATGTGGACAATCTATCTGGCAGCTCTTGAATCGATTCCATGCAGCTTTAAATGCCTCAAAGTCACCCTCCTTGAATGTAGCTATCTTAGACCGGAGTTCTTCAGACCTGGCATCGTCAAAGAAGCGAGCCAGGAAGGCATTCCTAGTATCCTCCCAGGTAGTAAGTGATCCCGGTGGAAGCATCCTAAGCCAGTTCTTAGCTTCCCCTTGGAGAGAGTAGGGGAAGAGCTTGCAGTATAAATAATCCATGAAGATACCATTAGCCTTTAATGCTTGATACAATGTCCTCGAAAATCTCCAATTGATTCGTCGGATGTTTATGAGGTAGTCCACAGAATGGGTTCTGAGACACAAAAGTGAAGTAGGCGGGCTTCAACTCGAAATCGTTTCGCTGGAAAGGAGGCAGGCTGATCGCAGATCGATTGGCGTAGTACTGCTCTGGCCTATTGTAGTCCGCAAGTGTACGTCTCGGAGTAGCATTCACGTCGTTCCTCAGCTCAGTTGGCTGGTTCTGCACTTCATGTCGAGCGACGCCCTCTGCGTGTCGCTCGACACGTTAATTTTCTTCAGGTCGAGCGACAAGTGCTTGTTGTCGAGCGACACAACACTCTTCAACGCGTCGAGCGATTTCTTTCCTGTGTCACTCGACACGTTCCTGCTCCTCACGAGCCAGTCGATCCTGCTCCTCTTGCCGAGCGATTCGTTCATCATCCTCGCATCTCTGCTGCTCCTCGTTGATCTGCTCGACGATCACATTCCCATTAGCGTCGAGCTTCTGTCCAAGCTCGTTGTATGGGTTTCCTTCTCTATCGAAAAACCTGCCATCTCTCTGAAAGATAACCTTATGCCCAACAATCTTTGCTTACGCCTGAAACTCAAAACAAATAAAAACAAAAATAAAACTAGTTAGTAAAGTAAAAACAAAAATAAAAAGTACTTAGACAAAATCCTAATGATAAAAATCTAATGGCGTTGATTCACCGACAACGGCGCCAAAATTTGATATGGTCAAATTTTCCTTTGTCCTACTCTCTCAAATTAAGAGATCGAGTGTAATACTTGGGGTATCGAATCCACAAGAAATCAGATTGCACAATAGATTAATAGTTTTCAGATTATGCTAAGCAGAATAAAGTAAGTAAAAGCGATTGCAGAAATAGTAAACAGAATGATTGTAAAGCTTTAAATTCAATAAAAGAGAAGCGCTAAGCCTTAGGGAATTCGCAGGAATAAATCCAAGTTGCAGAATAAAATTACTATTGGGATTGATGAAGTGCAATTCTAGAACTCGAAACACTGTTGTAAAATAAATCAACTGTCATTGCAAATACTATTTATGTTTAAACCCTAGAAAACCAACTGTCGTTGCGAAATCAAATTGATCTAAACAAGCATTAAATTCAGGTTCGATTGTTCACAAAGATTCAAAGCCAACTGTCGTTGCGAATCGAATCTTTGCTCACCTATGATTTAGTTCAGGTAATTCAATAATGATGTCTCATCTATTAAACAACCTAAGATATCCAATTCAGCGTTAAATCAGAGTTAATGCAATCAAGGTGAAGAATATAAATAAATATGATGCAAATCCCAATAGTAATTAAACTCTAAAGCTCTTCATTAAACCTTTGAAAAATCCCTAAAATCTAACTAGAGAATTACTCAGACATAGACATGAATAATGAATCCCTAGTATAAAAATCTCTAAGTAAAATAAAGCATAGCCTAAACAATGGCTTAAAAGTACTATAAATAGGGTACAAACACGTCTGGGCCCAATTGCAAACATATGGGCTTTTCTGGCGCGAAAACGGAAATCTTCCAAAAAACACTATTCTATCGCCATTTGATCATGTCGATCGACACAGAAGTCGTGTCGCTCGATACAGTAGTCGTGTCGCTCGACACAGAAGTCAGAATTTCAATCTGAACTTGCGACTTTGATTCCTCGTTCCATTTTGCTCCATAATGCTCAAGTAAACACCAATTAAGCTCCAAACGTCCTTGTACCTAAGATAAACACCAAAAGACTAGAAAACACCAAAAGACTCTATAAAACGGACATATATCATGGTATAAAACCGGTAAAAACCATGATATATCAGGTATATCGTATTAAGCAAAAGTCAGATGGCACTCTTGAACATTATAAAGCACGGCTCGTGGCTCTTGGTAATAATCAAAAGGAAGGACTCGATTACACAGATACGTTTGCTCCAGTGGCCAAGATGACAACGTTTCGCCTTTTTCTTGATATTGCTGCTAAACAAAATCATGCAGTTCATCAGATGGACGTTCATAACGCTTTTCTTCATGGCGATCTTGACGAAGAGGTCTACATGAAACCTCCTCCTTGTTTTTCTACTCCTGGTGACACCCGTGTTTGTCGTCTCTGGAAATCTCTTTATTGGCTTAAGCAAGCTCCTCGGTGTTGGTTCTCGAAGTTTGTTAACGCTTTACTTACTTATGGTTTCTCTCAATCGAAGTCTGATTATTCTTTCTTTGTCTACAAGAAAGATGGTGTTACTCTTCGTCTCTTGGTCTACGTTGACGATCTCATTATTTCTTGTGATTCGTCTGATGCTTTAGCTACATTCAAGGACTATCATTCTACATGTTTTCACATGAAAGATCTTGGTGTTCTAAAATATTTTCTTGGATTGGAAGTTTCTCGTAGTTCTTCTGGCTTCTATCTTTGTCAACGGAAGTACGCTACTGAAATCATCGCTGAAGCTGGGCTTCTTGGTTGTCAGCCCGTGACCTCTCCTATGGATCAAAATCACAGACTTAGTCTCTCCACTAGTTCCTTATTACCCGAGCCTGAACGCTATCGACGTTTAGTTGGTCGTCTCATTTACTTGGCTGCTGCTCGTCCCAATCTTACCTATGTTGTTCATATACTCTTTCAATATACGCATGCTCCTCGCCAAGATCATTGGGCTGCTGCTCTAAAAGTGGTTCGCTATTTAAAAGGGACGCTTGGTCAAGGGATTTTATTAAATGCAAAATCATCTCTTCATATTACGGGTTGGTGTAATTCTGATTGGGCTTCTTGTCCTTTGACACGACGATCTCTCACAGGCTGGATAGTTTAGTTTGGGACATCACCTCTCTCTTGGAAAACGAAGAAACAAGACACCGTCTCTCATTCCTCCGATGAAGCTGAGTACCGTGCAATGGCTGCTCTTACACAAGAACTTCTTTGGTTTCAGAAAATACTCAAAGATTTTGATCTTCCTCATAATGGCCCTATGACTGTTCGATGTGATAGTAAGTCCGCTATTCACATTAAATCTAAACCAGTTTTCCATGAACGCACGAAACATATTGAGAATGACTGTCACTTTGTGCGTGATGAGATTGTCAAAGGTGTTATTCGAACTGATCATGTGTCTACGAAAGATCAATTGGCTGACATTCTTACTAAAGCTCTTGGACGCAAGGAATTCGATGTATTTCTTGTCAAGTTGGGCGTTCAAAATCTACACGTTCCAACTTGAGGGAGGGTGTTAGGAATATGTATATTTTCCATTGTGATAACTCTAAATATTTGTATTTCCTTATTAGATTAGCTCCAACTCTTGTATAAATACACGACCTTAGAATCTCAATAATAAACACACAAATTCTCTTATACTCAATTTGACAAATTACCACAAAAGTTATATCTAAGAATGAGCATATGGCTTATATAAACAATTTGACCTATCATATGGCTGTCTCAGAAATTCACCTCTCAAATAAATCCCGAACAAATAACTAATTAAGCATTCTTAATATAATGATCATGATATCATCCTTGCCTTTAAGCAATGATTTGTTGTTGGATTTGGAAATATCTCCTCTTACAAGATCGGTTATATATATCTCAATAACGATTAAAAATGTCGTAGTAATTCAAAACTCAGCAAACCTGAAAGTCAGATTAATTTTGGAAGTGTTCAAAAAATATTTAGGTTTAGGTCATATATGATCAATATAGGAGAAAAAAAAAATTCTGTATAAGAGAAAAGGTTAACTCTGCCAAGAATTTGGCATCATTTTTTGTTCAAATCCTTTGTTTGGAGGTAACGGTGTAACTCAACATATTGGACAGACCATTGGACAATCTCTAGTTGTAATCAAATAAATTGTGATGGTTATAAAATGAAAAGAACAATAATTTTAGAAAAATGTATAAATGCGTAACTTGGACTACTCGTATCTTTATCCTCTTTTAGAGGCGGTAAAAGTAGAAAATTGAACTCTTTTGCGAGCCGACAAAGAAAAAAAAAATCTTTTGAGAAATGTATAGTTTTTGACATACGTTTTAGTGTCTTAGGTATATTCTTATATTTCTCTATTATTAAATCGCTTGTTTTTTTCCTTTTTTTTTTAAACTTATTAAATCGCTTGTTTATATTTTGAAATCACCATATTTCTACTAGAGGAGAGAGATGAACCAATCGAACAAATCATACTAAACCGAACTAATTTAATTTATAAACAGATCGAAGATATATAAATTGAAACATACATGGCTTTCCTTTTTAAGTATCCTAAAATTAAAATCAAACACCTTCGAATAAGCACAAAGCAAACCAAAAAATAAATTAGTGCTGAATCTGACCCCCTAAAAAAATTCAACATTCTATGCAAAAAACTAGGGAAAAAGTTGAACTTTGATCTTTAACCGTCTAGGTTAGATATTTTGTTGGATTATTAGTTTTCAAACAAATTCTAAATTTTAACGGATAAAATATAACCGAACTACGTTATCTAGCATTCAAATTTACTGATTTGACCAGCCGGATTTTAAAACACTTATTGCAAAATACATATACATATGATATATGATATAAACCATGAAATTTCAAATCTTTGGTCTACGAGTTTTTAGGGTGTTCAGGTTAAATCGTTGATAATAATGTTTTTAAGACGTAAAATTTATATGGAATTGTACAAGTACCATTTTCAAAACCACCAAACTATTACCCACTTGATTGATATATATATAATATTTTAAATTGAAAGAATAACATGTAAAAAAGAAGAAGAATATGAGAAAAAGGAGAGCAAAAAATATTCGGGAGTCCGTATTTAATACAGACAAAGGGGATATTCAAACAGAAATCAAAGTTAAGAAGCTAGTCGAAACGTGTCACGAGAGAATCTCCTTTGTGCGTGCTTTGCATGGGATTCTAAAAAAGAAATAACTCTTTACTTTTCAGCATAATTATAAAAAAATATTGAATTTCATTCCCGAAATAAAAGAAAAGAAAAGATAAAGAGGTAATTAAAGTTGGATTCTAAAGAAGAATCTTTACAAAAGTTAAGGGTTGGAGTCTTGCACATGAAGATTTTAATTGGTTTGAACAAATGCGACCAACCAATCCAATTTTCTTTATTACAATTTATGCTATTAAATTTATTTTTCCCATGTGGTATATGTGATTATCTACACACACAAAAATATCAAATAGAAAAAGTTATTTTTTCCGTATCCTAATTTAGGATGGTAACTGATTAGTTTTGTTTCAATAAAAGGTTTATTCAAAGGAAATGAATGATGGAATTCAAGACTAATAATACAAAGGGAATTCCACAATGACTGGTTAATGTGTTGAGGGAATTAGGTACCTTCTATTTTTTAAGAAAATCCTTTTATATATATAAATATATTTTAAAAATATTCATTTGCTTTAACTTTCATGCAAAGTTCTTTATTGCTCTTATCCTATTATATTATCTGCATATTCTACCGTGATGAAATTTTACAGAACACATGAGGGAATAATCCAACATATACGTGTATATTCGTGGCTACGTGTATTTACAATAACTTAGAGTTCTATAATTTTATGCCTAGATTCAAAGAATTAGTTGACTTAGTTAAGTATTTAAGTTAATGAAATTAATATGGTGGACTCTTTGTATTTATAAATTATAATTGACATATATATTATATAATATAGATATATATATAATTAGTTTGCCTAAAATTTAGCTACCCATATTTAAATCTGTGTTTTCCAAAACTCTAAAAGGGGTTTATTGATTTTGGTATTTTGATGGATTTCGAAATCCTAACCAAATCCTATGTTATTCAATTAATCATTTCAAAATCCTCATAAAAATCAGGTCTTATTCAATTAGTAATTCTCAAATACAAATTCAAATCACCTCTTATTCATTTTGTGATTTTCAAATACAAATTCAAATAACCTCTTATTCAATCCTACGTATTTTCTTATGAATTTGATTTTAAAATGGATTTTAGTGGATTTGAAAGGATTTATATGCTGAAAATGGAAAGACTCAAGTCCATTAGAAAATCTTGTTATTCTCAAATCCTAATCCATGTTATTCTCAAATACTAATCAAAATACACAAGATGGATTTAGCAATCACAAAGATTTGTAAATTCTATATGGATTTCGAAATCCATCAAAATACCAAAACCAATAAACAAGTTTAGTATACTCCTTACATTACAAAAGTAAAAACCCAAATAGTTATGGATATTCACATTATCACATCAAATAATTAGTCTAATAAATTGGTACATTTTAATATTAGAAACAATAGGGGTTGTAGCTCAAATGGTAGAGCGCTCGCTTTGCATGCGAGAGGCACGGGGTTCGATCCCCCGCAGCTCCATATTTTTATTTTTTTGTAACTAATTTAGATTTTGACAAAAGAATTTAAACACCCATCCACCAAATCCTAACAGATTTCCCTCATAAGAATTTAACAGTTTCAGAGTCTTATTAATAACTTTTTATGTAAAACATTTTACTAATCATCTCAGAGCTTCAAAAATTACATTATGGAAAATAAATTAAGAAAAGAAGTATAATCTCGTTTACAAAATTAAAGAGCAAACAAAAATTGGATGAATGAAAAATATATAACTACAGTTCTGTTCCAAAGCAAAAAACAAAAAGAAAGAAAAATCAAAGAATATTGAATCTAACTCTTTCTTCTACTCATAGCTACAGCTTCCACTTACATAACCCCCTTCAAGTTCCTCTTTAAAAAAATTGATTTCTCTTTGCAAGAGGCATAATTTGGATCTGTTTAAAACAAAAATGTATATAATTATCAGATAGTTTTCTTAGAAGTTCAGGATTTTATTTTAGACCAAAGTAAAAGAGAAACTTACCGGTGAAAAGACTAGAGAAACTTACCGGTGAAAAGACTGTGTAGTAGTGAGTGTTGTTTATGGTGAAAGAAGCATATTATGTTGCTTTTGAGTTATTTTTTGAGAAATGGTTTTTGACAGACGAGTAGTCTTTGGTCACTACCATCTTGAAGATCAATTACTCGTGCTTCCCATCGTACTCGAGCTGCAAGTGCACGAGCCATCTCGATTACCCCTAATTTGTCGCTTATAACAACCCATCCCTATTTCAAGTCAATCACACAACGGTCAAGTTGTTTCTTTTCGGATCTTATTATCGGAAAACTAAAGTAATGGTGTTTATATATGAACCTCAGGGCGAAGAATTCGATCCATCTCCAAGAATAAATCCATTAGGCTGCACCGTTCGGAGCTAAGATGTGTGAGAAGTTCATTGGCATGAAGCATGTCATATGTTCGGGGATATGTTGGGAACGGTTCACACCTGCATAACACAAATAAAGATATTCAAGAATCTGATTATAAGATTTCGGTAAAAATTCAATTCAAAATTTCACTAACCAGTCATGTAGAACACCGGCGAAACCACGATCAAGTATGATAGGAAGAGTATTACGTGCATTGACTGGAACGACATTCATCACCCAAGCGGATTTTCGTTCATCGAGTAAAGCGGCATTCAAATTCCCAAAACGAGCATTCATGTCCATGACATTACGTATCATATTAAAAGGCGGAAGAGGATCTTCATCGCCGGGTCTCTTCGGGTGGTCAGAGAATATCAGAGGTGTAAGTAAGGACCAGTAGTTTCTAAGTGCTGATTTCCATATTTGTACGTCCTCAAAGAATTCTTCCGGTTTTAAACCTGAAATATTCAAAAAAGTATCCAAATATTAGACTCGAGGAAACAAAACAGCGAAATGAATAAAAAAATAATAATACTTTCCATGGATTTCGAGAGCCGAGGCTGTTCCTGCAACAGCAGACCTATTCTGAATAGGAATCCAACGTTTGCTCGTGGTTCCGCTTATACATGGAACTAATGGGTGGTAATACGGAACACTATCTCCATCTTTGCAAACAGGTATAGAAGCTTGTGAACTACACCAGCCAGAAAAGAACGATATACATCAATAAAAGAAAGCCAATGCTACCAAGAACATGCCTCAAGATAATACTTACCGAGACGAATAGCAATTTGAATCTACAGTTTTCTGCCAAAGAAACGTCTCGTCTTGCTGAGCCGTTAGACCCCAACAGATTTTCTTCGATAACTCATCAACACGTGTTGAGATACTCGTTTTCTTCGTATCTGGTAAGTTTCCCTGTGCTTTGTTCGTAGGAGACGTTAAAACAAAGTACCCTCCGGGTTTCAGAACACGATCCACTTCCAAAAGTAGCATTGCATCTGTTTAAGAAACAAAGAGAACGTCAAAACTCTAAAACAACGGACCACATTTCCAACACCGGTTAATGTAATTACCTTTGATATCCCAAGTAATCCCACATTGAGCACAATGAACCATGTCAAAAGACAATGCCGGGTAAGGAAGCTGTTTCGAAAAGAAATTGCCAATCATTGCAGGAAGACCTCTCTCTAAAGCTAACTGGACTTGGCTTCCAGTTGCCTCATACTGAGCAATACATATAGGCATTAGCTTCAAAGACACAAGATGTGCACCAAAGCTTCCAAAACCACAACCGATGTCTAACATAGTCCGTACCTACAAGAATCAGAAAAAATCTCAGACACTGAAGCTAGAGGAGTCGATGTGTAAGATGATAAGATTAAAGAAGACTTACACCGGCTTGAGCAAACTCAGTATCTCTTCCTAAACCAATCATCTCAGCTATTTGACGGGCGTAGTCTTTAACCCCGTCAAAGACCAAACCATCCTCTGAGTGAAATGTAATCTGATTCTCTTCAAGCAACATTAACCTACATAACGATAGATTATAAGCAACAGTAACCGAATTAGAAGAAAATGTATGTCGAAAGAAAAGACCTTGTTGTTACGGTTCCAGACGAAAGAAACTGATCCTTGGTAATCTTAACGTTCCCGCTCCATATAATATCTCTACCAAGTGGCCACCTAAGTGGTATTTTATAATCTCTAGGAGGACGAACTACACATCGTTCTTTTTCTATTTCAAACTCGCAATGTCGATCTAACTCATCACCTTCTTGAAGACCAGCAAGTAAATTCCCGGTAACGTTATAACAAGGCACATAGCTTTCTCTTTCTTTACCACACAAAGGAAACTCTTTTAGACTAGCACCTAAAGAGAGAGACCTTAAATCCAAATAATCAACTGCTGCTTGCTCCTTTATCCTCCTATAGTTACTATAAATGTTGGGAACAAGCGTTGAACCAGACGAAGAATCATAGGTATTCGATGTCAATGGTGCTAATATCGTAACTAACGCCACAACACCGACAACGACGAAAAGCAATCCTCGAATCCGTGGTCTTAGACCGAAAACCGAGGAAACACTCTTGTACCAAGGACTTCTCATATCAAAATTCTTTGTAAGCAGAAATCAACAATTCCTCATTAGCTTCTTTTCATGAGACAAAGTCCCAATTTTGAAGTAATTAGTCTAATTACCTGATTAAGCCATTTTGATTTTCCACTCTTATGATCCAAATCAGGAAAAGGGCACACTAGTATGCCAAATTCAGAACCAAAAACATCAAATCTCGATGTAGCTTAAGCTCAAGGCAATCCCCAATTACGGTAAATCAAAACCACCTGCAAACAAATCTGACAGATCAAAAATCAAAAAAATTCCCAAAAGAAGAAACATTACCATTTTTAGTGGATTTAGATAGTGAAAAATTTCACATTTTTCTCAACATTATCGTCAAATGCATAAGAAAAAAAAAACCCAGATTGAGAAGGAAAAAAAAAAAAAAAAGCTTCATAATTCAGTGGATAAAACCCAATCTCAGAATTTTGTTTCCATGATGAGATCTCGATAATGGCGAAGGAGATCAGAGAGATCAGATCAAAAAACAATAAATGCAGAGAAAAAAAACAATAATCCATAATCAATTTAGGGTTTTTGAGATGCGTACCAGTAATTAGATTTGGAATTCGAGCAACAATGGCAGAATCAGAGAGAAGAAGCAGAAGAGAGAGAGAGAGAGATTCCAATGGGCACTCTTGTAAGCGTAGAGTTCGTTTATGATTTATTTATTTTTCTCTGAATATAGGTAAGAACTAAATGGTGATTAATTAAGAGAAAGTAATTAAAGTGATTTAAATTCTAATTAGATCTGAGAAAGTTTATGTAAGTAAACTTTTTTGTATTAATCATTTGTTAAATTTTTTAAATTAATTCCAGCAAAGAAAACACAGTCATGAAAGAAGCAGCGGATGGAGGAATAATTGCAATTCGTGGAGCACTTTTACTTTTTTGGCATTTAATAAATTGGTGTCTTTGTCTCTTTGTCTGTTTTTTATTTTATTTTATTACTTTTTTGAAATTCTACAGAATAAAAGGTTTGATTAACTATTGTTGTTATGCTGTTGGTGAGCTATAACAATCCACTAATAACAAACCCTATTTTTTTACTCTTTTTATACATATAGTACATTTTCTAATGTTATTACAAAGTTATGAACCGAAGTACATATACTATGGGAAAATATTTGTCTTTTTGTTAAATAATAATGGAATGAATAAATTCCATAATTTTTAAAGAATTTGAATACTCGCCACTATTCAAATTCTCACTTGAGTACTACATGAAAATTTATGTTACAAGAGAACAATGATAACATAATTTAACTCAATAATTGGCTTGCACATAACATTTGAAATTTATTGTTTTGTTGAGTTAAAAGAAATAGATTTTATATCACATACTAACATTTTTACATTTTAGGATAATTATGATTATTATCGATTTTTTTAACCGAAACTTGTACAAATTTTTGTCGGAAACATTTACCTCTTACCCAAACGAAAACCGGATTAAGAGACTCAAAGACACATAATTTTTAGTCTTGAGAGAATATGAGAATTCACAATTTAGTATAAAAGCCATTTGGATTCTACTTACTGGCTTATAATAATATTACAAATGATAACGTAATTTAAATCAATCATGGCTTACACATATTTTTCTGCATTAATTATTGTTACTTTAGCAGAAAAAAGAAAGATTTTCTTCCCAATACTTAATTTTGGAAAGAAAAAATTTCTCAAAATTTCTGTCATCATTCGCTATGTCTATGTGGTCTAATCCATACAAGTATTAGTACAAAATTGGGTCGTCTAAAGTTTATACCCATCATGCGTAACAACATAATAATACAAGAAATAGACAACACAAAAGTCATGCCATTACACGTATTAAATCGTCCTTGTTACGATTATGAAAGTTATTATATTTTAATGACAAAAGTAGAAGAAAAGAAAACAAATCAGGCAACAAATCGTCAAAGCAGTCGTTTTCCTATGTCCCTTGGCAATGTTGAAAGAAAACAAATCTTAAGTACCTTCATTTTCTCACTTATATATATATAAATCAAAGGACAAGAATCGAACTTGGTTTTGATGAAATAACAAATATAAGAACAAAAATATCAAATTTAAGCAATTACTACCTCCGACTTAACTCTCTGTTCAAGTTATCCACAAACAATTCGCACAATCTCATTGATGACTTCTTGAGTCGAGTTTGCCTACGACTACCTTGAGTTGCGATCACTGGTTGGAGAAATTTGATGTCACGAGATTGGAATCAATTGTTCTTGATTAGACATTCTGCTAAGTTTCACCTAGAGTTACTTCAACCATTTCGTTGATACAACAAGATGTATATCTTGTGGACCATCTATGTTGGATCATCAAAACCCGACTACGAAGTGAAGCATGGGAAGCCGAAGCAAAAAAATATTCTACCAAATAGATGGTCCACAAGATATATATATCTTGCTTCTCAAGCTACATCGAATACCAGAAAATGGAATCTCGATCCTTGTTACCGAACTAGTTAAGGAAAGATCAGATGCAAGATCAAGCAAAAGTACTACAAATCAATACATCTATATCTCATCTCAGTTTCATTAAGTAAGACGTCAAAGGATCCAGCTTCGGTTCCTTTATAAACAGGTAATATCGTTGACCATTGTTCACTGATTCAAGCACAAACCCAGTACACACATAGACACAAAAAACTGGTCTGGTAAGCTTAGGTTTGTTATTATTCTAATTTTCGGTTTAAATACCAATTGAATCTAAATTTTGGTTTGATTTAGGTTTATATATTTGGGATAATTTACTTTTAGTTTTATATATTTGGGGTAATTTACTTTTAGTTTTAAGGAAAAAGAAGAATGATATAAATAGAATTTATACAGTTTTAGTGTCGGTTTGAATTTGGATTTCATTCTAAATATAATTCTGATTTTTATAGATTTTTTTTTAAGTTTCCCGGTTTGGATCGGTTTAGTTAAGCCGAATAAAATACGCCTAGATCCAAGCGACGCAAGTTGAGAACACGTGCCAGTTTAAACTAAAGGGTATTCTTGTAACTTCCGTTTCGAGAGGATTTAATAAGGTTACGTCTCTACCATTCGTAAGACACGACCTGTAACCCTAGCCGCCTTGGAAATTTCCTAATTTTTTTTTCACAAATTTTTTCAAAGAAATTCGCTCAGATCTTCATCTTCTTCCAGATCGATCTTCGAATCAATTGTAATTTTCTTATTCTTCTTGATTTTACCTTTCGATTGATACATGTTTTGTTATCATCCTTCGATTTGAACAAATCTAGGGTTTTTATGCCATCGATTTCTCGATTTAGATCATAAAACGACAGATCTGTTTATGCGTTTGTTACGACTCTCGAAATTTCCAGTTTTCCCCAAATTGATTTTACCCTAATTTGTTCGTCGATGAATTTTACGCCCTAGGGTTCGTTAGATCTTGAAATTGATTTGGGGCTTTGGTTCCTCTCCCTCGAAAAACCATTGTTTGTTTGTAATTCGAGTCTTGATTTCATGATTCTCGTCGTGAATTGAAAAATCTAGGGTTAGGTTTCCTCTCAAATTTGGGGATTTTTTTTTTAATTTTAATAATTGGGGCCAATTATTCTTTTACAAAAGTTTTGACTTTTTGACTCCAAATTAATATCAACCCAATATTCATCAAAACTTTTAATATTTCCTCTATTAGAAACATAACATAGTGGGTCCGTAAGTTATAAAACTCACATCAAAATCAAATCTTTAGACTCTGAATATGGAATCTGCCCATATTATTGTAAAGTATTAAACTTTAATGCCAAGCAAGTGACTAAATTGACTTTGATTCTTTTTACAGTTCCAAGTCTTTCAAAAAAATGGGATTGAAGAGACCTTTTGATGCTGAAGAGATGCAAGAATGCAATGCTAAGCATGCAAGACAGCTTAGTTACAGCCCTAATCAACTTAACCAATTTGATGAATCTATTCCTTATCGTGTTCCTTTCGAAAAAAACGGTGCTTTAGGTACAAATCAAGTCTCTCAATTCTTAAAATGTTCAAATGATTTGAATTGAAATTAACTTTCTTGCAATGTTTGTTATTTGCAGTAGAGGAATTGAGTGTTGAGAAGAAACCTACATGGACTTATGATACATGTGCATCAGTCTCGTGGATCGAAGAGGATTCGCGGTCTGGTGCGGCGACTCAGCAATCTTCCGGTTCAGATTTCACCTGGAGACCACTTTCTCCTGTGGAAGATGTTTACTCTTGTCTGATGAATCATCCTCCTCGGAAACAAATTCGGGTCGGGTCTAATCACCAAGTGGATATCCCCGAAGAGACTCGTGGTAGCGATGCCGTGGAACGGAAACTGATGGGGAAGTGTATCATACCAATGCCTGACTCAGACGGTTGTGAAGTTGTGGGTCAAGGAAGAAAGGAGTGTCTTTGCATGGATAAAGGCTCGATCAGGTGCGTGCGGCGACATATCACGGAAGCGAGAGAGAAGCTGATCGAGAGCATCGGATACGGAACGTTTATGGAGCTAGGGTTTTACGAAATGGGTGACGAAGTTGCAAGTTTATGGACCGAAGACGAAGAGGATCTTTTTCATAAAGTTGTTTACTCGAGTCCCGTTTCGTTAGGTCGCGATTTCTGGAAGCAGTTAAAAGCAAACTTCCCTTCAAGAACCATGAAGGAGCTTGTTAGCTACTACTTCAACGTCTTTATCTTGCGAAGACGGGCTACGCAGAATCGGTTTAAGTCTGTAGACGTTGACAGCGACGATGACCAGTGGCAAGTAGAATACGATGTTTTTTACAGCGCCAACGGAAAAAGCTCCTCACATGAAGATAACAAGGAAGAAGACGAAAGTAGCGATGATGAAGAAGGAGAAGAAGATTCACCGATTAACGATGTTCATTGTGTATATATGGATAAGGCTTCAAGGGACGGAGTTGTTGGTGAAGAGTCAAACGTAGAAGACGATTCGTGTTTGTCTTTCGAGTTACAGGACTCGAATTTGATCTATAATCCGATTGAGAACAGAGAGTGTTCGTTTGGAGATGATCGGAGACTCGCATCGGATTGTTGGAACAAGAACAATGATCTTTTACCGACTTTGAATATCATTGAGGAGATATTTGGTCGGGGGAGATAATGATGATGATGATGGTAGCTTGAAGGGGAAGTAAATGAAAGGTTTTCTTTCTCTTCTTCCATGGGTTTCTTCTGCTAAGGTTTTTTCTTTTGGTTATTTTAAGTAGAAGAAGTTTGAAAATTTCCTCCTTCGGATTTTTGTTTGGGGTTTTTTTAGGTTGAAGAAGAATGGATTCCTGATTGATTTGACTCTGTAAAAAATGCTATTAAATCCAGGAACTTTTTTTTTTTTGTCGTAATCCAGGAACTTTTTCTTTTTGGTTTTTTAATATTATTTAATGTATAGCTAGATTTTGCTGTAAAAAGAAAAATGGAAAAAGAAAAAAAGAGGAAGTTATCTAAATTTGTGTTTTTTGATTAAGCTAACAGCTAACTTGCAGAAAAGAAACTAAAACTTTTTCAATAACTTTTACTAAACCGAACTAAGCATATATAATATTACCTTAACTTATTCTATTAGCTATAATGAAATGTGTAGTTTTTACTTTTTAGTGATGTTTAGAAAACTTTCTTCATATATATATATATATATATTTTTTCTGGCATTTCTTTTGACGAACCCTATTTTCGTAGCTTTCTATTTTCTTCCTTTAGGTTAATGGAAATAATCTTCATAGCCTCTAATTTTATATCTCAAATAAAATCTTAGAAATATTGAGTATAGGCTCTAAATTGAGATTTATCTATTATTACAGAAAGCTAAAATACTCAATATCTCAAAATTAGTAAGCTTTTGGATGTACAAATATGTGTAGCAAACAAACAAAAACAAAATAGTTGAATCATGTCTCTTCATTCTTCACTTGGATCCATTGACCATTATTACTAGATGATCCAATTCCAGAATCTTTCTTTCGACGACTAAAAAACCCAATAAAATACCCCAAAATCACTCCCAAAACCATCACACTTGCTCCTTCAATGTACCACAAGGCTTCAAATTCAGATTCAGATTCAAAGTTTGTGTCTTTACCCTCATCACTACCACTTTTAACTTCCCCTGAAGCCAAAATCTCAACCACATCATGAACTTCTCCGTCGTGGTTTCCGACATACGAAAGAGTGAGTCTTTCTTTATTAGCAACCAAACGAATGTACCCGAACTCGCCTCCACGGTACATTGACCGAGCAGGTTGAGGAAAGATCGGTACATCCGGGTGGTTCGGCCTCGGTTCCCAAATCGGCTGCGTCTCTTTTCCAGCCATACCAATCACTAAATGAACAGGGCTTCCTTGCCAACGTTCACCGCAAGTGTTGTTACTAATCGGACAAAACCTTTCGTATCGATGAACATGTCCCCATAACGCAACCGTCACATTGTTCTTGATAAACAACGGCTCTAAATGCTCGATCATTTTCTGTCGTATCGTAATGTCTCTACCCTTAGTACTCGTAGTGTACATCGGTCTATGACCTTGTACGACAACAAACGGTGTCTTACTCCTATTAACCGACTCTAGATCACTCTTTACGAAACTATACTGCTTCCCTCCTTTAAGAAAATCCGTCTCAGTCGAAATATAAACGAAATGAACCGAACCCATATCGTAAGAATAATAAAGGTTCCGACTTTGAGGTCCTTTAATCATACCCGTAGCTTCCGATGAATTACCTGGCATATTGAACTTAACACTATACGGTACGCCACATTCGCCCCCACTATCTTTACCGTAAACATAACTAGCCCAATCCGGTTTCCACGGCTGCATAGGCCAATCATATTCATGGTTACCGATGCAAACATGGTACGGTACTTTCGAAGCAATCGGCTCGATCTGAGCAAAGAACTCATCCCAAATCCACGAGTAACCTCGCGCGTAGCTTATATCACCGATATGCGAAACAATTGCAGATTTCTCATCACTTAAAGCTTCAATGTCTCTTAAAATCCATTTCACAGTTGATAAACTTTCGTCTTCTCCACGGATAAATGTCTTGTAAGGTGTTGAACATCCCATATCTCCAAACATGAAAGCTAAAGTTTCCTCTGAATTCTCATTTCTAGATACAAAACTATGAATCTCACTCCATCCTTTCAAATCACTCCCAACCTGATCCATCATTTCACCAAAATGTTATTAAAAACACAAACTTTATTTCGAAAAACCATAAAATTTGAGGCTTTTTGGTTATGATTTCACCAAAATGTTATCAAAATTCAAAATTGAGGTTTTTGGTTTTGTTACCTGATAATAGTACTTGATCCCTTGTTTCAAATTCTTCATCACTGCATCGAAACTCCAACCGGGATCTCTCCAACCGACGGAGGAATTCGCCGGCGCGTGACACATATGCTCCATCTCGTACCTAGACCCACGCGCCACCGCGATGTTGTTAAGGTTCTCCTTAACTTCGCCGTAACGAGCAAGTCGTTCTTCTCCATCTCCGGTAACGAACATCACTCTCATTTCGTTAACCATATCTGTGTAACCTAAATGGATTTGCTCCGGCCGGTTAACACCAGACCGGAAATTTAACCGGGTTGATTCGGCTAGAAGGTTGCGAGTTCCGGGTAATGGGTTATGATCATGATCTTGGTGTTTCAGGTTGATTTCGGATTGGGTCCAATGGAAGATCCGGAATGTGTAATCGGATCGGAGATTTGTCAAAGGAAGGGAAATTGAACCCGACCCGGATTCCCAATCGGGCGAATCGGAGAGGAATTTGTATCCGATGAAGTGATCGTGAGGAGATTCCGGTGGTGAGTAGATTCCTAACCAATCTAGCTCGGACGGTGATTCGACACCGGACCATTTGATCACGACGGTGTCTCCGGTTCGATTTAGGGATTGAGGAGTAATTGAAATTGTCGCTGTCGAATAAACAGAGGAAATGAAGAAGAAGAAGATGACGGCGATCATTGTGACGGTGGTCCGTACGGCGGAGACGGTGGTTAGTCAAAAGTCAACTATTTTGGAGTCATTTTGATTTTTGGGTTTATTGTCAAAGTGAGGTTAGGCTTTAAGTACGGCTCTACACAAATACTTGATATTCTCCCGTACCCGTTATTTGCCCCATACACATCTTGAAAAAGCAAGTACTTGTTACTGTCAAACCAGGTATCAAGTAGTAAAAAAAAATTACCAAGTACATTTTTTTTTTCAATACCCACCTTGTTACTATTAGATACTTGTAAAAAGTACTAATTCTACATATTTCTTTGTATATTTTAGTCCCACATCGGTAAAAAATGTCGATGAAACTTAAAGTATAAATAGAGATTAACTTTTATGATATTACTTACTTGGGCCAAATTATACATGGGGTGTCCAAAATACGTGTAATCAGTTCAAATTTTATGACAAGTGGTAACAAGGCGGATCAAGTACTTGCAGATTATGGCAAGTAACAAGGCAGGTCAAGTACTTGCAAGTATTTAATTTTTTTCCGGGTACTTGATTTAACAAGTACTTGTTTCTGGCGCATCAAATAAAAGTAACAAATTCAATTACTTGAACGGGCCAAGCCGGGTAATAAATACTTCAAAATTAGCAAGTACTTGCCCTGAGTCCAGCCCTAGCTTTAAGGAGTGATTATTAAGTCATTTTGAAACCAAACTTGATTTGTGACTTGGCACCTTCCAAAGACTATGGTGTTTATTTTATTTTATTTCTTACCTTATTAAATTTTCCAACTTTTAATACGTTCGATTTTATCAACAATTCGGAATTTGTTTCTTTATTCGCAAAATTATAATGAAAAGGAGTGGTCATGAACTCGGCATTGGCTTATCAGGGTACTGCTTTGTCTCTGTTTCAGACACAAAACAGAGCATCACACACATTCTACAAATATGTTAGCAAAACTGATACACAATAAAAAATAATAATACAAATTGGAGTATGAATAAAAGATATAGTAAGGTGAATAATGGAACAAGGGAGGATTCAAAGGGGTGACCTGAGAACACAAACTCCATGGTTTCAATAGAAATGGTAAAGAAACCAGAAAATTTTGTGTTCTCATGACACTCCTTTGAGATTTCACCACTTGTTCTTCTTCTTCTCTATTATATAAATTAGATTCACTGCTTCTTTCATTTATAATGATAATACTATGGTTTATGTTTACTTATATTGTGTTGTAATGGGTGACCAAAAAAATAAAATAAAAATATTGTGTTGTAATAATGTGGTCATCTTGTTGACAAAAGATAATAATAGTAATATTAATGTGGTCATCTTCATGACATTTTGGTTTTGAGTGTTTAAGAATGGAATAATGATTTAAACAAAGTTGGGCTCAGAATATATAGCCTACATATGGGCTCTCTTGTAGTAGGCCCATTCTTAATTTATTTCAAGCCTACTAATTTTGTTTATTAGTTTTAATTACTTTGCCGACAAAATAATGAAATATTCATGATCAGAGTTGGATAAGTTAACGTGGCATCGGGACCCATTTATCCGTGCCACTAATCAAAGCTTCAACTAACCAATTTTAAGTGTAGTAAATACACAAAATAATACTCCAAGTGGTTAATAATACTCCAACTACCACCAGCAAAAGTAAATGTATGGTCAAAAATGAAAATGTTGTAAAACATTCATGTAGGAAAACAGACCAAACCAAAAGAAAGAGGGTATAATTAACCAGTAAAAGTATATCTATGGTGCAAGAACCATGACCATAAATATCGCATCAACTAGTGGATAAAGAAAAAGTGAACTAAACTAAACTAGTGGACGAAGAAAAGAAAAACTAATTTTCTGATTTTCCATAAATACATCCCCAAATAACCTGTTCTTGTACGTTTTCCAAACTCAAGAACAAACAAACACATTTTTTCTTTTGAAACAGAGAGAAACATGGATTTCTTCACCGATCAATTAAAGAAGAAATTCTCCGACAAGAAACCGGAAGGTTCAGAACCGGAGCCAAACCACAACAATAACAAACCCGGTCACTCCGATCCAACACACAAACCGGTCTCCAACACCGATCCAAGTCATAAACCGGTTTCAAACGCCGATCCAAACACACATAGACCAGCTTCCAACGCCGAGCTCATGGCAAGTGCCAAGATTGTAGCCGAAGCTGCTCAAGCCGCTGCTCGTAACGAGTCAGCCAAACTCGACAAAGCTAAAGTCGCCGGAGCCGCCGCCGATATTCTCGACGCCGCCGGGAGATACGGTAAACTTGATGAAAAAAGCGGCGTTGGTCAGTACCTCGAAAAGGCCGAGCAATATCTCCACAAATACGAAACTTCTCAATCCTCCGGTGCCGGAAGCCACGGTGGTTCCGGAACTCAGGGCGGTGGAGTCCACGGAGGAGATGGCGGTCACGGTGGTGTCGGTGGAACTGCTTCACCGGCGGCTAAGAAAGAGGATGGGAAGTCGGGAGGTGGGTTTGGAGATCATGCTAAGATGGCTCAAGGTTTTTTGAAGTGATTAGTGTTTTTAATTAGTTTAAGAATAAATGATGTTAGTAATTATCTTTCATAATTACTGTTAGTAAGTTGTCTGTTTCTGAATGATTATTATTAAATATTAACTGTTGGATTAAGGAGAATGATGCTGTATCGTGTAGACTGTTCCTCCACTCAATATTTTCGTTGATTATTCTTTTATTTTCTTACGTTTTTTTTTCAGAACATATAACGAAATCATATATGCTAATCCAAATCGAAATAATTTTGTTATACCAAATTCAATCTCTCTATTACAAAACATTATCTCATTAGTTCTTGCTCTGTCTCTTATTACTTCTTCTTCTCCTTGACCGATGCGAGGGAGACTCACTCACTCCCCTTGACCAATCGACAGCCATGGAAACCCTTTTCAGATTCTCACTTCGTCTTCTTCCGGTTTCGTTTCCGCCGCCGTGTCATGTCGCTCGATCCGATTCCCCGTTTTAAAACCCGACCCATCACACTTTTTGAACCGTAAGCTTTATAACTTGTCTTCTTCTTCTTCTACTTCCTCATTGACTACGAAAGCCGGTTGGCTATTTGGTACGGGAGGGAAGAAGAAATTGGATTTACCGGAAATAGTAGCAGCTGGTGACCCGGTTCTGCACGAGAAGTTGACCCGGATGAAATCGGGTCGGATCGTATTCAGAAGATAATCGATGATATGGTTAAAGTTATGCGATTAGCTCCTGGAGTCGGTCTCGCTGCTCCTCAAATTGGTGTCCCCTTAAGAGTAAGTAAAAGCTTAATCCTTTCCTAATTTCTCTTTTTTCAAGTCGAATGATTGAATTGGGTTTTATGTAATGGTGATGATGCAGATTATTGTCCTGGAAGATACAAACGAGTTTATTACTTACGCACCAAAGGAAGAGATTATGGCTCAAGCAAGGCTTCCTTTTGATCTCTTGGTACTAAAAGAGTGTAGATTTAAATTAGTGCTTGTGAGTTTGTTACAATTGAGATAAATTAATAAAAATTTTGAATTTTTTTTTGGGTTTATAGGTGTTGGTGAATGGTGAATCCTGTGCTTAAAGAGAGTAGCAAGAAGAAATCTTTATTCTTTGAAGGATGTTTGAGTGTTGATGTATTTAGAGCTTTAGTGGAGAGATATTTGGAAGTGGAAGTGACGGGATTTGATCGACAAGGGGAACGGATAAGTGAATGCTTTTGGTTGGCAAGCAAGGATTTTGCAGCATGAGTGTGATCATTTGGATGGTAATCTTTATGTTGATAAGATGATACCACGCACTTTTAGGACTGAGGATGACTTGGACTTGCCTTTAGCCGAGGGATGTCCTAAGATCGGACCTCAATAACATATTTTTCCAATCTTGTGTTTTGATTTTTTGTGTCAGTGAACGCTGCAAAACTGATTCTTGTCGGAAAGAGAATTTCTTTTTGGTGTTGGATTGAATTTGAACTTGCTCGTTTTAGAAAGTGTTATAATTATGACAGGTAATACTTATACTAATGCATATTCTTATAGATCTGTGATGATGAATTGTTTGATTTGGGGACAAGACACGATGGCGAAGCCGTGAAATGCGACGGTGATTATAGATCTGTGATGCTGTATCGTGTAGACTTGTCCTCCACTCAATATTGCGTTGATTAAAAATCTTTTATTTTTACGTCTTTTTTTTTTCTAATCACATACTACTGTATAACGAAATCATTAATGCAAATTCAAATCCAAATCGAAATTAATTTTTATATACCAAATTAATCTTTGGGCTTCCAAAATGAAATCCAAGCCCACAAATGGGTTTATTAACCAAAATAATTCATATCATTAGCTATATTTATTTACAAAGTGAAATTATAATATTTTTGCAAGAGAAGAAACATGAGTTTGGTCGTCACTTTGCAAAGCATCTTCCCTCAACGGCCAAGAACCAACATTATCACCACCAAATCATCATGTTCATTACAAAACCCTAATCCACCTTCTTCTTCTTCTTCTTCAAATTCAATCTCTCTATTACCAAACATAATCTCATTAGCTCTTGCTCTCTCTCTTACTTCTTCTTCTCCTGTCTTAGCCATTCCTTCTCTCTCCTCTTCTCAACCTCTCACTACTCCTTTCACTCAATCCAAGTTCTTGCAAACCGGTCTTCTCAATGGGTTTGGTTCTTCTTCTTCTTCTTCTCTCTCTCACTAATTAAGTCAGTACTAATTTTGGGTTTAATCTCTTTTCTCTGTATTTGCAGAAAAATCAGGCCTTGTCCTTCCACAAACCCAGGATGTGTATCCACAAATCCAACTTCATCTTCCTTCGCATTTCCTTTATCGATCCCAGAAACGGAAACACAAGATCCAGTTCAGGTCTATTTGATTCATCTTTAAGGCTCTTGTCTCAATTCAAGGATTAAAAATTGTCTTTTTTTTTGTTTTTTGTTTTTAACACAGAAATTAAAGGAAGCAATAGTGAAAACTCAGAAGAATCCCAAGTTTTTGGTTCTTGAAGATACTCCATATGGTAATTAAACTTAATTTTAGCATATATATATATAGTGTTGTTGGATAAAATAAGTTCATTAGTAATCGTACTCCATATGGTTTAAAATGTCTAGACGATTAGTGAATTCAGTTGAACGGTCACTGCGGTTTCCATTCCGACTTGTGAAAATTGAGGAAAATGATACTAATGCTTATGAAGATGTTGTTAAGTTTGGACCATGTCTAGACTAAAGTGTTTGAAGATGTTGTTAAGTTTGGACCATGTCTAGACTAAAGTGTTACTAATGTTTATGACTAGACTAAATTTTAGCATATATAGTGTTATTGGATATATCAAGTTCATTAGTTATCGGTACATATCGGTTTAAAATGTCTAGACGGTTAGTGAATTCAATTGATCGGTCAATGAGATTTTCATTTGATTCGGAAGTCCCTAACGACTTGTAAAATAGAGGAAAGTCATACTAATGCTTATGTAGATATTGACTAGGCTAAAGTGTTACTAATGTTTAAAATGTCTGGACGGTTAGTGAATTTAATTGAACGGTCACTGCGATTTTCATTTGATTTGAAAATTCGTAACCACTTGTGTAAATTGAGGAAAGTGATACTAATGGTAATGAAGATATAATGAAGTTTGGACTATGAGTAGATTAAAGTGTTACTAATGTTTATGAAGTTTTTTTTTAGTAATGGAGAAATTATGGTATAATAATGCAGGGAAATATTTGGAGGCAGAGGTTGAAGGAAGTGGATTTAGTAGAGATGTGATGGAGTTTTTGGTGAAGCAAGATGTGGTTGCTTATAGGTGTATGGCTACTAAAGTTACATTTGTGTATCCTTTCACTACTGCTTTTGGAGATTCTAAAGGACAAGAAGAGAAGATGAAGAAACTCGTCGATGAACTCGGTTGGTATGCTCCATCTTTTGAATCCATGGATTAATTAATCATTCTTCTCTCCATCACCATTTTTTTTCCCCTTGTAACCAGAGAATGTAACCATAAAATTTGTATTCTCATTCGAAAATCAATATGAGCCTCTTCAATTATCAAATGTTTTCTTTTGGTGTGTAACTCACTAGTGGCTCTAATATGTTCAAGTCTTTTGGTAAATCTAATCAAAAGTGTTAACTAATTGTGTTTTTCTTTCTTGGTTCTGTCTCCGGCTTTAGTAAAAACGAGAGATCTTGGTGATTATGCATCAGGTAAAACACCTACGCAGCTTTCATCTAAAATACATACCGAGTACCAATTGTTGTACAGCGTCTCTTGCAGATAGCTAAGGCATTACAGTTTGTGCACGAGAAAGGAATAGCTCATTTAGATGTAAAACCCGACAATATTTACATCAAGAACGGTGTCCGTTAAGGATGTAAGTGATATGTCCGTTAAAGTAGGACGCTAAGCGCATGTGATAGGTGGTGAACTAGGAGAATCGGTAAACGAATTAACAAGAGTAGTGAAGATCCGTTTGCGAGAAGAGCGACAATCTATTTGCAAGAGGAGTGAAGATCTTCTTGAGAGTGTAGCGATTATCCATTTTTGAGACAAGCGACGATTCGTTTGGGAGAGATGATGATGTGCATGAGAGAGAGCAGCAAATATCTTCTTTAGGGAAGAGCAACGATCCATTTATGAGAGAAGCGACGATGCGTATAAGATGGGATCGAAGATCTCCTTGAGAGAGGGGCGAATACGTGCTTGAGAGAAGAGCACGATCCATCTGCGAGAGGAGCGAAGATCTTCTTGAGAGAGGAGCGAAGATCTTCTTAAGTGAGGAGCGTCATTTTTACTTGGGAGAAGAGCAATGATTTGTTTGTGAGAGAAGTGATGACGTGTGTGAGAGAAGAGCGGCGTTTTGCTTAGGAGAAGAATGATCCGTTTGCGAGAGGAGCGATGATCTGCTTATGAGAAGGGTGACGATCTGTTTGAGAGAATAGTGTTCCTGCTTTGTGTTAGTGCTGCTTCATTCAACTCTACTCGCTATGATCCTAGCAGGTGGTGTTGACGTTATATTGCTGATCCTTGCTAGTTTTGTGGAGTTGTGTTGCTGTCAACGTTGTGCTCCTAGTCACTGCTGGTGCGATCTACATTGCGTTGCTGGTCATCGCTGCTGCAATTGACGTTGTGCTCCTGGTTGCCGCCGGTGCAATCCATCTTGTGCTGCTTGTCACCGCTGTTGCAATTGACGTTGCGCTTCTTGTCGTTGCTGGTGGGATGCATGTTGCGTTGTTCCTTAGCGATGCGTTGCTGCCCGATGTCGTTTTGTTCCTCAGCGATACGTTGCTGCTCAGCGTTGAGTTGTTGATTATCGTCTCTAGTCGTCTTCGCTTGCGTAGCTTGCAGAGTGGTTTTCTTGAGTAAGAACGTCTCGCGTGTCCCCTTAGTCGGCGCCAAATTGTAGGAGTCGTAACTCACACAATTGAATTTGTAAGGGTTTTAGGAGAGGTGCGAGACTTCTGAATGAATCACAATGCAGAAAAATGTAGAGACTGTTGCACTAGCTGTTAAGAGAGTTTTATTATAGATGTTGTGAAAAATTGCAGATCCCTAGGTGAATACAATAAGCTATATATAGTTTTTCTAATTTAGGTTTAAGTACTAGAATTGGGTCTGACCCATTAAGCAATAAATAGGTTTTAGGCCCATAATATCATTAAACCCATTTTAAATATGGATCTAACTCTATTATGGGCCTAATTACAAATTGAGCCCTTGTAAGCCTGTTTAGGATTTCTTTTTGACTTGGCAAAATTCTTCTTGTCTTTGCATCGATCTCGCAAGGGTGGAATCCGACCCCTGCACTACTCACGTAAAGTACTCATTCTATAGCTTGATTCGTTCTCCTTTCTTTAATTTTGTAAACTTTCTAATGCGTTTTTCTTCAAACTAGGTAAGAAAAGTATATATTCTTTATTCTTTTCTTTTCTTTTCTTTTCTTAACTATCCACTAAAATAACAAACTTTGCATTTTCACGAAGAACACCGTTACCTAAAAGGGAGAATTCCTGAATTCTAACTATATTAAAGATTTATATATGTCAACCAAACGTATAACAAGATTCATATCTTGTACCAATTGTAGCAATCAAGTAGAATTTATATATTCTCGATCTTAGAATATAATTATGTTGGAGATGGGTCGGTAAGCCACATTCTCAAAAAAATGTGTTAAAATTGTCTCATTAAAATAAAAATGAAATTTAAGAAATATAAAAAAACATAAGTTAATCTATTGATTAGTACCAATAAACATAAAGCCTATAATATTTAACACTAGGGGATATGCGGTGACCAAGACACCTAGATATCGACATGTCATTCATATTAAGTTCATACCACGTGTATTAATTATAAAATTGTCATTGACTTGTATAATAAGATCCAAGTTTTATATTAAGAAGTTTTAGTTGATTGTGTTAGAAGTTAATCTTCCAATTCCAAAAATACAGAACAATAATTTATCATTTAATTTTACCCCTTAAATTCCATAGATTATTATATAACTAATAAACAATTCAATTATTGAACATTCTAGAAACATCCTTCTATCATTATCACAAGATATAAATAAATAAATAAAACAAACTATACAAAATATAAAAACTTGATGAGCGGTTTAGACATCAGCAAGGTAAATTAAGAGAAAGATGTTAATTTTATTTTTGATTTTGATTTGTACAATGTCTTCAATTTATAGTTTTTCCTTTTCTTATGGCTTTGTAGGATCATTCTCCTTGTCCTAGATCTCTTGTTAAACTAAATACTGTGAAAAGCAAACGATGCCGTCAAGGTAAGCTTTCGTTTCACCGTTTGTTCGAAATATTTATTTGTATACCATTAGAGCCATTAGCTTTTCAAGGAGTATTAAGTTAACCCTTTCCTGTTTTCGACATTGTGCCTGGATTGGATTTGTGTTTACTGTTTAGTATGCATAAAAAGAAGATTTTCATATTGGAAGAAGATATAGATTTCAGAAAGAAATTTGCTTTTCTGTTTTGTGGTACAAATGTTAATATAGTTATGTTATTGTTTTAACAATTGAAGTCTTTATTGGTTTGAGATTTAGAGAAGTACTATACTAGTTTAGGATAACCCGGGTAATCATATTAAACATTATTCAAAGAAATATTTAAGTTTTAGTTAATAACCCGTTGAGTTACTAAAATATATCGATATACAATAAAATACACATCTTAAATCAGAAGATATCAATTTTTATCTACAATTTCATGTTCTAATTCATTTCATACGGATCCTGAAATATATAAGTGTAATTCAATTCATATTCTTAATAAAAAAAAACCAAATTATTATATTCTTACCCATAATGAATATAGGGATATAAATTAATTTAATATTACTTATTTTGTTATTGTCTTTTTAACTTATATAATTTTCATTTTTACAATTTCATTTTTTTTAAATATTGAAAGTACATATATTGTCTTAAGTCGAAATTTTCGTCTTTTGTGATTCTACAATTATGTTGAAAAATATGCTTATAGATTTATACAATCTTTGAAATGATGCATATCTTAAACTTTTAAATTTAGATTTTCATACCATTCTACTTATTTTTTTTGTTTTTCAGTTTATAAATCCTCTTTTCTTTAATCATTCGTACTTTTCTTTCATTTTCTCAAGTATTTTTTGTTTTTCTACAACATATATTATCTCTAAGTTACTGTTTTTCAATTTTTATGTTCTCTACTTTATTTTTTTTTCGACTTTGATTCTCTCAATTTTTTTTCTTAGTTTTTTTTTTAATAATTAGTTTGATTTATAGTTTAGACTATATTAGAAATTTTCTTGTTATTCTAATTAGTTCGGACTATTATAAACTTTCCTTTTTACTATTTGATTAGTTACTTAAAAATTACTTTGTTAATTTTCTATTTTTAATTTTCTTTTTTCCTAATCGATTTTATATTAACACATGTCATCATCTCAATTAATATTAAACATATGTCACAATCTCGTGAATTACAATTTTGCTTACGTGTCAACCTCTCGTCGACCGGCTTCTCTTTTATATAATAAGATATGAATTGTCTTTGTATAACTCAAAAGAGCAAAATACATAAATGTTAGTATAAATCACCAGAAAAAAATGATTTATAGAATACTAAAGAATTCATAGTATCATTATATCATGTCAACAAGAAGAAATCTTTTAGAGGTAATACCACTAATCTTAATTAAATCACTTAATGAGGCCCAATTTTAAGCCCACTAAGCAATTGCTTTACTTAGGTCTCTTCTTCGTTTCGAATTTGGCAAAAAAAAAAAAAAAAATTAAGCCTTTGATCAAATCCTCTATGCAAGAAACCATGGAAACTGGAACCGATGCTTCGAAGCTTGAGATCAGAGACGAAGAACTATTCAAAGCGGCGGAATCTGGTGATTCTTCAGTGTTCATGTCTCTATCTCCTCAACAGCTTCAGAAATCTCTCAGTTTCAGAAACGAAGACGGTCGCTCTCTCCTCCATATCTCAGCTTCGTTTGGTCACACCGAGGTTCGTTCCTCTTAGCTCTTCTAGTACTACTAATCTGTAGTTAAATCGAAGCATTAACCTCTTTGATTACTAGAAATCGAAGAAATTAAGAGTAATTTTGCTTTATTGTAGCTGCAGAATCAATTTTGGCTCTAGTTTTTTCGTATTTAGCTCTGAAAATCACGAGAATTTGTATTGTTTCTTGCTCGTTAGTGATTTTGGTTCTCTTGAAAAGAATGGGTTTAGTAAAAAGTTTTGCTCTTGATCTGCATAATCTCGTTGTTTATCTGGAAACCATGAGAGTTAGTGATTTGGATTTTGTTGAAAAGAGTGGGTTTTAGGAGAAGGTTTTGATATTAAAATGTTTGTGTATGTTGGATTTGCAGGTAGTTAAGTTGTTATCAAGTGTAGATGATTCAAAGACTGTAATCAATAGCCAGGACGATGAAGGATGGGCTCCTCTACATTCCGCTGCTAGTATCGGCAATGCTGACCTCGTTCAAGTGTTATTGACTAGAGGTTTGTTCTAATCTTGTTTTCCTTAATATATTTGATGAAACATAGAAGATATTGATTTACTCTTATCAAGAAGTATTGATTTTTGTCATTAGATTGATTAGCTTCTCTTTCGTTTCCTTTTAAGATGCAATTATGAGGAGAAGAGTGATAAAATTTGGTAATGGTTTTGATTTTGTGTTTAGGTTCTGATGTGAATGCCAAAAACAACGGTGGTCGAGCTGCGCTTCACTATGCTGCTAGCAAAGGATGGTTGAATATTGCTCAACTTTTACTAACTCACGGCGCAAAGATTAACATCACAGACAAGGTTTTGTAGCTTAACATCATTATTCTCTCTTTGTAAACAATTTCACTTTGCATTTATACATAAACGAAATTGTTTTGTGAGTTTCAGGTCGGTTGCACTCCACTTCACAGGGCAGCAAGTACCGGAAAATCAGAACTTTGTGAATTCCTAATCGAAGAAGGAGCTGAGATCGATGCTACGGATAAAATGGGTCAAACTCCACTCATGCACGCAGTGATTTGCGATGACACACAGGTAAACTACGATCTAATCTAGCTTTTAAAGCGATATCATCTCTTAAAAGTCTCTAAAATCTTTGCGGTTATCTGTGTTTCCGTGAACCAGGTCGCGTTTCTTCTTGTGAGACATGGTGCAGATGTTGATGTTGAAGACAAGGAAGGTTACACTGTTCTCGGCCGAGCTTCTAGCACTTTCCGACCTGCACTTATCGAGGCTGCTAAAACCATGCTTGAAGAATAAATAACATAGACTAACTTTGAGAGTCTTGATTCCTTTAAACTCTTTGTTCTTTCTATATCAGGGAAACAGTAGAAGATAATGAAAATGGATTATTCTTTTTTATCTGTTCATGTCCACAAAAATGTTTCTGTTTATATGGAATCATAGATACAATCTTCAAAAGGCTTGAATTGCACTTTTCGTAGAGAATAGGTGTTTTGAGTTATTTTAAAAATTTATAGGGACTTTTATGGAAAGAACTTTCACTTTTCCCTTCTTATCTCCTAAGAAGTCACTTACCCTCCTCACAATGACAATGATGCAAATCAAAATCTCTAGTTTCTCTAGACCAAGCTTCATTCTCAATGAACCAAGAAAACATCATCATCATCCTCGTATCTCCATGGCTCTATCATCATCATCATCACCATTTCACCATCTTCTCTGCAAATCCACTTTGCCTCTCGCTGCTTCACTCACCCTTATCCTCTCTCCTTGTACCGGTAACTACACTATCTTCAATTTTTTTCCAATCATTCAGTACCATAATTTATGTATTTGGATCTTTCCTCAGCTCAAGCAGGTTTAATGTCGGGAAGTCCCGGTATAGAATCAGTTCCAGGTCCTGAATTACCAAAGCTTGAATTCCTTGAACGTTTCAATGGTACCAATCTTTCAAATTCTTGTATTCTCTAAAAGAGTTTAGTCTGTTTCAAGAAAAAAAAAAACTTCTTGATTGCAGAGAGAAACCAGAAGTTCTACGCCGAAAACGATTCCAGATTCAAACAATCTCCACTTCTCAAGAAGCTACTTGAAAACTCCAAACTCAACAAAGAAAAGTAAGTAATCCATACCCCCATTAGACCCAAAATTGTGTGAAAAGCTCAAAACTTTTGTGTTGTGTTTAGGAATGAAAAAGCAATTCAAGACAAATATTGTCTAAGAGGAGCAGAATGGGGAGTAGGAGATTGTTCAACCACAGGAATGACTGATGAAGAAAAAGATAAATTCATCACAATGTTGAAAGAGAAGACTGGTGTTAAGTAAACACAATATTGTATTTTTTGAATCAGAATCTATGCTAAAAATGTTCAATTTATCAAAACCCGAATCACCGAAAACATACAAAAAAGTCGTCGATTTAAGAACCCGCCATTCTGATTTCCATTATAGAAAGCGAAGCAATCTCGTTCACAACGAGTGATTTATCCGCTTCGAACCCTTCGTCTTCTTTCTCGGGTTTCAAATCAGCAAACAAACGAAGAATCTTGTTCCGATTCGCCACGAGAATCGCTACAATATCTTCCGGTTTCCTCTCGTTCGCCACAAACAGTTTGAAAACATGAAACGCTTCTATCCGAATGTTCTTAGTTGGTTCTCTAAGTAAATTCATCATGATTCTCAAATTATCCAAACTACTCACATACTTAATCATCACACCTGAATTAGACCGGTCCATCAACACATCTCCCAGCAATTTCGACGCTTGTCGCTTCGTAAAATAACTTCCTTTCTCCAATAACCTCGTGTTATACTCGGCGAAAAACCATTCGTAGTTCCTCGAAAGATACTCGGATACAGTCGATTTATGCCTCGTTAAAAGCTCTCGGAAGATTTTGTTTGCATCGGTAGCAACATCGAAATACGGAAGCTGCACGAAATCGAAAAACTTGGCTAAATTCTCCGATTCGAGTATGTATTTCGTAACGACTTGATGACGAACACATTCTTTAAGCATTCCTGTATAATGCAATGCCAATTCGTGATCTCTATCGATTCCTTGTACTAACGAATCGATAACGTCTAAATTCGATTCGAGATATTCGGAAGCAACGAGCCGAAATTCGACTTGTTGCTTCTGCAGATTCGCGACGATCTGCGTCGCGTCTTTTCGAGCTTCGAGATCGAGTTTCGGAATCGATTGAATCAATGGACGAAGAGTATCTTCTCTGAAAAACTCTCGAGTTAACGATACGCAAAGTTCAGGTACAGGTTCAGCTTCGCTGTTACCGTATAGAATCGATTTCAAATCCCTAATGTTTCTGCACAATTCGCCGCGAATCCCTAATCGTTTCGAATCGACGATTTCTTCGGTTTCGATTAAAGCGAATAGATCTCGAGTTTGACGAACGATTTCGGCAGGAGAACGAGTTTTTTGTTTGAAGAGACCTTTGATTCTCGTGCTGTTTCCATGGTTTCCGCTGAAACTGCTTAATTTTCCGCTGAATGTAATGTTGAAATCTTCATCGGTGGTTGATCCGACGCGTAAATGACTCCGTGTACGGTGGTGCTTCGACGACGGAGCTTTACCGGAGCCTCCGTGTCGATTAGCACCACCGAATCTGGAGACACACGCACCTATTTTGAAAAAAAATTACAAAGCAAAACAAAAATCTTCTTCTCCTCTTTCTCTATCTTTAGGGTTCTTCAAAGCTTTTTTCAGGGGTTTCGCTGATTAAAAAAAAAAAAAATCCTCTTTAGAGAAAAAAATCTTCGTTAGAGAAAGGAAGAAGGAAGAGAGAATAACCCTGAAATTGGTAGGTCTTGATGAGCTAATTTTGCCGCGCTGAATTTTCGGCGTAATCATTATTTGTTTTATAAGATAATGTAACAGATTTGGTCAAATTATAATCATTTTGTTGGGCCTATATTGGGCCTTAAAGCCCAAACAAAGTAATAGATACAATGGCATTAAAAGGAAAATCTGTGAGGACGAAAACTCATCTTCGTTCCGGCGAGTTTCTCCGGTGAATCGGCAAAATCATTCCGGCATCCGTAAGAAACTCACTAGCAATTTGTAATTTTCTCGAATCCTTACTCGTCTCGTCTCGTTCCAATTCCTAATCTCAATACGAGTTTGATCTCTCTCTCTGTGATTTTTGTTAGGTTTTGTAGAAGGATTTATCGGATTGAGAAGTGTAAAGTGTGAATTGGGTTTTTGATTAAGAAAAAATGGTGCAAAGTCAGTCGTTAAGCACATTAGCAATTTGTGCAAGTGTACAAGTTTACAGTTCGTGGAGGAATAGTTTAGATTCAGGGAAGTTTTCGGGTTTGTTCGGTGGTGATCGATGCGTATCGTGTCGGTTCTTGCGTAAATCGTCGTTATCATCCTTTAGAAGCAATTGGAAATCAGTTAAGCAAAGAAATGTTTTGTTGAGAGTTGAAGCTAGATGGCCATTTCAAGGAGGTGGTGGTGAACAAGGTCTAGACCCGAACTCCCAACGAAGCGAAAGTGCGAATGAAGATATATTGATCTTTTACTTTCATCTAGATTTAGCTACTCGTGTTCAGGTCAGTCGAAACACGAATTTTTTCGCTTTCAAGATTATTGCTTACGGTTTTCTGAATGATCTAGCGTATTGGTGTATATTGAAATGGCAGTACGCGTTGAACCTGGAGCAGTACGATATTGCGCAAAAGCTACGAGAAAAGCTAACTGAGGTGGAAGAGGAGGCGATAAGGCTGCAAGAAGGGAAAAGGGGATCATCGTCGAAAAGTGAAGCGCAAGACAAGGGTATTAGCATTATAAGGCTACGGTGAGCATCTTTCATTCGGTTATTTGTTTGCTTTGTAAGACATCGTCTTGTTCATTGTTTATTTGGTATTATAATTGCAGTGCAGATCTTCAGAATGCTATTGACAGTGAGGATTACGGTTTGGCTGCTAAGTTACGAGATGAAATCTCGAAGCTAGAGGCTGAATCATTAGCTGTATCTGCAAAAGCCTTGGCTTTTGATAAAGCAGAGTATGCGTTTCGTTTGGGACAGAAACTTAGACACAAAACTTTTGGTACATCTTTATATGTGTTGTTAGTGCTTTCTTGATACCGTATTAAAATTCGATGATTTGCATTGAGTTGTTTTCATTTGGCTTTAGGTTACCGGGCTGTAGTTTGCGGGATGGATCCAATTTGCTGTGAATCAAGCTCATGGATGGAAACTGCAGAGATCGAAAAATTGCCTCGTGGATCCAATCAGCCGTTTTATCAGGTTCTGGTTTGGACCGTACGCAAATACATATGAACAATTTTAAGACTGTTTGATACATGTCAAAAGAAGAAAATATGAATATCTAAACCTTCTTGCTTGTGTCTAGCAGATTCTAGTCGACGTTCGAACGCACCCCGATCTACTAGTAGCATACGGTAAGCTCCAAGAGTATCTTTTAACTACTGAACACTCTCACTATAACCTAACTTTGGATTTTAAATTGCAGTTCCTGAAGATAATCTATTAGCTCTCGAGAAACCCGACAAGGTGAACAGACTCGTAGTAGATAAAACCATCCCCGTTGTAATAGTTTTTCCGACTCATGGTTGTGTGTTGTTTCTGCAGGAAAGGTTTGATCATCCATACATTTCATTCCTCTTCTATGGAGCGGACACAGCCGGAGATTTCATCCCAATCCAACAACTACGCGAGAAGTACAACAAACCCCGACATGAAGTTCCTTTCGATTCACAAGACGAGGATTAAGAATGCTTTTGTGTATATATGCTTCTTTGTTTATCCAGAAAAGCCAATACAACTAGTGAACTGCTACGAACTCTGATTCCATCGTGCTATGGCCAGCGATCTTGCTTAGCCCTTTACGCTTCATTAGATTTCTCACTTCTTTAGCCTGACTCCATCTTCCATCCGATGCATATAAATTAGATACAAGAACATAATAAGATGCATCATCAGGATTTAAATCAAGCATCTTCTTAATCACAATCTCTCCAAGATCAAATCTTGAATGCATTCCACATCCGTGGAGAAACGCACCAAAACATCTCACGTCTGGTTGAATCGGCATTTTCTCAATGACGTCTAAAGCTTGCTCAAGCTCGCCTGCTCGAGCTAGCATATCAACCATACATGTGTAGTGTTTCGTGGAAGGCGTGAAGTTATAATCTTTGTACATTGAGCTGAAGTACTTCTTCCCTTCGTTAACCATCCCTGTGTGACTACAAGCTGATAAAATTGAAGTGAAGGTTGATTCGTTTGGCTTTTGTTGCTTTTTCAGCATCTCTTCGAATAACTCAACGGAGTCTTTCGTGTTCCCTTGCTTTCCGTAGCCTCCGATCATAGCGCTCCATGTGATTGTATTTTTCTCCTCTATAGTATCGAAAACCATACGAGCAGATTCAGCATCACCACATTTGGCGTAGAAGTCCAGGAGTGCAGTACCAACATGAACACTAGATGATGCCAAGAAACCCAATTTCATCGAATAAGCATGAAGCGAGGAACCGATAGACAGAGACCCGAGGGAAGCACAGGCAGAGAAGAGACTTGCAACTGTTACACCGTTAGGCGCCACGGATTCTGAATTCATACGATGGAACAAAAACAAAGCTTCATGGACAGAGCCGTTTTGCGAAAACCCCGAAATAATAGAATTCCACGCGACTAAATCTTTCTCCGACTCCATTTCAAACACATACCTAGCATCTCTATTCTGATAACACTTAGCATACATATGAACCAAAGCATTTGCAACATTTGTGTCCCAAATTCCAACTTTAATGGATAAGCCATGAACCGATCTTCCCAGTTCAAGATTCCCAATCATACCACAACCCGATACGACACTTGCAACGGTAACACAATTAGGCTTTATTCCAACTTCCTTCATTTTCCGAAACAAACTCAGAGCCTCGTCCACACATCCGTTATGCGTGTATCCCACAATCATAGCTGTCCACATGACGAGATCCACATGAGAGTGGTCATTAAAGACTCGACGTGCATTGTTTATATCACCACACTTAACATACATATCAAGAAGAGATGTCACTAAGCATGAGCTGAGCTCTATACCGCTCTTGATCAAACAACCATGAAACCATTTTCCTTGATGTAAAGCACCGAGCTTTGTGCATGCCGTAACTAGAGTCCCGTAAGTATACTCATTACCCGAAACAGAATTTTCCCTCATCCGATTAAACAGAGCAAACCCTTCTCGATGCAAGTCGTTTTTAACATACCCTGCAATCATCGAAGTCCAACAAACCACATTTCTCACAGGAATATCGGCAAACACTTTATGCGCACTTTCGATTTCTCCACACTTAGAATACATATCCAAGAGACCTGTCAACACAATAATATCGGAACTCGGCACCTTAACGATATGGCAATGTATCTTCTTCCCATTATCTAAATCCTGCAAATCAGTACACGCTTTTAAAGCCATCGAAAAAACGATATTATCATACAAGAATCCCTGTTTCGTCATAAAATCATAAAACTTTATGACTTCCACACTCTCGTTGTTCATGAAATAACATCTTAGCATGACCTTTGTTAAATAAAAATCTGGATCAGGAATTTTATCGAGCACCAAGCGTGCATCTTTAGTATACCCAAAAGAACCATACAAACTAACGAGCTTGGTTGCACACAAGAGATCATCCACAAGACCATTCACCGTTAACAATCCGTGAGCTTTCCTCAGAGAATCAATGTTCGTGGACTTACTTAGAAGGATTAAGCACGAGCTCGAAGCAGCGTAATCGTCGCCTTTTGGAAAAATCGATTTTTGGATTGTGGTAAATGAGACGTATCTCTGTTGAAACACAAATCTTCTAATCGGAGAAACCCATTTGGGTAAGAGAGAGATTGAGCGAAGCATAGGCCTTCGCCGTTTACAACTTACCGGCGAAGTAGCCCTTCCCGCCAGATATTTGGTGTTTTATATAACTATAAAAACTGAAAACAATGGGCCTTTAACGAGCCTATGTTATAAAGCACGTTTAACAACATTAAAATTCACAATTTGGAATGAATTCCATGAAAATCAAAAAATATTTAGTTGAATTATGTTGAGTTTTTTTTTCTTTTAATAAAAGTGTTTGCTATTGAATTGCATGTAAAAGTGTTACGAGATTATGAAAATATAGGCTTAACAATGACAAGAATGATTGCGAACTAACTAAAAACGTATTAAAAATAGAGTAAAAAAGATACTAACAATTAATAATTGTGAACGATCAAAAGATAATTACGAACGATCAAAGACAATAGGTTAGTAAAAAAACTTATCGGGTTGATAAAATAAGCAAAATGAAAAGAAAAGAAGAGTAAATTAACAGCTGTGAATGTACACTCACTTTGAGAAATACTTCTGTTTGTTTTTAACTAATGTTTAAGGTTTCTACATTCCTATTAAGAAATCATTAAATTTTTTTTTTTTTTAAATAAAACATTATGTTTTATTTATCCAAAATATTTTAACAAATAAAAGTTCAATCTGTAGAATTTCAAGAGTCAAAAATACTAAAAATTTAATTAATTATGCATTGATAAGTGAGAACATCACTTATTTGTGAACGAAAAAATAACTCCTAAAACATCATTTAAAAACAAACGAAAAGAGTATTATTATCAATTAGTATAATGTTCTATTAAAGTATGCTCATACGTCCGCATTTCTTGGTTCAAGATTCTTTATACATTAAACTAGGTGAATACCCGCGCTACGCGCGGGATTTTCATTTATCCTTTGTTTTAGTTAGTATTATATTTTTGTGTTGTTAGTATTTTAAGTACAACTAAATGAGTTATTTGCAAAAGATAAAAGACATCATTTCTGAAATAATTGTTGAGTAAAACTTTAAGTTAATACTGGGTCCAAATGATCACCAAAAAAAAAAATAATAATAATGGATCCAAATGGTAGATACTGAATTTGCTGAATTTTTGATTTTTTCTGCGGAAAATGGTAACAGTGAAATTTTGCTATATTTCGTAAAAGATTTGAAATAATATTAATTGAGTAGTTTTAGGGGATTGTTTGCAAGTGTACAAGATTTTGCAGCAAGAGAATGATCAGCAAAGACAAGAATTGATTAGACACTCGCCACACCAAGTCTGTTTGCAGGATATAGTACATATTGCCAAACATTGTAAGTTTCAATTTAAGCATATATCTAGAGTGGCAAATGTGGATGCAGATTCCCTAGCTAAGGCAGCTAGAACAAATGCTCAAGGCTATACCATAAGCTGGATGTTGTAATTATTGATGTTATAAAATGAAAGATAGTTGTTGACAAAAAAAATAAAATATTGGGTCCAAATGAATCACCAAAAAAATAAAATAATGGGTCTAAATGGTAGATACTGAATTTGCTGAATTTTTGGTTTTTTTTTTTTTTTGCGGAAAATGGTAATGGTGATATTTTGCTACATTTCGGAAAAGATTTAAAATAATATTAATTGAGTAATCTAATGGAAAATTAGTTTATCAATAAACTCATAAATAAAGCGATTGAATAGTATTTTTTTATTTTCATAATTTGCATAACTTTATCAACAATAAATAACAAAATGATTATACACAAACACGATAGGGATAATTTGTCCAACAACCATTAAAAAAAAATTGAAATCTACAAACTAATTAAAATGGACTTATGTGGCAACATCTCAACGCTTCAATTTATGGCTTTTAGTTAGGTCGTGGATTATTATTATTTTACGTTTATTTAACAAATTAACCCAACACAATATGCCTCTTATTAAAATACAACCATAACCATCTATTCGTGCATTGTAACGACATATATTTTCCAGATATGTAACATGTTTACCAAAAGTCCAAAACAAAAAGAAAGATTATTGAAATCAGTATGCTTATGATTTTTAACATAAAACAAAACAAAGAAAATCATATACAATTTCTGATTTGATTTTAGAGAGTACAAACCAATTCAAATACCATATACACGCATAGACGTTTTTTTGTTAGACGAAGGTTGCTTGGTCTAGAGAACACCTACAATAATTCCACTCCACATGTTATTGGCGAAGAAATGGGGTTCCCACCGCGCTTACTGCTCTACGCCACAACCCTACTTGCTCTAGTCGGGAGAGTCGGAAAAGACCCTTCACTTTCAAAGCAACATCATTGTCATAAAACAAAGACGTCTAATATGTTATATGGGTTTATTTCATTGATCTCACATTCATTTATATTGAATATAATTAAGGAAAAGTATTTCACATTCAACATACAACTACAATGATAATTGGCGACGAGCAATAACAAATTAATTTCCTATAAATCAAACATAAAAAAATCTTAAGTTTTTTGCAAGAAATATGCAGAAACAGAAACTTGATTGTGGTTAAAAAGAGGAGGGCAAAAGGGTGGAAGAGAGAAAGTGGGAAGATAAGGAGAGAGTTTGCGACCGAGCAAAGAGCGGAACCTGGTGACCGGCGCCTTGTACGGTGGCAAAAGTAAGCGTTCTGGCATAAAGCTCAACCCATCGAGCTATTTGACTATTGTGAAACCATGACCATGATGCTCCACCTTAAGTTCTATCTTCTTTATGCTATAACGTGTAGATGTTACCGGAACTCTCCCATTTGTATCTCCACTATAATGTTAATTTCTTGTTTCATAAACAATAGTGTCAGTGTGTTACTAACATAGTGTATACCATGAATTCCTTGAGATTGATGCGAGAGTCTCTTGTAACAACGGATTAGACAGTATAACGATGTAAGATAAGAGAATCGATCACGACGGTACAAAATAAGCGTGGAACGTGCCAGAGAAACGCACCAGGACAAATTCGGTTAATGCGCAACAAAAGACAGGACAATCTTTGCATGGTGGATCTTGGCACCTTAACGAGGTAGCAGTATGTTCTTCCGATTGGCTAAATCAATATGGATAATAAACAATATTATCCATTCAGGTATCCCGGTTTCATAATAATATCTGGAAAGAAGTCGCGGACACGATCACGAAGAGGAACACAATAATCATGTCATGTTGGGACGACACTGGAAAGAAGTTGAGAACACGATCACGAAGAGAAAAAAATAATAATCATGTTGAGTATTACAATAAACTTCATTACTAAAAAATCTATCTCCTTACTTTGTAAATAAAATTCAGTGTATGTCGAAGTTATTATGATAAGCAAAACAACAACAAAAACAACAACAAAAAAGTCATATCTGTTAACGTACACCCATTTTGAGATATATTATTATTAATTATATGTTATTAAATTATCCTATGCATCATCATTTCTTGTATCAAGATTATTAGTTACTTAAATATAAGTATATATATTTTAGCCTTGTAATGGTAGGCAATTAGAGAAGAGGACTTGTGTAGAAGAGTTATATATATATATATATATACACACTCTCATTTGGAATATGTGAATGAGAATCTTCTTCATCGACAAAACATTGTTAAAGTCTTAGCAAAAAACATTCTTCTTTTATCATCCATTATTCTTAAAGCTTGGTGATATTTTATTAAACTTTAATCTATAGAACATAGGTATAATTATCTATATATATATATATACTTTTCACAAAACCGAGAAGAAAGAATCATCATGGTTATGAAAACGACGTCAAAGAGTTTTTCGGTGGCTCTCTTCTCATTGATCATAGTTCTGGTTATGTATATTGCTCTCTTCTCTTACTTGTCTGACCTTCGGTTGATTCGTTCAATAAGTTTTTCTCAAGGTATGCAAAATATCAAACTTATTCTAGTTCTTCTATAGAAAGCGTGATCAAACTCTCTCTCTTTTTTCCTTCTGTAAGAACTAAGAAATAAGAAAATGTGGATTGTTATTTTGAAAAAAAATTAGTTTGCTTTGTGAATAATTCACATATACTTTGCTGGATTCATATTCGAATATTGCTAACACAAAGATAACACTATATATTATATCAAATGTTTTTGAAAATAATATGATGTGTTCATCGGATCAAATATTTTGTTATTTTTCATGAGACAATTTATCAAGAAAAGATTTGATAAATTGATTGATAAATTAAAAGATGCTTTTGTTCTTTCCAAACTCAAGCTAGTCTCACACTTGACTTCTATTTTCAAAATTTATGTTAAGTTATAGATTAGTTGTTTTCGTTTTTTTGTTTGACTAACACATAAGTTCAATTTAAAAGTCGACTACGAATGTACCTATATTCTCCTTGCTTTAAAAAAATAGTTTCCTCCATATAGGCACTTTACAACAAACATGGGAATCCATGAGAATCGAGCATAACCCACAAGAGATGACTTCAGCAACCATCACATGTGACCGATCTAACAGTAACTACGATCTATGCTCAATCAACGGCTCGTGTTATCTCGACTCAAGAACCGGAACTATCACTCTCATGGACCCTACATTCGCCACATCAGCAACCCTTGTCGAGAAAATCAGACCATACCCAAAAAAAGTAGACAACTGGATCATGTCTAGGATCGATGAGTTAGTATTAACGTCATCAGCCCCCCGGTCATGTGACGTAACACATGACTCGCCGGCGATTGTGTTTAGCGGCGGAGGTTATACTGGAAGCATCTACCATGATTTCTTCGATGTTTTCATTCCGCTATTCATTACAGCCAACACATTTTTTCCCGACCGCGATTTTATCCTCGTGGTAGCGAATCCTAAGGATTGGTGGATGCCGAAATACAACAATGTTCTAGGTGAGTTTAGCAAACACAAAATCATATTACTAGACAAAGAAAATGTTTCTATTACACATTGTTTCACTTCAGCCATTGTGGGTTTAATTTCGCACGAGTCTATGACCGTTGACTCGAACCAAACAACCAACTCCAAATCGTTAGTGGACTTCCACAACTTATTAGGCAAAGCCTTCAACACAAATATATCTACTATCAAAAGTCACAACAAGCCTCGTCTCATTTTGGCCAGTCGAGATGGTGCCATTGGCCGTGTGTTGTTGAACGAGAAAGAGATTAAAGAGATGCTTGAAGATGTTGGATTCGAGGTAATCACATTTAGACCAACGGGAAGCACGAGTTTGAGAGAAGCGTATGAACTTATAAAGTCGAGCCACGGTATGCTGGGGGTTCATGGTGCGGCATTAAGCCACTTGTTGTTTCTAAGACCCGGTTCTGTTTTTGTTCAAGTTGTTCCGGTTGGGTTGGAATGGGTTAAAACTTGTTACGAATTGCCGGCTAAGGCAATGAAGTTGGACTATATTGAGTATCCGATTAATGTGGAAGAGAGTAGTTTGGTAGAGAAATATGATAGAGAGGATTTGGTTTTGAAAGATCCGAAAGCTTTTAGAGGAATGGGTTGGAATGTAAGTAAAATGAAAGTGTATTTGAAAGAACAAGATGTTAGATTAGATGTGAATAGGTTAAGGAAACATATGAATAAAGCATACAAGAAAGCTACATTATTTATGAACATAAATGGTTGATAGACGTTTGTGTCTTTTTTGGGGTGGAAATTAACGGTATGTGTGTTCTTGTAATGATTTGTAATTTTTGAAACTGTGGAATAAGATGCATTTATTTTATTTATTTTGTGGTGTAGTTTGAATGAAATTCTTATTATAATTTGTGTTTTTGTCCTATTTTTTTAAAACGAGAAAGAAAAGAAAAACATGAAATCTAGACTAAACCGAATAACAGATTGATGAATGTTTGCTAGTACAAAAATGAAAAAAAAAAAAAAACCTAATCGTCCTCTACCATAATTTGTCAAGTTCAAATAATTGTAGAATAATTGTTTTTTTTTTTTTTGGAAAAATCGAATAATTGAACTTCTTCTTCTGTGATTATGGTTTCTTTTTCTAAAAAAAAAATTGGCTCCCACCGCATCTTTCACTATCCAATCAAATTTATACGCGTTAAAATTAAGCTTACACTTGTCTACACACAAATATTAATAAATTCCGTTTTGTCATTTTTATTAAAAAAAAAAAAAAAATTATATTAGCAATTTGAAATTGATTAAACGGTTAGACAGTCTTCTTCATCGTTTATACATTTTCGTAATTTGAAATTTACCCAAAATAATAGCGGAATTTCGTTGGAAAAAAAAATAGTAGATGTGGAAAATTACGAAAAGACCCTCGTTCCATATTTCTTCGAACAAGCCAATGGGAAAATGTTACTCGCCGCTTTCACTCTGCTCTGTCCACTTTAAAGCTTTCTTCTTTTTGTTTTTAGTATTCTCTCAGAAATCACAGAGAGAGAAAAGAAGAAAAAATGGAGAAGGCGTTAACGAAAGTGACGAGCTTTAAAGTCGGAGGTTCATGGATCTCAAAGAAAGCCAAAGAAGAGCTCTCAAACATCACTAATGACCTCACTGTAAGCTAATCTTCTTCTTGATTCATCGTCTTTAGGTTTTGCTTGTGATTTCGTTGTGAGATTGATGGGTTTTGGTTAATTTTTGGTGTAATGCTATTTACTGTGGTAAAGATTCGATTTTGTTGTTTAAATCTGGTTTAGTTGATGTTTCGAATCATAGATCTGTCAAGATCTGAGATTGATTTCGTGAAACGATGCTTAAAATTGGTTTAGATGGTTTGAAAAAAAATTGATACTTTAGTCCTATTTCAGTCCAATTCTGAGTAGTTGAATTTTGCAATTTGGTGTTGCCAAAATTAACCAATTTTAGCCGTTTTGAATTCAGCTCAATGTTTATGAATAAAATGCATTATTTAGTCTTCATTTTCTAAACTGAATTAACCAAACTAAGATGATTCTTGATTTAGAGTTTCCATTTTAAGTCATTTTTACTAGAAAAGATGCAATTTTTTGGCAATGAAGTGTTCTTGTGATGTTTATGTGAATTACGAGCCCGACACTAACCAATAAGGCATGAAACATCTTTTATGCAAATTGATCGAACCAGTTTACGGGGTTTTGTGTTCTTGATTTGATATATTTGTAGCTAAATAAAAATTCTAAGACCGTTCTTCGGATTCTATCATTGTGTTTTTATTGTATAGGCTATGTTGTTTATTCGATATACAGTTGATTTGTATTGCCTCGAATAGTAATACAATGTTACATTTCATTTTCTTTTTCAGACTTTCTCCAGTACAGTTGAAGAGAAAGCAAAATGGGTTTTCAACAAACTTAAAGGTAACAAACACCATATTAGATATCGAATGTGCGAGAAAGTTCCTAACCCGCAAATTTGTTTACGGTTTCTGTTTTAAACAGGAAAGCCACTGAAAAGCTTACCAGATCTCCTCAAAGAATACAATTTACCAGCAGGACTCTTCCCGGAGAACATAATCTGCTACGAATTCGATGAGACAAAGAATAAACTCACCGTCTTCTTTTCTTCACCGTGCGAAGTTACATTCCAAGATGGATCAGCGATAAGGTACGCGACACGAGTGAAAGGGATTTTGCTTAGAGGGAAATTGATGGGTGTAGAAGGAATGAAGACAAAAGTATTGGTTTGGGTTAAAGTTACAACAATCTCGGTCGAGAGCTCGAAATCCGACAAGCTTTGGTTCACCGCTGGTGTCAAGAAAGCTCGGTCCAAGAACGTTTACGATACGCCTCATGATGCTGTCAAAGTTGTTGGAGAGTTCTAAAGGTTTCTTTTATTAATGGTTATTATCATATTTGATTCATGAATTTTACCGTAATTGTTATTTGGGTTTATTTGCATCCTGAGAAAAGGTATATATAACTCTCGTTTTGGTTAAATGTGTTTATGTAACTCTCATTTTCCTACATTATGCAAGAAATCAGAAACAAATATCAACATATAGTAACCTTGAATTTATTATCAACATAATATGATTTCTGATAGGTAACTAGTATGTAAAATGCCTCTTTAGCTTTACCCGAGATAACTTCAGTTTTGCTATGGGTCACGTTGAAAAACATCCTAAACTGTTTATACTCTCATTGGGGAATTAGTTGGATAGCCTCAGGATTAGGGGAACCCATGATCTCTAATAAACTATGGTTAGACCCCACTTCAATGGGAGAGGCTAAGCTAATGGTGGAAGTGCAATTAGATAAAAATTTCCCACAAAGGATTGCGGCTGCGGATAAACAAGGAAATATATTAATGGTGTTTGTTGAGTATTCTTGGATTCCTTCCAAGTGTAGGAAATGTGGACAATTAGGCCACAAAGAATCAAGATGTCTTAATCTTGACCAACACAAATCTTCACATCAGGGTTGTTCACTTGTCCCTACCCCCATTGTTGTTGATGTTAGTGTGAAAGAAGTGGTTGCAACAGCCGTTGAAGCTCTTAATGCACTCACCCCTAGTCCCATTGCATTGCATCCTATACTATCTTTTGTTCCTCCTGATACTTTTGCTCTTAATCCGTCTTCTCGACACTAACCAAAGCTAATGGATAAAGACGAAGAGATGACGATGTGATTGTTCTTCCTTACCAGAGGAAGAGTGATGAGCTTGGGGATGCAAGACGCCAAAATCAGTACTAGACTCGTACCGCTAGAAGCCGTTCAATGGAGGTCCATAGAAGAGTCGTCAACGGACTTCTCGAAAAGCCCTCGTTTAGCAAATTTCATTAGTCCTTGGTGTTTTGTGTTCAACTACTTTGAGACTTAGAAAATTTGTATACCAAAAATGTGTTTTGTTACTAACTTAAGATATCATATCAGGCCCAAAATTTTATGACTGTAAAGTTCAAAATTTCTTGGTTATCTATCAATCTGTCTTTTATTGGTTTAGGCATTTTGAACGTAAAAACAAAAATTCACAATGTTTTCAGTTTTGACTCAAAAAATATAATCTCGTTTATATATATAAGGAGAAGATTTTGGAGCTTCTTAAGTTGTCCACGTAGGCAGATTTAATCTGAATATTTTCAGCCAATCAAAATTGCCATGTCGCATACATTACTCTCATTTTCGTTGGCCTAAATCAGTTTTAATAAGCCCAATAATTTAAACCCAATCCAAACAGAAATACAAATTATAAACATGAAAAGAAAAAGAAAACCAAATCTTCTTCGGCAACTCTCGCCTGTTACAGTTTTTCGCCTCTTCCAATTCTTCAATTAATCCGAGACCCCAAATCCCTCCCACTTCCCTCACTATTAACGCTTAAACTCACGATTCTATCTTAATTATATTTCTCTACAAATCTCTCTGGATATAAATACTACGGCCAAAACAATTGTTCCACTATTACTTTCTTCTCAAGTTTAAATGTGTTTCATCAATCTTTGGCCATCGAGCTCCAAACAGTTGGTTGTTTCATCAATCTTTTTCTCTCTCTATTTGCTATTTGTGTCGTTAGCTTTATTTGTTTGTTCCTCTTTCTGGTTTCAGGAGGGTCCATGGTGGTAATTGCATCAAAATTGGTGATGGTCTTGTGAGTTTTCTCTTTTCTGTCCTTACTCGTAAAAGAGAGTTAGAAACAGAATATCTAATCGCTTATAAACTAGCAAAGTTTTAATTAAGATATGTGATATATATTTTCTTGTGAATCTTGAATATGATTATGTGCAGATTGGTGGCTAAAGTTGCTTCTGATATATGTCACACGTGTGTACTCAAAGAACAGTCCGAATCTTGCTAATTACTAACAGAGTTCTTTCGATGTTGTACGTTTTCTGGTTAGATGAGGAATTTATGATGTTGATGTGTAACTTCCACTTATAAGCTTTTTGGTTGGTCAAAATATTATTGCAGCTTCCTCCGGAATAGAAAATTAATTCAAAGATCCGAGAGAGTCAAATCTTTGGATCTTCATCCTACAGAACCATGGTAATTTCCAAGCTTTCCCTGCAATTTCGTGCGTCTTAGTTTCATGTTTCCAGTGACAAAATATTATACCAGAGCGTCTTTTCTACAAGTTTAGTGAACAGGTTGCTTCTTACATGAGGGATCCAAGTAGAATGATTAAACAAATGCAACAATCACGATCTACTGTTGTTGTTTTTGGCACGGTAAGTGATTGCCTTTAATAATACAACCATCAGCTTCTCTTCAGGTTGCTTTGATCTTTAAACCGCAGTCCACTGATGAAACCATGAAACTAAATATGTAGCAATAGAAAATTTACGAGATTTATTTCTATTTCTATAGAAATTAAAGTTAAATTTCTTTAAATTCCTGACTTTTTTCTTCTTTCTTCAGATGAGTAAAGAAATTGAAACGACATGTTGATGCAGTTGGTTCAAACCGATTAAAGGAAAACGATTGTTATCTTTGCAATTCTAACTTAGGTAAGTCACTATTTGGAATATAAACAAATTCAAGTTGGCTCCTTTCATTTTCTTAGGCGAACAAAGTTTCATTCTTATTCTTCTTTGAAAGCCAACGTAATGATGAGTACATTAGAACCAAGGTGAACCATAGAGCAAAGGAATTGGTCCATGTGCTCAACAACTCACTAACATGCCCAAAGACCAGAAACTTCCAAGAGTTTTAAGAGAAATCAAAGAGAAACTACCAGCTTCAGATTGTATTGAAAATTAGATCAAAACTAAAGCTCCAAGGCCAACCGTGAAGCGTCCAAGCCACGAGCCATTACAACTTGAGTTGTTGACCCTTCATAGAGTAAAACCCAGCAAATATCATATGAAGACCACCCCGTACCGGCTGAAACCGAGTATATCTTCAATTGGTGTGGTTTTCGAGCAGATATGGAACTTAAAACATAGTTGGCGACCATGACACTCTCAATTAGAAGCTTCTAGAGAACTTCAAACCCACGAGTTCATCAAAAGGATCTAAAGATACAAGATTTAATCAAGAGAGAAGAAGCCTTTTTCACCACTTGCCATATCAAGGGCCTGTCTATCTTCTACTTTCAAGTTTTCCTTCTTTTGCTTAGATTTTAAATGACTAACAGCCATATTCTTTAATTATGCAAAAATTTTTGTATCTTCCTTTTGGCTTTTAGAATGTTAGTTTAACTTGTATGAGAGCCTCTATCTCAAGTTTTTTCATCTTTGTAAAGACACCTTTTTATCAATGAAACAGAACCAAGTTTATACTTTTAAAAGTTTTTTAGCCTTTTCTCTTTCTTCTCCTAAGTATTCTGGTATAGACTCCATTGCTTAGTAAAGATTTAGGTCTCTGTCTTTGTGTGGATTGACATAGACTTCGGCAAAGGTTTTTCCATAACTTTGTGTGGCGAACTTTGACCCATCAAGCTTGAAAACTCTCGACAACCTTGTGATCATTTTGATTGGTGAGTTAATTGACTTCAATCTCCTTCCATCTTTCAATTCCATATCTTGAATGGGTCTTCTGTGTCAATTTATTTTGTTCATGTGAGTTTTTTTTCTCTTTGTTCAAGCCTTATATGGAAAATTATAAACTATAATCGTCTGAGTAAGTGTAAAAGATTTAGGGATATTTCACTTAAAAATATATGGTGGTATTGTCGTAATTCTCAGCACCTTGAGAGATTATCCAATGAAACGTGTTTTGTTGCATACTAGAAGTAACGTATTTTTTTATGACAAATGCATATGTTTTGTTCATTGTTCTATTATTGGCTTAGAATTTCCATAAATTTCTATAGGATTTCATTTTTTTTCTTACAACTATTTGACTCATGTTAATCTTTTTGTTTATAATAGGTAAAATCATTGACAATACATACTTTTGACACATTAGGAGGGTAAGTCCAGGTTTATCAAATATCGTATAACATTTTTTGTCATCTCGCTTAAGGCATACTTGCCTCTTCTTAGCCCATTGCAGATATGGTGTGAGTGTTGGAGTCTTGACACAACTTCATATTACATTGGAGAATGAGAGAGAACATTAAATGATTTTGCATCATACGAGGAAAGCCTGATAAAAGAGCTAGCAAAACAAGTACAAAAGAACTTTGCTACTAATATAAGCGAGCTGGTACCTAACGAAAAACAGAATACAAAAGTTCCAACAAAGCCCTACCCGACGAGGATATTAGATAACATATAGAGCAATGGTCACACAGATTTTTTAACAGAACAAGCACCAACAGATTAAAGAGAAGAAGTTAATCTGATGAATCTCTCACTAAAGAAGCATTAGGCGAGCCTTCATCACCAAACTGAGAAAATGAATAGTACTAAAATGATGTTAATTAAACTGATTATTTAGCGAAGAAAATGAATAAAAATTTATGTGGAAATCAGGCACAAACATCAAACTGAGATAATGTATACACTAAGATAAAGGGAAAATCGCATAAAAAACTTTTAAAGTGACAATTTCTTACACTTTAAACCTCGACGGTCAAAACTTTCAGATTGAAAAAGCTTTCAGATCTACATGAACGGAAGAGAAGATATTTGTTTTGTTTTGTTATTTTTTTTTAACTAAGTTAATTGTAAAAATAATAAAAATATATTTTAATTGTAAAAATATGTCAATGTTTTTTTCGTTTTATTTTTTTCAAATTTTCCGATTTTAATTAATTCAGCACGTTTTAATTAAACTGTAAAACGGAGTTAACTGCTTTTCAAGGGTGTTAACTGTTCCATTAACGGAGTCCACTATTCGTTAAAATTTTTGGTGTCCCATTCAAATTTGCCATGTTTGTGGTTTACTGTGTTAACATTGCCATCTTGAAGGTTAAATCTGATAGTCTTTGACCGTCGAGTTTTAAAGTAGGCCTGGGCATTCGGAAAAGTTGTGTTGTTAAAAGCTTTGCAGGTTTGTGTTGCGTAGAGGTAGATATTTGGGAACCTGAGGCAATGATGGATTTGAGGTTCAGGTGGTATTTCGACAAATGGGTCGTAATTTGAACTTCATTTTTCCTTGTGGTTCCAGTTCGATTGTGTGAACATGGTGCTATGTTCTTTTGTCGATTGGCCTATTCTCGTTCTGTGGTAACGACTATGTATTGTTGAGATTTATAAGATGAGGTTCCTTATATTTCGGTGAGATGAGGTGTGTGTTCTCCTTATTGATTGGTGTGGACCGGTAGTTTGTCCTTTGGGATGATATTCCAGGTGAGGAATATCGTGTTTAAACCACAAGAGGTAATCCTAGTCAGAAGATGTTATGAGCGTCTCAGAATTTATTACTCTAGGGGTGTTGTCCCCGAATAACTCATTTGTGGAGATGTGTTCTCCTATATACTTTTGGAGATTGTGTTCTCCAGTATACTGTTTGGGATGGTCTTCCCATAGGTGTGTATTGGGTCAGTGGTCCATGTGTTATCGATTGCTCAAAGGATTGTGTTCCTACGAGCAAGAAGGGTGTAAAATGAGTTAAGAGTAATAAATGTCTGGAGACTTGGTCAGATGCATGAGATTGGATTTGAGCCTCTAGGATCATGTGTTGGTCTCGAGTGGTGTTGGCCAGTGGGCCAGGAGGTTGCGGTCTGTGATAGACGTTTCGGCGGGTTTGGAGTTCGAGTTTGGTGATCTCGAGTAGTGCTGGCTAGTTTGGTTCAGGATTTTTGGTCCGTGGTTGAGTTGTGCGGGATTCGAGGTCGAATCCTTGTTAGTGGGGGAGAATTGTAACGCCCGTGAACCGGAAATGTGATTTGTCGGTTGTGTGCGGTATGACACACGTTGATTCACAAAGGTTTTGTGCGTTTTGACGTTGTGTCGCGCGACACAGAGGGAGTGCGTCGCGCGACACAGGCCAATTTCGGTTCGAGATGTTTCGGTTTTGATCGTTTCGGTTTGGGCCGGTTTGGGGAACTTAGGGTTCAAGTATAAAAACGTTTGGCTGAGTTTTTGGCTGCGTTTTTGTGCTGTTAAGGGTCAGAAATCAGAGTGAGAGGCTAGGGTTTCGATTGGGAGAGAAGCCTTGTTGATCCTTGGGAGAGTTGAGGTGTTGAGGGCAGTTTCTGCTCGGTTTTGGAGGAGGCAAACGACAGGGGAGATCAAGTTGGATTGGAGCGAAATTTGAAGGGTAAGTTCTCCATTCTTTCCTCTTAATGTTGGCGAAAACTGCTTGTGATTTGGTTGAGTATTCGCTGAGTTATCGTTGTTTTCGTGAGAGAGGTTTCTGCAGATTCGAATCCGCGATCAGTCTGCTTCGAGGGAGGATTCCCGTTGAACCAGAGGGAATCAGGAGATTATCCTTATACCGTTGGAAAGGTAGTTCTGTCTAGTTTCTAAATCAGGTTTTGGATCCTGATTCGGAGGTAATCTCTGTTCTCTGTGTTTGTTTGATTTCAGGGAATCGGTTCTGAAATCTCTGTTTTTCCAGTTTTGTTTAGCAAGATTGCGGGCTGGTTTGCCGTCGATTCTGTGAGAGTTAGGAGACGATATACATACCGTTGTGTAGGTCTCTGTGTCTAGTTTTTAGAACAGTTTTCCGATTCTGTTTCGGAGCTGAGGCTGAGGAGATAATTGATCCGAAATCAGAGGCTTTGGATTAGGGTTCTTCATCTTCCAATCCGTTTCTAAGGTGAGTGCGTGATCGTGATTACGAGATTTAGTATGTTAGGAGATTGATTGATTAATTTGTGATTATTTTGATTGTTATTCCTGTGTTATCCTGTGATATGTTGAGGCTTGATCGTGGTTAAATCGCGTGTGATTTTGTGAGGAAACGAATCGAGTCTGTGTGAGGATTTGACTCGGTTTCGGTTTCTGTGGGAGGTGTCGATCGACACCCCATTTATATGACCGTGAGGTTTGGTGTGGTGATTGGAGTGTCGATCGACACTTGTTTAACTGTTAATCATTGCATATTTGTTAATCGTTGCATGTCTGTTAATCGTTGCATGTCCGTTGATCGTTGCATATCCATTGGGTGTTGCATATCTGCTGACTGTTGCATATCTGTTAAATGTTGGTTGTTGCGTAGTATTTGGCATGCTTTTTCCCTATTATGTAATCGGTAGGCGGGATGACCGCTTCACTGAGTATATATGATAATACTCACGCAACTCTGTTTTTTCCTTTGAGTTGCAGGTATAAGAACGTGTGATCGCGGAATCATGGCAGAGGAAGAGGATGATTAAGATGTGTTGTCTATGTGTTTTGGTTTAGTAAAACTGCTGTTAGGTTGTTAGTATGGAGTTGTTAGACTTGGTATTTGGAATTGCTATTGAATGATTTATGTTTGAGTATTTCCGCTTATGTTGTTCACCCTGAGTTAGTTGTTGAGGATTAAATGATTATGAGATCATTTAATATGTACTAATTATTTATTTATTTAAAAAAAAAAATGCGGATGTTACAATGGATAAGTCGAAGACTTTGTCCAATGTTTAACCAGTTTTTGTACATGGTGAAATACATCAAAATTCCAAAGTAGATAAACTTTTTGGACATGTACATATTGTATCGGGTATATCTTGTTTTAAAATGGATGTGTGGATATGTCTCTGACTCCTCTTCATAAACACCTTCAAATTTAGTTTATCTGTTAAGCATCCATTATGTAGATGTGTCATTTTTCTCTTGAAAAATTACTCAACATCAAATAAAAATCTTAACAAGGAAAAAATAAAGTAATGGATAAAATGGAGGAGGAAAAAAGGACAAAAAGAAATTAATCTTTAATATCTGCACCGCAGACTTTGTACTGCAAAATCTATTATATCTTTCTTGAGATCTGCTTAAAAAGTCACAAGTAAATCACCAAATCTCTCCTCCATTAAAAGACTGCAGAATAAATATACAATAATATAAAAAAGTAAAATGAAACTGTAACACGACACGGATTTCGTATAGATACAAAAAGAGTTCTAATAAAGCAATAGAGAAACAAAAAAAAAAAAAATCTTTTTTTGTGAGTTTGGGTTTGTTAAGTTTTATCTTCTTTCTTGTTACCAAATCGGAATCCATGGCAGAGAAGGAAGAACAACAAAAACAACCATTGACGTTGAAATCAACCACCGGAGTTACACGACCAACGATTTCACTTCCTCCACGACCATTTGGGGAAATGTTTTTTTCCGGTGGTGTTGGATTTAGTCCTGGTCCTATGACTCTTGTTTCAAATTTATTCTCTGATCCTGATGAATTAAAATCTTTCTCTCAACTTCTCGCCGGAGCTTTAGTTTCTCCGGTGGCTGCCGCCGTCGTCGCCGCTACTGCTCATCATACAACAGTTAGCTCCGTTGGTGACGACGGCGACGACGGTGGTGGTGTTGATCCGAGGTTTAAGCAAAACAGACCAACGGGATTGATGATTGCGCAACCACCGGCGATGTTTACTGTACCGCCGGGATTAAGTCCGGCGACTCTTATGGATTCTCCGAGCTTCTTTGGTCTTTTTTCACCAATTCCGGTAACAAATACATAATTTTTTGTTTCTTCTTGTTGTTTGTTCTCGAAAATTCTGTTTTGGTAACTGAAAGTTTATGACTTTATGGGTTTATTTTGGATAATTCTGTTTTGAAATTTCCGGTTTTTGTTGCTATTCGGTTTATGAATGCAAATCCAAAACAAAATTAAACCAATTTGCTTGATAATAGGAGAAGACAACGTTTCAATTCCATGTTCTTCATTTTGGGTCGAAATTGGGGAAAGTTTTTTATTTATTTTGAGATATTTTTGATCAAGTAAGAAATTTTCAGACAAAGAATGTCAAAAATATGATCATTAGTATTGTTTCTTTGACCCTCTTTCTCATATCTTGAATCTTTTGATGTACTTTCAGTATTTGCTTGGATTTGTTAATACAAATGTGAATATTATGTGTAGGGAACATTTGATATGACACACCAACAAGCTTTAGCACAAGTCACTGCACAAGCAGTTCAAGGCAATAATGTCCAAACGCAACCACAATTTGAATTTCCTTCATTGAGTGAGGCTCCATCGTTGTCGTCTGTACCTCGATCACAGAATCCATCTTCGGTTCAAGAAGATTTATCTCATAGTCAGAGAGAAACCACGGAAATATCGGTTTTTGAGCAACGGTCACAGCCTCAAAACGCTGATAAACCAGCGGATGATGGATACAATTGGCGGAAATACGGGCAGAAGCACGTGAAAGGAGGCGATTATCCTCGGAGTTATTATAAATGTACGCATCCTTCGTGTCCTGTCAAGAAGAAAGTCGAGAGGTCTTTCGATGGACAAGTAACGGAAATCATTTACAAAGGTCAGCACGGTCATGATCGTCCTCAAAACAATAAACGCGGAAACAATAACGCGAATTCAAGAAATTCTGATATTGCAACCAGTAATAGTAGTCTCAATAAGACTAAGAGAGACCAAGAAACAAGTCAGGTTACAACAACAGAGCAAATGTCTGAAGCTAGTGATAGCGAAGAAGTCGGTAATGCAGAAACTAGACACGAGGACGAGCCTGATTCCAAAAGAAGGTAAAAAAGAAAAAGAAAAAACTTATAAGATTCCTCTTACATTCATCTCTTATGGTTTTTCGATATTTTGAATGTTGCAGAAATACCGAAGTTCGGGTTTTAGAACCAGTTGCTTCATCGCATAGAACCGTGACAGAGCCAAGAATTATCGTTCAAACGACGAGTGAAGTTGATCTTTTAGACGATGGATATAGGTGGCGGAAGTATGGACAGAAAGTAGTTAAAGGAAATCCTTATCCGAGGTAAGACTTAAAAACCGGTCAGCGAGTAATAGATATATATATATATATATATTCATCGGTCTTTTTTCCTTAAAACGCTCTTTGATCTAATTCACAGGAGCTACTATAAGTGTACAACACCGGGATGTGGAGTGAGGAAACATGTAGAGAGAGCAGCAAATGACCCGAAAGCCGTTGTAACAACATACGAAGGAAAACATAATCACGACGTTCCAGCTGCTAGAACTAGTAGCCATCAGTTAAGACCAAACAACAATCTACAAAACACCTCGACGGTTACCTTCAATCAGCAACAGCCCGTTGCGTGTTTAAGGCTTAAAGAAGAACAAATCGCTTGAGAGGAGAAGAAGGTTATTGAGCTTCTGTGAGTTTAATGTAAGCTTTAGGAGGTAATGTAAGACAAAAATCTGGTCTTATTTGAATTCTTTTGTACATGGAGAAAGACAAAAATTACAGGGTTCTTTTGTTCTTTTTGATAACAAGGTTACATTTTGTGGATGAAATTTCTTCTTTGTAATAATAATGTTTGTAAAAATGAAATCTTTCATGGAAATACTTCTTGGTGCATTTATTAGCAGGTACTAGATTGTATCACACATAATGAGAAAATCATTAATAGCCACAAATTTAGATCATTCATAAACATTACAAAAGCTTTTTGTATTCTCAAGACCAAAGAAAGAAGATAAATATACAAACTTTGCTTTATCATACACTAACCTTTCCATTATTCATCATCATCATGATTCATCAGACATTGTTGTAAGCTACAGAGATCAAGTGAGGACCTTTACCATCATCAAAAGGTAAGCTCACATATTCTCTAGCAAACTCTTCTGCAATCTCCAAAGCAAGCTCTCCCTGAACAGCTTTACAATACATATACATCACAGTAGTAGCAGCAAGATTATATAGATTCAAAACCGTTAGAAACGCAGACGTAATCACGATCTGAATCACGAAAAACGCGTTCGTCCACCCGACTTCGCCGTTTTCGAACTGAGCAGAAGCTGATGCTTTACTAATCCATACAAGAACTGATTGTGTAACACCAAAGAAGAAGATTATAGAGAAAGAAACTCTTTTCATTCCTTTGGTCAAGCTTTTGCTTCTCTTCAATGGCGTTAAACCCCAAACCGATTCAACAACAACGATAATCCAAGAGAGAATCCAATCGATTTGGAACTTGATCAGGATTACACTCGAGACAATCGTTACAATCACGAACGGAGGTAATAAACCGATTTCTAAACCGGGGACTACGATTTCGATTAGCTTCGTCAATAAGAACGCAACAAACCCTAGAATCAGAAAAATCCCCAAAACGATCGAATTCGTTGAAATCAGAGTAGCGAAGAGAGGGAAAAACGAAGCGAAGCTCGATTTCACTGCAGAGATCAATTTCACTGGTCTTCCATAGAATCCTTGGAAAACGCTATAAGCGATTGATCCAATTGCGAAGAGATTGAAGACGGTGACGACGATGACGTAAGCAATCGAAAGCAGGATCACCGTTTTGGGATCCGGATCGGCGGCGGAGCGGAGGAGAGAGACGGTGTTGTGAGAAGCGGAGGATTGATCGGAGATGAGACGGAAGATGGAAGGGTAGACTGTGATGAAGAAGGAGTTGGGGAGAAGGAAGAGGACGGAGAGCGCTAGGAAGTGACGTGAGTGAGCGTTGATTATCCGTTTTGATTCCGATAAGACTACCCAGAGATTCACCGGAGAAGGAGAAGGAGTCGCCATTAGAGAGCGTGGGGAAGACGGACTCAGTAGAAACGTTGATTATCCGATTTCTGGAGTCCGGAATAATCGGATATAAGTACGGGTAAGATCGGATCGGGTCGGGTTGAGTGAAGTCAATGCCGGGCAAAATGAGCTTCCACTAAAGCGCGTGACGTGGGATTTGATATTCCATGGCCAAAGTGTGTGTTGTAAGCTTTGCATCTTCATAGAAGCCTCTCTTGCTTAAGAAGTCACAACATGACTGGACTAATTGAAACTCCACCATTTTCTTGCTCTTGAAATTTTGATAAAGAGATTTTCTAGTCCTATTGGAAGTCCCATTTTAACTTACCTCAAAATTTTAAGAGCACTAGACCTTTCTCTAGCCACAACCAAACGAAGTCGTGTACTTCATTTTAAGTTCCAAGATATTTTAAAACACAGCAAACGATTGGTAAATGTTTTCAAGGAGCAAAATAGATCAAAATGTTTTTTTGTTCATTTTTTTTATTTTTTGGTTTTATTGGTTCTATTTTTTTTTCTACTAGATGAATAGTATTTGCAAATGAATTTGCTCACTTTTCATTTTTGTGGATGGAGTAACCTAAATTGTTTTTAACATCTTTTAATCCAGCAGTACAAAATCAGAGAAACTTTTAACTTGTATCAATTTTTATCACACGCAAATGTGAAAATTTAAAGGAATGGTTAATTCACCAATTTTTATCCATGGAGGAAATATTTCTGGGCCGTTTAGTCTCTAAATGGGCCTTTTCTTCCATTATGGGCTTTTGAGCAGTAAAGCCTTTAGATGACTAGGGTTTCACTAGACGGAGGTTCTGTTGCCGCGTCTGGCGGTGATGGACGAGCTCTGACTTACTATGGCTGCATTAGATTGACGAAGCAGAATTACACCATGGATTGAACAATAGACGAGTTTTGAAACCAATCAGATAATAAACAAGAGGAAGGTTTTAAAATCTGACTGGTTTGAAACCTCGTCTCTAGTTTCAATCCATGACCAAGAAATTGAATAATTTAGATTTGGGATTGACCGGGACAAAGCTTGGATGCGGCGAAGGTGGTTGCTCGGTGATGGTCTCTAACTAGGACAGAAAATCAAAGACTTGCGTGTGCGTCTCTATTCATCTGTTACATTAGTTAAAGGTTAAGCCTTTTTGTTGATTTTGTTCATATGGAAAATGTTATTACAGGCATTGAACGCTTGCTTAGCACCTCTCTATTCAATTTGAGTGGCGCTTCTTTAGCTTATCTATGGGGTAACATATTAATTCTTTTGTTGATTAATGTCTGTGATAAGAGCAATATAGGGAAGATTCTTGGGTGTAGACAAGTTGTTCAGCTTAAAGACTTGAGGTGTGCATATTATTTGGTTTGGGTGGTTTTGTTGTCTTAGGTTGGTGACTTTTGATCTTACGTGTATCTCTCAACACTCTAATATTTTCATGTAGGTCACAGGGGAAGCGGAATATACTGATGATACCACAGTGCCTCCTAATACCTTACATGCTGCCTTGGTGCTAAGCAAAGTGCCACATGCCTGCATCCTTTCGATTGATGATTCGCTGGCCAAATCTTCGCCTGGTTTTGCTGGTCTGTTTCTTTCCAAAGATGTTCCCGGAGATAATATGATTGAACCAATTGTTGCCGATGAAGAACTATTTGCTACCGACGTGGTCACATGTGTGGGACAAGTAAGAAAATTTGAAACCTCCATTTTCGCTTTCTTTCTTTGCTTTTTCCATGGAAACACAATGGTGAACATGTGTCTTAGACAAGTGTTACATGGAAAATTGTATATGTGCATCTTGAGAAAGTAAATGAGCAAGGTTATGAATGAATGGTTTTAGAGTATATATATTTTTTTTTATCTCAAAGAAAGTAAACAAATACAATTTCATGTAACACTTTACTGAGTGGAATTCACATGAACATAAGCTTTAGGCATTGAGATAATCACACTTTACTGAGTGGAACATAAGCTTTAGGCATTGAGATAATCACACTTTACAAATATAATTTCATGTAACACTTTACTGAGTGGAATTTCATCCACTCAGGTAATCACACTTTACTGAGTGGAATTCACATGAACATAATCTTTAGGCATCAGGTCAAGCAATATTGTTATAAATATTATATGCAGCTAATGGTTGTTATATGCAGGCTCCTCAAAACCACCAGAAATATGTGTCTAAAGTGGTATGCAAAACCAAACGAGTCGCTGGTGCCTTTGGTGGTAGAGAAACAAGATCAGCTTTGGTGCCATTGCTGGTTCCTTCTTACCTATTCAATCGACCTGTGAAACTCATACTGGACAGAGATGTGGACATTATGATAACTGGTCATCGTCATTGTTTCCTTGGAAAGTACAAGGTATCTTTCTCCGTTGTTTCAAGTTTTTCCTCGAATTTGTAGGCCGTGGAATCCAATAGTCAGCAGGAAATTAATTGAAAATGACTGAAAACAGTTGAGAATAGAAGAAAGAGCAAGAAAAGATTGTATAACAAACTGCTAATTTATTTTGTCATCATTTGAACAAACTGCTAATTTTTTTTTTTTTTTTTAATCACTCTAAAGCAAGATCAAATTGTTTAGAATACAAAACAAATCTTTTTAAAATTATAGGAAAGATCCAAGAACTTGCTTCCAAAAATGGTGGAACCTACATGATAGCTGTGGTTCACATATTTCCAGGAAAAGACAACTTTATTTCTCTCTAGTGTGTGAACTTTCTCATTTCTCAGTCAATGGAGTCCACGTTTTCTGTCTTTTGTTAACTTTATTTCCATTATAGATCTTAAACCCTCTTTGTTAATCCTTCCTCACTATCTTGTAAAAACTCAGTGATCTTTAATCTTCTCTATCGATCGTAGTAATGGATTTTTACCTTTTCTTTGGAACCATTGCTGCTACAATCTTTATGGTTTGGGGTACAATATTTTATATGGTTTATGGAAAGATCAGAGTCCAAGAAAACGAAATAATTGTTTCTCCTCCATCTTCTTTTCCTCACAATTGGAAACACCATGTCTTCCCGAGCTTCCACGGGCCGGATGTCCGCAAATCCTTTCTCAGCCACATTTTGAAAGAGTTCAGAAGCAAGGGGATCGACCCATTCATTGACAATGGCATAGAGAGGAGCAAGTCAATCGGTCCTGAGCTCATCGAAGCCATCAGAGGATCGAGGATCGCGATTGTCTTGCTCTCGAAGAATTACGCTTCTTCGACATGGTGTATGAACGAGTTGGTGGAGATCATTAAGTGCAGACTAGAATTGGGTCAAATAGTGATGACCATTTTCTATGAGGTGGAACCAACAGATGTAAAGAAACAGACCGGACATTTTGGGAAGGTGTTCAAGAAAACTTGCAAGGGTAAAACAAAGGAGGACATTAATAGATGGAGACAAGCTTTGGCAGAAGTGGCTACAATCGCCGGAGAGGATTCAAGCAAATGGTTCGTCCTCTTGACTCAAGAAACTATGAATATTCTTTGCATTTAAATAATATACAACTTAAGTAATGAACGTTTGAATATGTATATGAGGTTTTAATTAAACGGACTCTTGTTCAGGGAAAATGAAGCAGAGATGATAGAAAAAATCGTCACTGATGTTTCAAACAAGTTGAATCATTCCACAATATCAATGGATTTCGAATGCTTGGTTGGGATGGAAACTCATATGGAAAAGATGAGACCGTTGTTACGACTAGATTTGGATGAGGTGAGGATGATAGGCATTTGGGGTCCGCTTGGGATTGGTAAGACCACCATTGCTAGATTTATATTTAGCCAACACTCCAAAGATTTCCAATTGAGTGTCTTTATGGAAAATATCAAACAAACGTGTACAATACCAGCGTTTTATAATGACTACCGAGCCAAGTTGCATTTACAGGAGGAGTTTATGTCTCAAATAACCAATCAGTTGGATATCAAGATTCCACATTTAGGAATTGCCAAAGACAGGTTGAAAGACAAGAAAGTTCTTGTCGTACTTGATGATGTGGACCAGTTAGTACAACTGGAAGCTATGGCGAATGAAACTTGTTGGTTTGGTCCTTGGAGTCGGATTATCATCACAACACAAGATCAAAAACTTCTAAGCGCATGTGGGATCAACCATGTATACAAGGTGGCTTTCCCTTCAAGTGATGAGGCTTTTCAAATGTTCTGCATGTATTCTTTTGGTCAGAAGTCCCCTAAGGATGGTTTCAGGGAGCTTGCTTTTGAAGTTACATACCTTGCCGGTAAACTTCCTCTAGGACTACAAATTATGGGATCATACTTCCACGGAATGTCTAAGGAGGATTGGTCAATGGAACTACCAAGGGTTAGGGCTAGCCTTAACGAAAAAATTGAGAGCATTTTGAGGTTCAGTTATGATGCTTTATGTGATGAGGATAAAAAATTATTCCTTTATATAGCTTGCTTTTTCAACCATGCAAAGGAAAAGAAAGTGGTAGGGCATCTTGCGAAGAGTTTTTTGAATGTGACTCGAGGGCTTCAAGTTTTAGCTGAGAAATCTTTAATATCTATTGACGATGATGGAGTGATACAAATGCATAGTTTGCTAGTCCAACTGGGTAAAGAAATTGTCCGTAAACAACTTGGGAAACGACAATTTTTGGTTGATGAGAAAGATATTGTTGAAGTTTTCACTGATCCCATAACCGTAAGTTATCACATTACTCTTTCGATGCATTGCATGTTACAACTTGAGTTTATTTTATCATCTCACCTTACTTTTTGGGATCTTTTTTTCTTTCAGATTACTAAAAGTGTTATAGGCATAGTTTTCCGCGACGATCTGAAAGAGGACATGTTAAATATAGGTGAGAGAGCCTTTGAAGGAATGAAAAATCTCCAATTTTTAAAATTGGATGGTAAAACAAACATAGCGTCTCTGGGATGTATGAAGCATTGGCCGATGGATGGTAAAACAAACATAACATCTTCAAAACTTCAATTACTACATTGTGAGCATTGGCCGATGCCAAGTTTGCCTTCTATTATCAACCTAGAGTTACTTGTTGAATTAAGCATGCCTCACAGCCACCTTGAGAAGCTATGGGAAGGAATCAAAGTAAGTAATTCTAATTTCTCGTAAAACTTTAATTTGTTTTCATGTACTCGAAATGAATCTTTTTAGTTTTGTCTGTGTGTTTTTAATGTGTTCAACTGCTAAGTGTGTTTATGTATTATGTTGTTATTTTGTTTGCACAGCTGCTTCGAAATCTCAAGTGGATGGATCTGAGTTATTCGAAAAACCTAAAGGAGCTTCCTAATCTCTCAACTGCCACTGATCTCCGAACATTAAATCTAATGAAATGTTCAAGTCTCGTGGAGCTCCCTTCCTCGATAGGGAATGCAACTAATCTCCAAGAACTAAATCTCAGTGAATGTTCAAGTCTCGCGGAGCTCCCTTCCTCGATAGGAAATGCAACTAATCTCCAAAAACTAGATCTTAGTGAATGTTCAAGTCTCATGGAGCTCCCTTCCTCGATAGGGAATGCAACTAATCTCCAAGAACTAAATCTCAGTGAATGTTCAAGTCTCGCAGAGCTCCCTTCCTCGATTGGGAGTGCAACTAATCTCCGAAGACTATATCTCAGTGGATGTCCAAGTCTCGTGGAGCTCCCTTCCTCGATCGGGAATGCAACTAATCTTCGAATACTAGATCTCAGTGGATGTCTACGTCTCGTGGAGCTCCCTTCCTCGATCGGGAATGCAACTAATCTCCAAATACTAGATCTCAGTGGATGTTCAAGTCTAGTGGAGCTCCCTTCCTCGATTGGGAGTGCAACTAATCTCCGAAGACTATATCTCAGTGGATGTCCAAGTCTCGTGGAGCTCCCTTCCTCGATCGGGAATGCAACTAATCTTCGAATACTAGATCTCAGTGGATGTCTACGTCTCGTGGAGCTCCCTTCCTCGATCGGGAATGCAACTAATCTCCAAATACTAGATCTCAGTGGATGTTCAAGTCTTGTAGAGCTCCCTTCCTCGATTGGGAGTGCAACTAATCTCCGAAAACTAGATCTCAGTGGATGTCCAAGTCTCGTAGAGCTCCCTTCCTCGATTGGGAGTACAACTAATCTCCGAAATCTAAATCTCAGTAGATGTTCACGTCTCGTGGAGCTCCCTTCCTCGATTGGAAATGCAACTAATCTCCAAGAACTATATCTCAGTGAATGTTCAAGTCTTGTGGAACTCCCTTCCTCGATTGGAAATGCAACTAATCTCCAAAAACTAGATCTCAGTGAATGTTCAAATCTGGTGGAGCTCCCTTCCTCGATTTGGAGTGCAACTAATCTCCAAATACTATATCTCAGAGGATGTTCAAGTCTCGTGGAGCTCCCATCCTCGATTGGGAATGCAACTAATCTGGAAATACTATATCTCAGTAGATGTTCAAGTCTCGTGGAGCTCCCTTCCTCGATCGGGAATGCAACTAATCTCCACAAATTAGATTGTAGTGGATGCTCAAGTGTTGTGCAACTCCCTTCTTCCATTGGAAACCTTCATAGATTGACGAAGCTTAATTTGAAGGGATGCTCAAAGTTAAAGATTCTCCCGACGAACATCAACTTGGAGTCTCTCAACAATCTCAATCTCACTAATTGCTCTTCATTAATATATTTTCCTGAGATTCCCACAAACATTAGAGTTCTCAAGTTAAGTGGAATTGCAGTAGAAGAAGTTCCTACATCGATTAGGTCGTGGCCTTGTCTTGAAGAACTGCATATGTCATACTCTGAAAACCTCAAGGAATCCCCGCATGCTTTTGACAGAATAACACAGCTTCACTTGACCGATACAAGAATTCAAGAGCTTAGTCCATGGGTCAAGGAATTCTCTCGTCTACGTCGACTTGTACTAAATGAAATGCAGAATCTGGTATCACTCTCACAGCTTCCGGATTCCCTAATGTTCCTAAATGCTGAAAATTGTGCCTTCCTGGAGAGATTAGATTGCTCCTTTAGCAATCCAGATATTCGTCTAAACTTTCCAAACTGCTTCAAACTAAATCAAGAAGCAAGAGATCTCATCATCCAGACATCAACTAGACAATATTCGGTTTTACCCGGTGGAGCAGTGCCTGCGTACTTCCCTTACCGAGCTTATAAGAGTTCCGTAACAGTGAACTTAAATGAGCAGCCTCGTTCTAAATCAATAAAATTTAAGGCATGCATCTTGTTGGTTAACAAGAGCGAAGATGAAGGGAAATTGTTGGATGTGTTTTGTAGGATCACGTCCAAACAGAATGCTCTTACTTCTTGTAGCCGATATGGATACTTCCTAGAACCACCTTTCTTCTCGGAGCATCTGTACATATTCGAGGTTGAAGCAGAGGAGGTCACTTCCACTGAGCTTGATTTTGAGTTCACACTCAAGAATTACCGTGACACTTGCACCTGGGAGATAAATGAATGTGGGATACTCAAACTCTTGGAGCTTCAAGTTGATGAAGATAAGTCTCGGATACTCCAACACTTGGAGCATCAACTGGATCTTGAGATGAACAGAAGTGACTGGGCTGTGTGATGTCCCGTAAATAGTTTCTCATATCATGATCAGAATCATTGCGTGTTTTCGGATCAGTCACCGGTACCATGATTATATGTTTGTGTTATTCGTCATTGTGTAAATATAATAGGGAAATTCGAAATGGCGCGAATAATGGATGTAACATTTATATATTTTGTGTGCATTTTATTTTCTTGACTTTTTAAGAGTCGGATTTACCACATCCCATGTACGGTACCTCTACTAGTGTACTAGAGAGCCTTCCAATAATTTGCGTGTCAAAATTATGAGAATAAGTCTGAGGTCCGTAGAACTTCTTGGTAAACGTTTCCGTATACTGATTCCCGGTCTGAGGGGGTTATGGCCCAAGAAAAAAACCATAACCTCTTAGTAATCCAAAAAAATAGAAGATAAGGAGTTGGATTTAGGATCAAAGCCTATAAAAATTATATATTCATTCATCTTGGTACAATAACCTGAGCAAAAGTAATTTCTTGGTTTTCCCCTGCATTTAACATTCAATCAGAACGCAACGTTGAAATTATTTACAAATATAAGATATGAAGAAGCACGGAAAAATAGAAAGGGTACAAACTTAAAACACTTTCATAAATAGCGTAACTTAAGATACACGCAAACCCCAAAGTAAGTAATCTTGGTTCCAATGATGAAAGATCAACCATACTTCAAGACTTATAATCAAACTTTCCCTTCAATTCTTGCGTGAGTGAGTCCGACGCAAGCATCAACGAAATCTCTATTGATGAGATCAGTCGAAAGAATCTGCAACTTATCTCCACATCCTTTGGGACTCTGATCTGTGAAACAGACGATCCAAGAAGAAGAAGAAGATTCGCCCTTTTGGCCTTTGGGGATTGGAGGTGGACGAAAAAGGTTTTATTATAATACTTCAATGTATTTAAAAAATTAATTTTTTAGACACCAACTTAAGATCTCAAAATATCACCACTGCACTTGCCCTTATGAGTTATGAGACCAAAATCATAATTTCAGGTATTTATGCAAGTCGCAACAAATTTATAAATTTACACAATTGGCTTAAAACTTCAGGTAAATATACATAAGAGGCTCAAAACTTCAGATATTTAGCTTATTAAAAAGCATTTGCAAAATCATCACTTCTTGACTTCATTGAATTTTTTTCCCGTAACTAATTTGATATTTTTTTTTATCGCGCATCTATTAGTGAAATTATCAATTGCATCCTCGAAACACGAACAAACCAAAGATTTGGAAGTGTAGCATTTTCATCGATAAAATTGGAACGATACCAAAAGATAACCATGACCCTTGCGCAGGTCCGGCCCAATTGGTTTTGATGCCTAAAGCAAAAAAACAAAAATACTATTGTAACATGAGCAAGATTCGAACCGTGGTCAGAGAAGAGGAGAAAGAAGACTCAACCGCTACACTAACTCAGTAACGTTGTATATATATGTTACCCTTTTATTTATTAATTAAAACGGATGTCTAACGCCTTTGCTTTACCAGCGTCACGTCAGGGCCGGCTCTGCCCTTGCACAAGGATGACAAGCACGAATTGATTTCATGCCGATGCATAAAACCAGCCCAACTACCTGTTAGCTTGCAAAATGGTATGATCCAAGGGCACTGAAAATATGTTTACAAAAACGAAACCCCAAAAGCTATAAAAAGGTGAGTAATATTTTTTTTTTTAACACACTAGTAAATTAGTGGAATCCTCCTTTAGTGTTTTATAATGAGATATAAAAATCTCCCGACCAAAAAAAAAATGAGATATGAAAAGCCTCGCGTGTTTTGGAATCCGATTAGTCACCGGTTTAACCCACACAACCGGATTATCAGCTTGCGGCGTAACGGTATTCTCAACCCGGTAAAAGAATTTTCTAGAAGATAAATCGTGACTTGCTTCAAGGTAATTTCTGGCTCGGAGTATTCAGATTTTAGTACGGGTAAGGTTGGGCCAGGTTAAGGTAAGTCACTGCCGGGGAAAAGAGCTACGACTCAGCATCCGTAAAGAGCTCATGGAACCCGAATTCCGCTAAATTCAAATGGTTTCAAATCCATTTTGTTTAAAGGGTAAAATACTTTTTACCTTGCATGATAGGATAAAAAATAAGTGGTTCGTACTCGGAAAACGATTCAAATACAAAGAAGCTGGTTCCGAGGAAGCACCCTAAGGTTAGAACCTATCGTAGCATATGTAACCAATAGTACGTGAAGTCAGATGCATCATGCATCATCACCAGATACTTTAATTGTTTCTTGTTCACTAGATACTTTGTTTGCCTCTTCTACCTCATCACAAACTTTTTTCTACCAAACGTTCAGATATAATCCGCTAACCATTTCTTGTTCAGTCGAGGAGATACTACAGTAATTAAACCATGGAGCTTGACGAATTTACCAAGCACACTTTTATATTATTAAACAAAAGAGTTTAGAAATACACATGCATGCAAGGCTAAAGATCGAAGTGAATTTTCCTTTTATATTAGTTAGGTTTTGGGATGATAGGTATGTGAATTTAAATATTGTGGTTTCGGATATGGGGATTACAGGTTTCTATCCATAACCTTCAGGTAAATACAAAAAAAAATAAAAAATGGAGATGATATTGAAGAAAAAAGAGAACAAAGGAAGAAATTGGAAAACTTCATTTTATTTTCGACAATATATAAACTTATATAGATGTTTACATCATTGTAATTCTACGTAATTGTTATCAACAATTATATCTTATCAAACAACTTACGTTTCTTACTTACTCACACCCTTTCGAAGTAAGTCACGGGTAACACAGAACATCCGTTGACTTTACATACAAACTATAACGTATATGATATTACAAGATTAAAAGATTTTTTATACATATACCATCATCATGATTCATCAGACGTTGTTGTCAGCTACAGAAACCAAGTCATATACTTTACCATCGTCATCAAAAGGCAAGCTCCCGTATTTTCTTTCAGAATCAACCTCGCCGTGAAAAGCCCTGCAATACATATACATCACGGTGGTTGCAGCAAGATTGAACAGCGCTAAAAACGTTAGGAACGCAGACGCGATCACGATCTGAAGCACGAAGTAAGTGTATGTCAACAATCTCCTTTCCATCGGAATAGAAGCTGCTGTTTTGCTGATCCACCAGAGAGGCAACTGTGCTATAGCGAAGAAGAAGATTATAGACAAAAAGACTCGTTTCATTCCTTTGGTCAAACTTTTGCTTCTCTTCAACGGTGTTAAACCCCAAACTGATTCAACAACAACGATAACCGAAGAGAGAATCCAATCGAGCTGGAACTTGAGCGCGATTACAAAAAAGATGATCACTACAATCACTGTGAAAGCTAGGAAACTGATTTCGAGACCTGGAATTATGATTTCGATTAGCGTTTTCAATAAGAACGCAGCAAACCCTAGAATCAGAAAAATCCCGTACATGATGAAAGTCGTAGTGATTATAGTAGCGAGAAGAGGGAAAAACGAAGCGAGGCTCGATTTCACAGCTGAAATAAACTTCACAGGTCTTCCATAGAATCCTTGAATGACGCTATAAACGATTGATCCAATAGCTAAGAGATTAAAAACGGTGATGATAACGGCGTAAGCAACCAGAAGCAAAACCAACGTCTTGTAATCGGGATTGACGCGTGGCGGTTGTTTATCAGAAGCGTCAGTGATGAGGCGGGAGAGGGAGGGGTAGAGTGCGATGCATATGGAGTTGGGAAGAAGAAAGAGGACGGAGAGAGCAAGGAAGTGACGTGAGTTAGCGTTGATTATCCGTCTCGATTCGGATAAAACCACCCAAAGATTCACCGGAGGAGGAGTCGCTGTGGCCGTCGCCATTTAAGTTTTAGTAGTAGAGGATTGGAGAAACGTTGGTTATCCGCTTCAAAGATAGTTTTTTTGGAATAAACAGATATTAATACGGGTAAGATCGGACCGGGTCAAAATGAGCTTCCACCAAAGCGCGTGTGGAAGACCAAGTTTTAGTTGAACAATCAAGAGTTGCTTCAAGGTAGTTACCGGCTCGAAATATTCAGATACTAGTACGCGTTGGGTAGGGTCGGGCCGGGTTAAGTTAATGCTGGTCAAAATGAGCTACCACTCAAAAGTTTGACAAAATAATTTATTTATGTTTTTGGATGAAAATAACAAAAATGAGTTATAGTCGTAGTAGATTAACTGTTATAGGCATCCAAAAAACATAATTTACCCAAAGTTGTAGTCATATGTAATGAACATAATTTACGAGGCAATCAAAATCAACATAATTTACCCAAACACAATAAAGATAGAAGAAAACATTTTGGAAAAGCCGTAATGAACATAATTTACGAGGTAATCAATATCAACATAATTTACCCAAAGTTGTAGTAGATGCACAAAAGTGGCCTTCGATTTTTCAGAAAAATCTTTTAGTTGACATTTCAATCACCACGGGCAAAGAGATATGATCTACATCAAGATGGACTAAGCCGAATATTGTTTCTTAAATCCAGACGATTGAGAAAAACAAGAGTTTAGAAATACACATGCATGCAAGGCTAAATATCGGAGCTAATTTTCATTTCATATGAGTTAAGTTTTGGGATAATAGGTATGTGAATGGATATGATATTGGAAGATAAAAAAGAACATAGTAAAAAAGTGGAAAACTTCTCTTTATTTTCGACAACTTTACAATAAAACAATATCACTACAAGAAAACAAAGTCATTTCCGACGGAATTTTGCCGTTGGAAAACATTAACCGATTTGAGACGGATTTCCGACCCTTTTTTGAGGACTAAATATTCGTCTGAAATCGGTAGGAATTTTCCAACGTTTATTATAGCCGTTGATAATTGGTTGGAAACACGGTCGAATTTCCGTTGGAATTATAAACCGTTAAAAATCGGAAGTAAAATAGTAGCTAAAAGAGAGAAACTTTCCAATGGATTTACGATGGATTATATATTCACTTACTTTTTTGGGAAACCACCGATTTTTTGGGAGAACCGCCAAATGTTTTTAAATGAATTTAAATTTTGGGATACAATTTTCAAATTTGTGACGGAATTCCAACGGATACCATTTCCAATGGCAGTTACTGTCAGAAATCGGTCGGAAAGTATCATTAAATTACACAGATCTACTTTTTTCCCCTTCATTTTAAAAATTTACATTATTGTAATCATATGAAACCGTCGGTAACAATTGTATCTTATCCAACAAGTTACGTCTCTTACTCAACATATAGTAAGTCGTGGGTAACACATAACATCTATTGACTTTACAGGTATATACAAATTAAACTATATAACATATCTTATTACATAAAAGAGAATGCGCAAATTGTAACTCATGAGATCACGATATAATCATTGACTCAAATCTCAACAGATATATCCAATCATGATGATGATGATATATCAGACGTTGTTTTTAATGCTTAGGAAACTATCTCAAAACCTAAACACAAAATCTATTGTTATTACTTCTTTAAATCATCGCAATCCGATGACTACTTATATATAGGACTAGAATTTCCTTTTTCTAACCTATTTCCTTTTCCTTAGAATTAGATAAATCCTAATCCTTTTACATATAGCTTAACTTATTCTCTTCCTTGATAACTTAAGCTAGAAGCTTCTTGAAGCTTGTCCAACATTCACCCCCTTAAGCTTCAAGACTATCTTCTTGAGGTCTTGAACTCCGATTAGATCTCTCATCTTCTTAAACTTGATTCTTGCTAGGGCCTTTGTCAAAACATCTGCACATTGCTCCTCTCCTGGTACATGCTCGACTTCAATTTGATCTTCTTCAACACATTCTCGTATAAAATGGTACCTTTTATGAATGTGTTTGCTGCGCCGATGGAAAACTGGATTTCTTGTCAAAGCAATGGCAGATTTGTTGTCTATGCGTATGATTGTCCTTTCACCGTTCTTCCCTGTTATCTCACTTAGAAAATCTTGGAGCCAAATTGCTTGCTTCGCAGCTTTCATAGCTGCCATGAACTCGGCCTCGCATGAAGAAAGTGCTACCGTTTCTTGCTTCTGTGAACACCATGTTATTAGTGTTTCTCCATAGTAGAAAACATGACCAGTGGTGCTTCTTCCATCATTTTCATCTACATTGTGACTGCTGTCACTGTAACCGATGAGGTTCTTTGATACTCCACGCTTGAATGTCAAATCGTAGCTCAAAGTCCCTTGTAGATATCTTAGAACTTGTTTTAGTGCATTTCCATGCGATTCTCTTGGAGACTGCATGTATCTACTCAAAATTCCAACCGAAAAAGCCAAGTCTGGTCTCGTGTGCAAGAGGTATCTCAAATAGTCAATCCTCCTTCTATACAACGTTGCATCTATATCAGATTTGTGTTCAGCTTTAGACAGCTTCAAACCAAACTCCATTGGTATACATGTCGGATTACATGTATCCATCTCAGCTTTCTTCAGAATCCTTCGTGCATAAGCTTCCTGTTTTATCTCAACTCCTTCATTACTCTGTTTCACCTCAATCCCATGATAATATGTGAGCTTGCCAAGATCAGACATCTCAAAGTTTGTCGACATATCCGTTTTGAAGTCCTTGATGACTTGAATTGAGTTTCTAGTTACAAACAAGTCATCTACGTATATTGCAACAATAAGAAGCTGACTTTTTTCTTCCCTTTGATAAACATAGCTCTCCTTTAAACACTTCTTGAACCTTAAACCTTTTAAAATCTGATAGAGATTTGTGTTCCAAGCTCTAGGGGCTTGTCTCAAACCGTATAAAGTCTTAGAGAGTTTGAAGACCTTGTGTTCTTCTCCCTTCTTTTCAAACCCTTCGGGTTGAGACACATACACTTCTTCATTCAATTCACCATGTAAGAAGGTGGTTTTGACGTCTAGGTGATGAATCTCCCATCCATGTGAGGCAGCTAAACCAATCAAAAACCTAATGGTCTCAATTCTCGCAACCGGAGCAAAAACTTCATCGAAATCAATCCCTGCTTGTTACACATATCCTTTAGAAACAAGTCTAGCTTTATGTTTGTTTATAGTTCCACTTGCATTCCTTTTAATCTTAAAGACCCACTTGAGACCAATAACTTTAGCTCCAGCCGGTTTGTCTACTAAACACCAAGTCCCATTCTTGTTGATTGAGTCTATCTCTTCTGAACATGCATTCGTCCATATTATCATGTCTTTTGCTTTTTGGTAATCAACCGGCTCATCGTTGAGAGATAGGAGCAGAATTGCACACTCTGCTTCAGTTAAGAGAACATAGTCTTCAAGGTATTTAGGACGTGTGATTTCACGCGTTGATCTTCTTGGAACAAACTGATTCTCGGCTTGATGGTCTTGATCATCGTCATGTCCGTGATCGTCTTGATCAGGCTGTTCAGAGTCTTGCGTTAAATCTTCATTGACGTGATCAACTTCTTCTGTTTGAGTTCCGATCGTGACCGGTCCAACTCCATCATCCACTACACTTCCCCATGTCAACTGAAACATCCCAGGCTCTCGACTATCTTCCTCTGCTCCTTTCCAATTCCAACCTGATTTTTCATCAAAGATCACATCCCTACTTACAAACACCTTCTTGTCGTCGGATTGTAGAGCCTATAAGCCTTGGATCCAGGCTTAATTCCAAGGTGTACGAGTGCTTGTGATCGATCATCTAACTTCCTTTGGTGATCACTATGGTTCTTGGCATAGGCTAGGCAACCGAACACTCTAAGATGAACAACATTCGGTTTCTTGTTTCTCAAGCTTTCATATGGAGTTTAATTGTTAAGTGCTCTTGTAGGAATACGATTAATCACATATGTTGAATGTCGTATTGCTTCTCCCCACAAGAAATTTGGTACTCTCATCGCCTTGAGGATACTCCGAGTCATCTCCAATAAGGTTTGATTTCGCCTTTCTACCACGCCATTTTGTTGAGGAGTATACGGAGCCGTCAAGTGGCGCTTGATTCCTTGTTGAATACAAAAATCTTGAAACTCCAATGATGTAAATTCTCCTCCTCGATCCGTACGTAGTGTTAAGATCCTCTTGTCAAACTCCTTCTCAACAAGAGCTTTGAATTCTTTGAACTTTCCAAAAGCATCACTCTTCTCTTTTAGCAAAATTGACCACATGTATCTTGTGTGATCGTCAATTATCACAAAGATGTATTTGTTTCTTGCAAGCGTGGCTGTAAAGATAGGACCACACAAATCAGCGTGCAACAACTCTAGAGGCCTAGATGATCGATATTGTGTTGCCTTTGGAAAGGAATGTCTCGCTTGTTTTCCAACCAAACATGACTCACAAATCTGCTTTTCCCCACTGATTTTGGACAAGCCGTGAACCATCTCATGTGGCTCCATAGATTTTATGGTTCCAAAACTCACATGACCAAGCCTTGCATGCCACTTCCACGTCTCTTCATCAATCTTTGAGAGCAAACAAGCTGGTTTTCCTATCTTGAGATTGATCTTGTAAAGGCGGTTTGATGATCGTGTCACTCTAACCAGAAGTCGACCGAGAGGGTCTCGTAGAGTGAGATAATCTGACTTCATTCTCACATCGCAGCCATACTCCGTCGCTTGTCCAAGGCTAAGAATGTTACTCTTCAACTGTGGAATAAAGTATATATCTGTTACAACTCTTTGTTCACCAGTTCTTCCTTCAAAGAGAATTGATTCTTTTCCTCTGATACTAACATAAGACCCATCCCCAAACCGAGCCGTTCCTTTGATTCTCTCGTTTAGCTCTGAAAAATATGACCTTTCTCCTGTCATATGATTGCTTACTCCGTTATCTAAGTACCAGACTCCATATTCCTTTGCGGTTGTCTCATACTTCTTAGGTATCACTTTTTCTTCGTTTAGAAATACGATCTCATGCATATATAATGCAATATCAGCTTCCTCTGTTTCGGTTTTGTTAAGATTCTCTTCCTTCTAATCTCTACTCGGACAAACAGAGGCAAAATGACCCGGCTTGTCATACTTGAAACAGATTATATGCGATCTGTCTTTCCTCTCTTTACTTCTATCTTGCGAGTTAAACATTCCTCGACCTCTTCCGCCGAAACCTCTGCCTCTTCCACGGAAACCTCTACCTCTTCCACGCACCCTTGAGTTATCGAACCGATTTTGAGAATCTGAATACGTGAACAACAAGTTTCCTTGTGTTTCTTGAGTATCTTCCTCTTGTATTCGTTCCTCATAAGCTTTGAGTCTCCCAACAATGTCTTCGAATCCGGTATTGTTAAGATCGAGTACTTGTTCTAGAGAGGCTATGATTTGAATATACTTCCTTCTAGGAAGGCTATTCAGAAACTTCTTCACCAATTTCGGTTCTTCAAGGCTTTGACCTAAAGATGCAGATTTAGAGGCTAGCTCCGATATCTTCTCGGCGAAGGCATCGATGGTGTCTGTTTCTTTCATCCTTAACCGCTCAAATTCAGACATTAGGGTTTGTAGCCGTGCTTCCTTAACTCGCTCTGCACCAAGCGAAATATTGGCACCGTCTTGTACCTTCTTATTCGCAGGTCATCTTATGAGGAGTCTGCTCCCACATCATTTATTTTGCCCATCCACTTCTCCAGGTTCACTTCTCAAACCGCTCTGATACCATGTCTTGATTTAATCGCATCCCAAATCTCCTTTGGTGAGTCTTGATCTCCTACTTGCAGTATAAGGCTCTCGGGTATTGATTGAAACAGAAGAGATGTAGCTAGGTCATTCTTATCGTCCTCTTTTGATGTAGGTTCAATCGTGTCCCACACCTTATGAACACGGAGCAGCACTTTCATCCTCATCGACCATACAGTGTAATTGGTTGAGCTAAGCATCGGACATTGTACCGTCGAGGGTACTAAATCTCTTGTCTTTGCTTTCGTATCCAGTGTTTTAGTATCACCCATGGCTTGGGTATACTCTCGTAATCAGAAACTTTGAACCTCAAGCTCTGATACCAAATAAAGTGAGCAAGAACAGACTTGTTTGATAAAGAAATCTTTCTCTTTATTAATGCTTAGGAAACTATCTCAAAACCTAAACACAAACTCTATTGTTCTTACTTCTTTAAATCATCGCAATCCGATGACTACTTATATATAGGACTAGAATTTCTTTTTTCTAACCTATTTCCTTTTTCTTAGAATTAGATAACTCCTAATCCTTTTACATATAGCTTAACTTATTCTCTTCCTTGATAACTTAAGCTAGAAGCTTATCCAGCAGTTTTGAGCTACAGAAACCAAGAGATGATCTTTTATACCATCGTCATGAAAAGGCAAGTTTACGTATCTTCTTTCAGAATCAACCTTGCCGTGAAAATCCTTGCTATACATATACATCACGGTGGTTGCAGCTAGATTATACAACATCGAAAACGTTAGAAACGCAGAGATGATCACGATCTGAAGCACGAAGAAAGTAATTGTCAATCTCCCATTTTCGATTGGAATAGTAGCTGATAATGAGCTGATCCAGCCGAGAGTCAATTGTGTTGCATCAAAAAAGAAGTTTATAGAAAAAATAATTATTTTCATTCCATTGGTCAAGATTTTGCTTCTCTTTAATGGCGTTAAACCCTAAACCGATTCAACAACAACGATGATCGATGAGAGCATCCAATCCACCTGGAACTTGATCACGATTATACCGATGATCACTACGATCACTGAGAAAGTTAGGAAACTTATTTCGAGACCTACGAAGATGATCTCGATTAGAGTCTTCAATAAGATCCCAACAAGCAATCCCAAAAATGATGGAAGTGGTAGTGATCAGAGTAGCGAGTAGAGGAAAAAACGAAGCCAAGCTCTATTTCACAGCTAGAATCAACTTCACAGGTCTTCTGTAGAATCCTTGGACGACACTATAAGCGATTGATCCACCAGCTAAGAGATTGAAGACGTTGAGGATGATAACGTAGGCAATCATGATCAGAAGCGGAACCACCGTCTCGGAATATTCAGATATTAATACGGGTAAGCTCGGAACGGAATATTCAAAATTTCTTCCACTCAAGCGCGTGTAGAAAACTTCTTCCGTTTTCTATTACTCGATGTTTTAGGTTTTTTTTGTTCTTTTCATCTTAAGTGATGTTTACATGACAAGTCTTTATGCAAAATTTAATTGTGTGTAGTAGAAGCTCTATAAAATAATAATAAAATTTAATTGTGTGTAGTCTTTTATTATTTTATAGAATTATTAATTTACCGAAAAATGAAATTTAAAAACAAATTTTATTCAAAGTTTTTATTTTATATTAAGTTATTTTTTTTTAAAACTAGTTTTATTATCTTTGTTTGTATTTATTACTAATACTAATGATTGAGTTATAAGGAATTTTTATTTTTAATAAGAAGACAAATAACACTAACATCATATATAAATATACTTTAGCTATGTTTGTGTAAAATTTTATATACAAGCTATTAATTTATGATATATTGAGACCATGTATTTACATAGAGTTGTTATAAAATTTACTATCTCATTATCTTCTCGAATTGTGTTACATTTTACACTGATCCGACTCGAAACCGATAAAATTTATTAATTTACCGATTTTATTAATTTAATAAATATTAATTAATAAAGTTTCTATTGTATTTATTGTTTTTAACGATTTAAATTTTGTACATTTTTTCTTATTGATTGTGACATTGTGTTTTGAAGTTGATAATAAAACATATTCTTTTTGAAAAAAAAAAAAAAATTTAATCTGTGTGTAAAAAACCTTGAATATCAAGAAATATTTATCAATAGTCTAGTCAATTTTCTAATCATATACTTTACTTTTTAAGGCTAAAAAAACAGACCGGCCATTTGACCAAAAAGAGAGAAGATATGCAGAACGAAATACGGAATCAACGATAGATAATGACTAAAAAATGAAAATTTATCAGAAGTCATTAGCTCAACTAGTAAATATTTTAAACAGTGTTTAAAAATGGTTGGTTTATGTGGTACTTGGACTAAGATTCAAAACATCTCCTTTATATAAAAGGGAGAAATTTTGTGGCTTTTAAGGGCTGCCACCTCAGCCAAAAAATCAGAGATTTATTCAGATATTTAATCAGCCAATTAGAACACTCCAATCAGACAACTCATTACTTTTTTAAAAAATTGATTTCGTGTGCAACAACATACACCGCATAATTCAACCCAAAGAGCCCAAAACGTAAAAGCTTTTGCTAAGCCCAGCCCATAAAGCAAACTCCTTTCTTCTTCGTCGATTCCCTACAACGACCAATCAACCCAAAACGTTTGCCTTCGTTCGTCATTCTCTCTGAATCTCGAGAGTCATCTTCTTCGTTTTCATAACCGAATTCTCCACCACTTCTTTAATGTGAACGCTTCTTCTTCTTCACAAACTTTGAAAACGGAACCACCTTTACCACTTCATCATCTTAAATTCTGCTTCCAATTAAAAGCTTACAAAAGACGTCAACCCATAAACGTGAATGGTATATTTTTCAATTTTCAAGGAGAAGAGATCTGGAAAAAATGTCGCCGTCTGTGTAGAGGTAAGACCCTCACTTTCTTTCTTTTCCTTCCTCTGAATCCTTTTAATTTTGGGTATGATAGTTTCCTTTCTTCCGCGTCTTTAGAATCAGCTGACGATGAAAAGGGCTTCAATACCTCCTCTACAGTAGAGACGAAAGAAAGAAGAGAGTAAGAAGAGAATAAAAAACCTTTGTGGATTATGTATAACGAAGTTTAAATGGTCATCTTTGTCGTCTCCCAGATCATCTTCATCCGGTTTGTCGATAATGGATTTTAGACAAGTTCATTGGTATTGATGACTTGATTTGATTTTTACTCTACTCTTTCAATTTAAAGTATGAAGATATTGAATGATTATGGTAGCGAGGAAGATCACAAAAAACTTGGCTGAAATTATTAGCAACGATGGAATCAAGAAACTGTTTTTAACACAATTTCTTATTAATCCGTAGCAGATGGGCTCCACAAAAACCTAAATGGAGACGCATATGCTCCACGAGAGGTATGGAAATGAGTTTCTCTTTTCCCTCATTGCATGAAACTAACTTTTCTTGGATTTAAGGCTTCGGTCTACCAAATTTAATTCAACTTTTGCTTGCAGAGTAATTAGATCATCACACCAATGGTATACTCAGCAACTTGGCTCGAGGTTATTTTCAGCATATTTATGGTCCTTAACGGGTTATTACTCTTTACGATGTTGATCGGAAACATTCAGGTAAACTATTCAAGGACAAGTCTTTACTAATATGATATTGTGTTGTGATGGAATCAGAAGATTTTAACAAGCTGTTTACTTTATTTTGAAGGCGTTTTTGCATGCGGTTATTGCGAAGAAGTAGAAATTGCAGTTACGTTGTAGAGATATGGAATGGTGGATGACGTGTAGGCAGTTGCCTTCTCGGTTATGACAGAGAGTTTGGAGATTTGAGCGGCAGAGATGGACAACCTTGGGTTGAGAAGATGAGCCGGAACTTATACACGATTTGCCTCCGGTTCTTCGAAGAGAGATTATTTTTGCTTCGATCTCATCAAAAAGGTACTACTACTTGAAAACAAACGTTACTTTCTAAAATGTATCTTGTTAAGACTTGTGAAAGCAATAAATCTCTGACATGTTTCATCTTTCTCAGGTGCCATTGTTCAAGAGCTTGGACGATTTGAACCTCGACAACATTCGTGGTCGGGCTAAGCCTTGCATATTCTCTAAAGTCTAAAGACAAAAAGGTAATCGAGCAATGTCTCTCGAAACTTAATTTCCAATTTTCCGGTTCAGTTTTTTTTGTTCATGCCGAAAAACTAAAAAATTCTTCGGTTTTGTTGATTGTCACAGATCATCCGTGAAGGAGATCCTGTACAGAGAATATATTCATCATGCGTGGGAGAGCCAAATGTAACCACTGGTTGCTACAAGCTACTTAGGCGATGAGCTACTCTCATGTCACCTAAAGCCGTCCATTTCTTGATTGTCTTCCCTCTTCTTCCGCAACATTTGTCTGCCTCAAAAATATCGAGGTGTTCTCCCTCGGATTCGAAGATCTTAGGTACATCACCGATTATTTCCGTTATAAATTCGCGAAGGGCTTAAGCGGACAGCAAGATAATATTCTTCGAACTGGAGGACGTGGGCTGGCCTGAATATGCAGATAGCGTGGTGCCGATACAGGAAGAGAACCTATACAACGGTGGTTCGATGACTCATGTGTCGGAGAATAGCGTTGAAGGTAACAGTGTACGCATACTACTTCAGTATGCCGCTATATTCATGTCCATCCTACCGCATGATCATCTCTATGGTTCCAAACAATTTTGTTTACCATTCTTCGTCCTCAACTGTTGTTTTTTCTCTTCTGTTTTGTTTATGATGTTTATGTTCGTTGTTATATTGAAGTAGCATATTCTAGCAACCCTCCATAATATGACTCTTTAATTTTGTACTTATGGGGCTTTGTGGGTTTTAAAATTTTAAGAAAGTATATAATTTGCTTTGTCTAACTAACAAGAAAAAACATAATAAGATTTAGAAGCAATATGATTCCAATACATCTAAAAATCAGGTTTGGGGTTTCTCTTTCTACCACATATTAATCCGTATAGTTTTTACATATTTTATTTTCTCTTATAAGACTTGGAACCATTTGTTTTAAAATATTTTATTAGATTTTGTAATGTATTAAAAAAAAACACACACAACCATTGATATTCTACACCTTCCGAACAATACAAGACTATATTACTACTTATGAATATGCACTTCTGTCTCCATAAGGATGTTTTGTCATGTTTATTTTTTAGTTTTCTAATTACCGAGAGAAAATGCTAAACTTTTCGTTCTATCATCAAATTAAGGTTGGCTTCTACATTTCAACTCGGGGTATGGAATCGTATGGAGATGGAACACATGGTACCTTTGTGGTGTATATAGATGGAAAAATGTGCATTGCTGGCTTATACAATGGATAATCATGAATCAAGGATTCTTTTTTTCTTTTTCTTATATGTTTGTTCTCCAAGTACAAAATATATAATAATTCTTTCACATGAAAGAAACAAATAACGATATCTACGAGACTATACCACTTTGTAATTGATGGTCATTTTAGCTATATTTTGATTATTATTATTATCTTCTCTCTTTTTCTTTTATGTTAGGATGAAAACCATTCGATATAAAAAAAATGCATTTGTACATGTTCATATAAATCACAATATCACATCGTCAATGTTAATGCGTAGAGATTGTTCATAATTTTTACCTATCACTACAGGAAATTCGCGTATTGTTAGCACCTGAAAAACGCTATATTATGTAAACATAGCGTTTTAAAATGCGCTATGTCATCGCCCGCGATAATAGGTCCCGCATTTTTGATAGCGGTTTTTGGCACTGTTATTGTAATTTCATTTGATATAGCGTATTTTCTAATGCAATAATATAAACTACAATAGCAATTGACTATTGTTATAGATTAGCTTTTTATAGCATTTTTTCATTATGATTTATAACATTTCGATATATGTAATAGTTTCTATGATTTATTTTAGTAATTTATATTTTGTATTTAAAATGTAAAAATGTAAAAATTGCTGCGGATTTTTTATTGAGAAAATGATATTTAAAAGAAAAGTTATTATATTTAATAGATGAATTACAAATTACACATATTATAGATAGAACATACTAGGCTTGGGCATTCGGGTATTCGGTTTGGTTCCGGTTGGGTACCATTCGGTTCCGGGTATTTCGGTTCTAGAAAATTTGGACCCATTGGGTATTTATAATTTTTCGGTTCGGTTCCGAGTAGGAACCGGTTAATTTCGGTTCGGTTCCGGGTACCCATAATTTATCTTGAATAAAATATATTATTATATGCATTCATATCGTTTGTATAAATTAGTTTGATAATATTTAAAATCGTTATTTAAATTATATTATAGTAAATTAAAAAAAAACGTAAAAAAGAAATGGTGATACACATGTAAGTTACCCAGATATATTTTTTGTAACTTACAACTCATATACAAGAAGATAAGACGTTCAAAAAATAAAATAAAAAAAAAGGTTAAAAATTGGGTAAACAAGTTTGGAGAATCATTCAGGAACTACAAAGTTTGATGGCAAAAATGCTTAAAGGAAGATACTTTCAAGATTGTCACATTTTGAATGCTACAAAGAAAAAAAACGCATCATATATATGGTCTTCTCTTCTCAAAGGCAGAGACTTGGTAAAAAAAGGTATAAAGTTTGTGATAGGAGATGGCTCTACGGTTAGTGCTTGGCATGATCCTTGGTTATCGATTCATACACCAAGACCACCAGTTTCAAAATTCTCACCAGATATGTTGATGGTCAAAGATTTAATGAATCCAACAGGAACTGATTGGAATGAAGAAAAAGTAAGAGCTCTGGTTGTTGAAGATGATGTTAACACTATACTTTCAATCAAACTAAGTGTGAATGCAAAGGAAGATCTTTTCGGATGGCATTATACCAAAGATGGGATTTATACGGTCAAATCGGCATACTGGCTCTCTACTCATTTACCAGGTCAACAACAAATCATACCACCTCCTGGTAATATATCAATCAAAAACTCTATGTGGAAGATAAAAACAGCACCAAAAATTAAACATTTCCTATGGAAATTGTTATCTGAAGCACTACCTACAGGGGAAACATTACGTAAACGACACTTGAGACATTTTCCTAATTGTTGTCGTTGTTGTTTGATGGAAGAAACAACACATCATCTATTCTTCGGGTGTATGTACGCACAATCAATTTGGAAAGCATCAGGGATTTCCAATCAAATTTTTTGGAATCAATCATCAACATTGGATGAGAAGTTGGAGGTACTGCTTTCTACTAACTCTTCACTCATTTCACATCAAGATCAACAACTTGCTATTTGGATTTTGTGGCGAATTTGGAAAAGTAGGAATTTATTGATATTTCAACAAAAAAGTCAATCGTGGAGAAAAGCGCTAAGGTTAGCCAAAGATGATTTGCGAGACTGGAACATGTCTGATATTCCTCTACAAGGCAGTAGTGGAAGCATGGGAAACAGATCTTTTAGCACTCAACGTCAACTATTATGGCAAAAACCACCTCAAGGCTGGTTTAAATGTAACTATGATGGTTCTCATTCTGAGGGAGGAATGATAACAAAAGCTGGTTGGATTTTCAGAGATGATCAAGGAGTTTTTCATGGTGCAGGACAAGCGAAAGGAAAGCCTAATATCACAGTTTTAGAAAGTGAATTCCAAGCAATTCTTTTTGCGATGCAACATGCTTGGTGCAAAGGGAATAAGAAGATGATCTTCGAAGGTGATTGTAAAGAAGTAGTCAACTTGTTAAATGGTGTTACAGTTAATTTCCATATGTACAACTGGATCAGAGACATCAAGGCTTGGATGCACCAGTTTGACGACGTCAGATTTCAATAGATATCACGACAACAAAATGTTCCGGCTGATTTGTTAGCAAAATCAAATCCTCCGAATAATGTCTCTTTCTTTTATCATTATTATGTTCCGATATTTATTACTAAAAGTTTACATTGTAATCACATTTACTCTTCGTAATACAAGTTAAAGTTTGAGGAAAAAAAAAAAAAAAGGTTAAAAAAGAAAGGAAGAGTCATCATCTATAAAAAAAGAAAGAGTCATATCTATAAAAAAAAAGAAAGAGAGTCTCACATCGGTAACAAGCTTCAATGAAACTTAATATATGTGCCTATATTAAGAGTTTCACTTTTCTTAGAAAAATCAACTTGGGCTTTTCATATTTAAGGCCTAAGTTCATGAGTGGTTTTTTGGGCTGTTTAACAAACATAAGCCTGAAAAATGAGTTAAGCCCTAATATTCGGGTATTCGGTTCCGGGGTAATAAACGGTTCGGTTCCGATACCCATGGTTCCCAATCAAAATCAAAAGAAACCATCAGGTATTTTGGGTGAAACCAAAACCGAACCGAACCAGTTTTTTTGGGTCGGTTTCGGTTCGGTTTTTCGGTTCTGGTTTTTTTGCCCAGGCCTACACACATTTGTATCTAAACTTGTTAAAAAATCATCTAGTAATACAAATGCTTGTTCGGACTTTGGACTCCAAATGAGTTACTCTAACTTCCAGCACCTTGATTCATCAATTTCTTCCGCTTCTTTTTCCCCATTTTAGCAGCTTCAGTTTCTTCTCCTTTTCATCAAAATGTGTTGTACACATCATCTGTTTATAACAACAATGGTCACATATCTGAAATCGAGAGATCTCTGAACCAACTAGAAAACAATCCCAAAACGATTTGGCTGAAACTTACTTGGAACTCGTGGCTGGCTACATTCTTTGATATACCTCTTTTAATAATGTATTCTGTACCATAAGATCAAATAAGAAATTAGACAAGTAAAGAGCATTCGGTTCTTATACACAAAAGCAAGAACAACAACTTAACACCTAAAGAGGTCAATACACATAATCAAAAGGGATTCGAGATGCTACATAAACTGGTAAATCGCAACCATATAAACAAAGACCTGGTCAGAAATCAAAATTTCATGGACAATCTTAGATTCAAAACACAAACCAATATGTACATATGCGAACCAAAAGAGATTGCTAAGTTATTGAATCAGTATATTTGCATGATTATCTCCACTAATCCTCCACTTTGGAACCGGATTATCTCCATGAACTTAATCTCCAACAATTTTCGAAGCAAATCTCCAGTAGATCTGCCGCATTCGATTTTGATTTCGCCGGCTAGTAATTCTTTAAAGGAAACTTTCTTCTGGAAAAAAAGAAAATTAGAGATTCAGATTTTGTAGAACATTCGGGCTTTGGAAGTGAAGATGAAGGAGGAAAGTGAACCGTTTGAAGGTTGGGTGAGAGAAGTTAGATTTCTTCAAGGAGGAAGACAGACGATTGGGTGAAAAAAAATGAGATGAGATAGTTTATGTCCGTTGATTTTAATCTTGATCAACGGTCCTTGTCTCTATAAATTAGCCAATGAGAACCCAGTCTTTTTGTTGTCTTTTTGTTTGCTAAATCGAGAGAGAATGATATTGTTTTTTTCTTGGCGGCTGCTTAGTCAAATACACGAGAAAGATTAGAATTCTGTTTTGTTTAAAATAATTCAAATTGGCGTTAGAGGGAAACCAAATTCTTCAAACTTCAAAAAAATTGGTTTGGTTTTAATTTAGTTTCAAAAAAATTGGAGTTTAGGGTATAGAATAAATATTAATTTAGTTTGGTTTTGGAGTTTAGGGTATAGGATACAACTTTTAGGGTTTAAATTTATACTATATTGTCATTGTTCTATAGAATTTCTATTTTTGATTACCAAAAGCTTACTTAATAAATATAGTTTGGGGTATGGGGTATATCATTATTAATTATTTCCTTACCAATATTGTACTAATTTCTTAACAATTCAGGGTTTGGTTTGACTTTTCTTTTATATTTTGTACTTTTTCATAAAAACATTGATTGTATAACTCTAAACCATTACCCTAATCCTAAACTCTAAATCAAACATATAAAAAGCCAAAATCCCATTCCAAAAGTTATGTATGCATAACGATGCCCTAAACCCCAAAGTTTAAGTAAACAAGTTGGTCTAAGAAACCTTCAAAGCCTAAATACTCTAAGCCCCAAACCCTATACCCTAAACTATATATTAAGAATCATGACTTTTCTTTTTATTTTGTGAATTTGAATTGTTAGTTATATTTTATATACTTAATTGAAATACTAATCCATTGGTTATTAAAAGAAATCTTTACATTTATAATTAAAATTGTTAAACTATTTAAAACTTTGAAATATTCATAAAACGAAAATAAAATATATATAAAATTTAAGAATATACATGTGTATAAACATAACAAATCATTAGTAATTTACAAATTTCCAATCCCATAGTTTTCAAAAAATTTATCACTGTGCATATCCAAAAAAATTATCACTGTGCATATCCATGAAAGCCACAAATCATTAATCTTTCTCCTTACTAGGGGATGTCCCGGACTACGTCCGGGTATGTTGTTTACATGTTTTTACTACTAAACATTTGGTTAGTAGTAATATAAATTCTTGAATCATCGCAAATTTTGTTCCTTTTTCTCTTATTCTAGAAAAGAGAGTTAGAAACTTGTACACAAATCCTCAAAAGCACTAATATTATAGAGAAGACCAGGTGGGTAAATGATTTTCCCAATCCATTTGTTTATAACGTTGTCCCCAAGCCACCAACCCCTTTCTTTTATGCAATTAAAAAAAAATGGTATCATGTTATTGACTCTCGCTTATGAGTTTGCATTAACGCCAAATTTTTTAGAATTATAAGCCCTTTACTTAAAGAATCTATTTAGCATTTGGTGGTTTTACGGTGAATAATTAAATTTGTAATTATACTATGTTTGTTTTTAATATAGACGTGTTTGCTATTTTAGTCTCACAAAATAGTTTTGTAGTAGTTTTGTGATTTTATAAATCTAAAAGTTATATTTTTATTTAATATGAAATTAGAATTAGTGACGTATATTTTGATATTTTTTATTTTAGAATTTGAGTTGTTTAAAATTTAGAAGAATTTACTTTTTGGTGAAAGAATTTATATTGTTTTTTATCTAAATCATCATCAATTAATTTAAAATAAATTTGATCCCCTAAAACTATACCCTAGTTGTACAATAGTTAATCTAAACTCAAAAATTTAAATTATAAACCCTTTGAAAATCAATTTTTGTGTTTCTGGTATTTTTGCAGGTTGTTTATAGATTGTTCATGCGTATATTTTTTCTCTTGGAAGAATCTTTAATTTTAGATGGTTTAGGAGAAAACATAATTTTAATTATTAACTGACTAACGGAAATTAAAATTTTAGAAATGTTAAAACAGAGAAGTCTTCCAAACAATAGATGAAATCCCATGAAATTTGTGTGGCATATTGTTGCCTAATCACAACGTTTACTTATTTATGCTATAATCCACATCCACCTATGTCTTCCTAAAGGTGACTTGCTTGTTTTTCTCCAACGGTGAACCACCTAAAAGTTGGCTTTAATCCCATATTTATACGACTTGATTTGTCTGTCTTATACCATACAACTTAGACAATCATATTCACACATTACATAGCAATTCAATAGCTCCAACTTAATAAGTTAGACCTGACTTGGCTCATCTACGGTGATACACATCCCATTTAACCCAAGATTAAGCTTTTACAATCAAGAAGATTTTTTTGTTTGTAACACGGAATCGTTAATGGAGCACAAAACATAAGAAGATTGTTTCAACTGTAAATAATTACATGCATAAACAGTTAAATATATCCAATAATCAAGAAAAGGTTATTTATAATCGAAACAAAAAAATATGATAGCATACTTTGCAAATCCCATGTGACAAAACATAGGTTTTGCAAAGATTCTTACTTCATTCACTCATATCTCGCATAATCTGTCATTGAAAAACATGGGTGGTTGTTCAGGAGCCAATCTGAACATATCAACCTCCTGCATTTAATCATTTTAATCTCAGAAATAAGCATTTCTCGAGATGGCTAGAGCCAAAATCATCCCTGAAATTAATGCGCAAAGATCTCCTTGTACTCTATCTTAAGAGCACTGTGACACATATCGTAAATATGCAATTCCTTTCTACAGATCTTAGATATAATTCAAATTCATGATCATTCCCATAATATATTACTTTATACATTATAAGACGTCGTAGCCCTTTCAACACCACACGTATACTGAGAGAACGTTCAAAGATTCAAGTTGGAAGGTATGGGCATCTATATTCTTATTCCTTCCTCTCATGGTCTCTTGAGTCAAAGCTTGCGTTTCTTCCATGGAACTGAAGCTAAAGAAAGATTGTTCAAACCCTTCTCCACCTTCTGGTCCGGTCTTCAAAACCGGGGAGGAGGATGTTAAAGTCAATGCCTTTGGTGTATCTTTCATGAAATCTTGAAGCAACCTAGCAATGTTTTCAGCACTTGACGTATAGTATGAATTAGTACGGTTGCTTGTAGTTGGGGTAGAGGAAGAAGAAGAGGATGGATCATAACAAAGTTCAAGCGTTGATGATGATGGGTTATCTAAAGACAAAGCCTCACAAAGAGCCTGTTTTATCATGTTCGTATCTGTTTGAAGTCTTCTCTCCCATTGACCTTTGTTGTTATTTTTTGAAGTAGTATATGATGACCTATACAATAAGTTAATATATGTTATTATTAAATAGATATCGTTGTATTAGTTGGCTTGGAGATAACGCACAATTATATAAATATTCATAACTATTTGTTAGTAGTATGGAGAGCTAGAAAATGGTAAGAGACCTGGTCAATCATGGGCAAGAACTAATTCGTCGCTAGTAAAAGAACACCTTTGTTGTTCTGTATCCCAAAAAAATCATTAAACTTTGGTGAATACATCAATGAGAATATATATGATTATTTGTGCTAAATACCTTGTTTTGCTTGGTTTTCTTGGAAGGTACTTTAATATCCATTTTATGGCTACCGACATAGTAACGTCCAGGGAGTTTCAAGAATCTACGTACCTATCAAATATCAAAAAGGAAGAATAACAACACATAAGTTTTTTTCTTTTTATAACCGAAACATATCAAACCAAGACGGACTAATTCTCATTTGTTTGTTATACAGAGAAACAAATGTTAAAAGGTAACCTTATCGCGACATCTTCCAGTGACAATCGCGGTAGGGAAATATCTAGCGGCGCCTTTAACGTAAGGGGTCTCTCATCTGAGAATCAAATATTTTTAGAAAGTTTTGTATATCTTAAAAACAGCGAAAAAATTAAGACGATGAGAAGCAAAACCTCGTCGGTCATGTAAGCATGGTCTACATTTTCGACAATGTGCGATAATGTACCGTTGTGATCAATCTTCTTGAGCTTTTTCTTCAAGTGAGTGTTCCAATAGTTCTTTATATCATTATATGTCCTCTCTGGAAGGTATTATGCTATATTGTTTTACATATTTAGATCTTATTTTATATAAGAAAAGGTATCTTAATTTTTATATTTATAGATCATGTGCATGTATTTACCTGTTGCCTAAAAGGGCTTGAAGATGAACAATCATCTTCTCTTCATGCTCAGTGAAGTTTCCACGCTTAATACCGGGTCAAAGATAATTAGTCAATCTCAATCTGCAGCTCTTGCTACATCTCCTTATACCTATAAAACCAAATTAACAAAGATTATCAGTGTTGGTAAGGGTGATGAGAAAAGTCACAAAACCAGAAGCTTAATTTAACAATTTATAAATCAAAGACTGAAACCAATTATAAGTAGAAACAGAGACAATCCACTGTTATAAAAATGGTTAAAGCTAGATAAGTCAATAATAATGAGATGAGAATCTTAGAGTGACGTAGATTTGGATTCTCAATTAGCATCCTTCATAAACGAAGAACAGAGAAGGAGCAGGGCGAATGCACAAAAACTTAAAACTGAACAAATTTAAGGTAGATCCAACCTACAGATTCAAAATCTCATTACATACATCTGTTGAAGCCATCTGCACAAGAACCAAAATATAAACAAAAAGCAAATCATCAACAGTTTAAACCTAAAATTACCTTGCGATCTTTGTGGAATTATCGGGGAAAACGAAAAATCAGCGACGAAAGAGAAAGCAAACCCCAAAAACATCTGGATTTTAGAATCTTAATTACAGTTATGGATTGAGAGTAGAAAAGCCGAAGAGGCGACGACGTTAGAAACAAAGATGAAACGGAAGAATGCGAAAGATTAGAAGTTTAATGATTTTTTCTTTAATTTTTTCCCATTAGATTTTTCATCGGAAACGAATACTTAATGACATTTTTTAATTGGTTGATTATTTAAAAACCCTCCTAATTAAGTGATGACGTGGCAGCGTAGGAAGAGAGCATTTTTTGCTGATGTGGCTAGGCTCATGTGTCTCAATTAGCTCCTTTTAGTTAGTAGTATAATGTTAAGTTGTCAACGTTACAGCTCCAACCATCAAGAATTCTGATTCTTCTACTTCAGAGAATGGATTCATTACTTGAATGGAAATTTCAATAATTTCTCTAGTGGAATATTGTTTCTTGGTCCTTTGAGTTTAAGGCAAAGTTTTTAAGACATCAAATTCAGGATAAGTGAGCCAACGCAGGGACTCTGGTCGTTAGTCGTCACCACACTCAAGCTACAATTGGGTTCTTTGAGCTTCAATCCTTCAACAAAGTCATTTTCTTAAACCCGAACAAGCTACAACAATCCAAGAAGAAATATAAGCTCTTTACTCAATAAAACCACCAAACTCACAATATAACCAACATCACCCTCTCTCTATAACCACGCATAGCGGCAAAGATCTCACAACAAGCTTTGAATTTTGCGTGTGGAGAGGGAGGAGCTAATTGCGATGAGATTATATCACAAAACAACCAAAATTTAACTAAATTGAAATCGGAATAGAAAAACCAAGGGAAGAATAAGATGACGATATCAAAATACCTTATAGCTATGGTGGATCGCTTGTAAACTTCACGAGCTTTCTTCTTTAACAAACACCCAAACAAAATTTCAGTTTCAATATCAAATTCGACCTAACCAATTCGAATTTCTACGATAAAGAGGGTAAAAAAATAGAAATTGGCATCAGATTCAGAATCACAACAACGATTTCACTGCGTCTCGTTGACAACGAATCCAGATTCGAAAATTAAGATTTTCGAAGGAGATCTGACCATATCATTCAAGATGAGTGGAAATCGTTTTTATGCATACGATTCAGGGACTTCAATTTGGATCGGGAGAGAGTGAGGACGAGAACCAAATTTTTTGAGTTGAGAGAGTGAGAAATCGAGACTAAGTAATCGAGTTGAGAGAGTGAAATCGAGTGAGAGAGAGTAAGAAATCGAGTGAGAGTCTGAGATTTTGAGCTCAAGAACATGCACGCAGTCTGAAGAAGAGAGAGAGAAGTGTTCTAGATCTGGGTTTTGTCGGAAAAATGAAAGGGACTTTTCAATTTTTCTTTTTTTGCTTTGGGTCAAATTTTAATTTTTTTTTGTCCCACTTAACATTTTCAATAGCGGTTTTATTCGATTCATGCCCGCCTGATTTTTTTTCCTGCATAAAGCATTGACGGTTTACTAATTACCAAACGCTATAGTCAAACATAGCATAAACATCAAAAACGCTATCTCATAATGCTATCAATAATCAAATTATTGTTCATATCTCATTTTACTTAAAACAAACAAAATAAACTAAATGACTTAAGACAATAATAATCTAATTTCAAACCAATCAAACTATTAGACAAAAAGAAAGTAGATAGTTTGAGAAAAAATTATCTATTTCATCTATTTTTCCCATACTACATTTACAGAATATGATATGCTAAATTTTGTTTATATATTTCAAAATATAACTCACGCGTAGCGTGGGACAGCCCTAGTTTTAATATTAAAAGAGAAAATATGAAAATTTCGTAGAGAGAGAGTCGAGAAAATATTCGAATAATAAAACCATGGAGCTGGACGAATTGACCATAACAAAGCTATTATATTTAACAAAAAGAGTTTTAAAAAAGAAGCAGATCGGCTGAAGATCGGAACCAATTTATATTTTACATTACTTAAGTTTTGGGATGATAGGTATGTGAATGTAGATGAATCCAATCATCATCATCAATCATCAACATGATTCATCAGACGTTGTTGTAAGCTACAGAAACAAACTGATGAACTTTCCCACCGTCATCAAAAGGCAAGCTCACGTAATTTCTCTCAGAATCAACCTCGTCGTGAAAATCCTTGCAATACATATACATCACGGTTGTTGCAGCAAGATTATACAGCATCGAAAACATTAGAAACGAAGACCCGATCACGATCTGAAGAACAAAGTAAACGATTGTCCAAAATCTCCCATCTTCGATCGGAATAGAAGCTGCTGCGTTGCTGATCCAGCCAAGAGGGAATTGTGCTATTGCGAATAAGGAGATTATAGACAAAATTACTCTTTTCATTCCTTTGGTCAAGATTTTGCTTCTCTTTAATGGCGCTAAACCCCATACTGATTCAACAACAACGATGATCCAAGAGAGATACCAATCCACTTGGATCTTGAACACGATTATACTCGAGATGATCATTACAATCACGAAGAAAGCGAAGAAATTGATTTCTAAACCTGGGATTATGATCTCGATTAGCGTCTTCAACAAGAATCCAGCAAACCCTAGAACCAGAAAAATCCCAAAAATGATGGAGTTGGTAGTGATTAGAGTAGCGAGAAGAGGGAAAAACGAAGCGAAGCTGGATTTCACAGCTGAAATAAATTTCACAGGTCTTCCATAGAATCCTTGAAAGACGCTGTAAACGATTGATCCAATAGCTAAGAGATTGAAAACGGTGGCGATAACGGTGTAAGCAACCAGAAGCAGAGTCACTACCTTGAAATCCGGCGATTGGTTATCAGAAGTCGTGATGAGGCGGTTGGCGGTGGGGTAGAGTGCGATGCAGATGGAGTTAGGAAGAAGAAAGAGGACGGAGAGAGCAAGGAAGTGACGTGAGTTAGCGTTGATTATACGCTTCGATTCCGATAAGACCGCCCACAGATTCACTGGAGGAGGAGAAGGAGGAGTCTCCATTAAAGTTTTAGTAGAAGAGGAATGGAGAAACGTTGAATATCCGCTTCAAGATGTTTTTTCGACTCGGAATGTTCAGATATTAATACAAGTAGGATCGGGTTAGGTAAAGTCAATGCCGGTCGAAATGGGATTCCACTCAAAGCGCGTGTGGAAGACAAAGTTTTAGTAGGATGGAGAAACTTGTGACCAAGACAAGAGTTGCTTCAAGATAGTTTCCGGCTCGGACTATTCAGATATTATTGGTACGCGTAGGGACGGGTTAAGGTAAGTCAATGCCGGCAAAATTGGCTTCTACATAAGAGTTTGACAAAATAATGAAGTATAGATAATGATAGAAGACATTAGTATTTACAGGCACAATATCCATCGATAACCACATAATTAATAAGTATGAAAATTAGTCTTGGGCATATTAACCTGAACCTGTGGACCCGAACCTGGACCCGAACCTGTAAGACCTGAACACGTACCGAAGTTAGAGGTGTAACCTGTTGGATATGTTTTTGTAATACCCGTGGGTACAGGTTCAGGTCCGGGTATGAACTTGTACCCGAAGAGGAACCTGTACAAGTTCTTGTATTATGTCTTTAGTCCTTTATTTCAATATGTCTAGTTTTTAGTCCTTTGTAATTTGTCTAGTCTTTAGTCCCTGTCAATATGATAGAGGAGCCCTAATTCTCTCCCAGGCCATGAAAACAAGGAGCCGCTAAAGTGTTTCTTCCCCGGCATGGATTGACTTTGTCTCTCCATCTCCGGTCGTTTTCTCCATGCGTGGCCTGGCCGTCGTCTCCTTCGCCGGTGAGTTGCAAATGAAATATTGTTATTTTGATTGTTTTTGTGTTACAAATGCATTTTTTTAGTTTAATTTGCAGTTTAAGTTACAATATGAGAGAATTCGTTCTCTTAAGTTTTTTTTATATTAGATTGTCTAATTGCTTTGAATTTGAATCGAGTATGATTGTCTAATTGCTTTGAATTTGATTCGAGTATGAATCGATTGTGTAATTGTGTAATTTTCTGATTCAAGTCTGATTGTGTAATTTCTCTATTTGTTTCACAATATTTTCTCTATATTTGATATAAACTTGATTCTGATAGTGTAATTGTGTGATTGTTGCTTTTCGGCTAAACACAATCTTTGAAGACTTGAACATTGTTGTTTTTGTGTGTTGCAAATGCATTATTCAGCTCAATTTACAGGTTTAAGTTCAGGTTCTTTTACAATTTCGGGTAAAAATTAGGGGTGTCAAAATGGGTAACCCGACCCAACCCTACCCAAAACTGCATGGGTTCGAGATTTTCGTGGACGGGTTTAACCCAACCCATTTATTATATGGGTAGAATTTTCATACCCAAGCCCATTTATATGAAACCCGTTGGCTTAGTGGGTTAAATGGGTACCCATATATATATATATCGAATCACACAATAAACTTATAAAAACCCAACACATAATTCATAAATTATTATAAATCCAGCAAAAATTTTTAACTTAAACAAGAAAGAAACCATAAAACCAATAATATAGAAAAACCATAAAACCAATGTATCTTAAAATAAACTAGTAAAATCATAAAACCAATAAAACAGAGGTAGAGAACGGCTCCTATTTGTATAAGTATTAGAAAACCCTAATTTTTGTTTACGTAAGAAAACCGGAAAACCCTAGGCTAATTTATATAAATCTATTAAAAGAATATATATATATATATATATATATATATATGATTTTAGTTTTTGTGCTTAACCTGTGGGTAACCCATAACCCTAATGGGTTTACCCATTAAACCCGTGAACCCAATAGGGTAACCCAACGAAACCCATTTATTTATATGGGTAAAAAAATATAACCCTTACCCACTAAAACTGCGGATGGGTTCGGGTAACCCATGGGTAATAACCCATTTTGACACTCCTAGTAAAAATACAATGCAGAACCTGTACCCGAACTTGTACCGGAATGGAACCTATAAAAATTCGGGTATTTACAGGTTCAATAAGGTGGAACCTGAACCCGAACCTGTACCGTTAGGACTCGAACCTGTACCCGACCTGAAACATTACAGGTACCTAAATGGGTCCAAAATATGTATACCCGTTGGAACATGTACCGTTAGAACCCGAACCTGGACCCGAACCGAATACCCGTATGGCCAGGACTAATGAAAATCAGATAAGTCAAATTCAAAAAGTTTCCATTCTACGTAAACAAACCGTTTAAGCATAAAACATTTACATGCACAAATAGTAATTTGGGAGTGCATTGGAAGATACTAATTATTATCAACAGCATTTTGCATGTGAATGATCAATATTAGTAATATGATTAAGTAAATTTAGCAATATATTATTTTAATGAATTGAAAATATTGATTATGGAATTCTGGATGTGAAATGTTACTTTCCACATGCTTGGGTCTCAAGTTACTTATAATTTTTGTCATCCACCGCTGCCGCAGCAAATCTAATAAAAATCAGGGCAGATGACTAAATTGATGCAAAATTTCGATAGAGATAGAGTTGAGGAAACATTACCAATAAACCATACAGCTAATAATATCAAAATAGTTTTTTTGTCTAAGTTCAAAACTGATGGGAAGAAGTTGTAAAAACATTTATTTTTTCTTTTGAATATAATTTAACATTTTATTGAAAAAAAAAAAAAAATTACCATAACACGCTAATATATTATTAATTAAAAAAGTTCAGAAAAACACATGCAGGCAGGGGCTAAAAATAAGAGCGAATTTTTAGTTTATATTAGTTAAGTTTTGGGATGATAGGTATGTGAATGTAGATGAATCCAATCATCGTCATCATCATCAGACGTTGTTGTAAACTTTACCATTATCATCAAAAGGCAAGCTTACGTATTCTCTTGTATAATCTTCAGCATTCTCCCATGCAAGCTTGCCGTGAAAAGCCTTGCAATACATATACATCACGGTGATTGCAACCAGATTATATAGTGTTAGAAACGTTTGAATCGCAGACGTGATTACGATCCATAGCACAAGGAAAACGTTGTTGTCGTAGATCAGAGCAGAAGTTGTTGCTCTTCTGCTGATCCAGCCAAGAGTCAATTGTGTTGCAGCGAAGAATAAGATTATAGACAAAGAAACACTTTTCTTTCCTTTGGTCAAGCTTTTGCTTCTCTTCAACGGCATTAAACCCCAAACTTTTGATTCAACAACAACGATGACACAAGTGATGATCCAGTCAACCTGGAACTTGAGCATGACCACACTCGAGATGACCAATACAATCACTAAGAGAGGTAGGAAACCGATTTCGATATCTGGGAAGATGATTTCGATTAGCATTGCCAATAAGGACACTGCAAACCCTAGAATCAGAGAAATCCCAAAAACGATGAACTCTCTAGAAATAAGAGTAGCGAGAAGAGGGAAAAACGAAGTGAAGCTCGATTTGACTGATGAAATCAATTTTACAGGTCTTCCATAGAATCCTTGGAAGACGCTATAAGTGATTGATCCAATAGCTAAGAGATTGAAGACAGTGACAAGGACGATGTAACGAATCCGAATAAAAAAAACCATCTTGGTTTCCGCACCGGCGTGTGGTGGTGGGTCACCCTCGTTGAGTAGAGAGACGTTGTCGTGAGAAGCGACGGATCGGTCGATGATTAGGTGGATGCTGGAGGGTGAGAAGCAGATGGGAAGAAGGAAGAGAACGGAGAGAGCAAAGAAGTGAAGTGAGTGAGAGTGGATTATCCACTTCGATTCGGATAAGACCACCCTGAGATTCACCAGAGGAGGAGGAGTCGCCATTAGAGTGAGTGGGGAAGACAAAGTTTTAGTAGAAGACATGCTTGCTTGAAGATAGTTTCCGAGTCGAAATGTTCAAATATTAAATAGGGGTTGGATTGGGTGAGGTTGGGTCAAGTTACTTGACTCTTAAGTCAATATGCCGGTCAAAATGGGCAAAGGGAGTGTGGAATACGGAGCTTTAGTGGAAGACTTGCTTCAAGATAATTACCGGCTATGAGTAGTTAGGTAGGGTCGGGTCGGGTCAAGTCAATGCCTTTCAAAATAGTTTCGATCTCTGGTGTGGAAGATGAAATTTTATCAATGATCATCATGTGGATTTACACACCCTTTTTAAGTGAAAGAGGGTGATGGCGGGTGGAAGACGGAAGAATAAAACGATAGATGATGTGTATAGTATAAATTGTAATGATGCAAATTTCAATTTAATTAATGATTGGTATATCAAATTAAGTGGGAGGTGAATTGTTCGTGGATCAAATTCAATTCTTTCCTTTTTGTGTGTGTGAGAGATTTCCATATTTTGCGTGTATTCGGTTGATTATGAATATTTGTTGTCCTCGAAGCTAAATATTATCAAGAAATGCAAAAAATCCCGAAACTTTAGTAATCGAATGAAAAAATGTCCGAAAATAGAAAATCATGATTACTAAAGTTCGTGGATCAAATTCAATTCTTTCCTTTTTGTGTGTGTGAGAGATTTCCATATCTTAGATCATAACTAATTGTTGCTATATATATATAAAGTTAGTCATGTCTTATCTTTAAGAGTTGAAAATCCTTACTGCCTTACACATTCAAAATGGCTCTACGCCTCTACCAACCACTATGTGATGAAGACTAAATTGTCGAGCCTCCTATTATATTATTAAAACTATAACAACAACACGTTGATTGATATGACAAAAATTATCTTTAATTTTATTAAACTCTTCAGATATATATATTTGATCCATTTTCGTATCCATGTCTCCTTACATCATGAAAACTCAAATCAAGAGCAACCAACACATTCTGAAGTTCACCACTCCAAATGTATCATCAATTTTCATTAAATATGGACAAAAAAATTATACTATCTTGGTTGAAGTTGCAGAAGTATTAACTTTATTACAACTATTTAACCAATAACTCAAACTCATGTCTAGTAATGTTAATTTACAGTTTTTCGAATTACAACTACTAATTTGTCTAATGAATACGAAGTATTTTATCTAAGACTTTTGAAGTTGAATTGAAATTATTTTCACATCTAGTAGTCATAGGGTACTCTGAGCGGTATAAGAAAATTAAATCACCAAAATATAAATCGTGAAAACGTTGATGATACCCCAAAAAAAAAAAAAAAAAAAAATCAATTTCTTAGTGTAAATCAGTTCTCTTTTCATTAATCTTAATGTTTTCCATTTTAGTAATCCATTTCTTATGATTAGGCCTGGGACTTCGGTTAATCGGTTCGGTTTCGGTTCTTCGGTTTTTTCGGTTTTTAAAAAATCCACCGAAACTAACCGAACTTTTTTTCGGTTCGGTTCGGTTCGGTTATCGGTTTTTTTGGTTAACTGAATATAACCGAAGTTTTCGGTAAATTGGTAAATTTTCAGTTTTTTCGGTTAATTCGGTTCGGTTATTTCGGTTATTTTTGGTTAATTTGGTCTAAATTGGTTAAATTTGATTACTTTTGGTCTAAATTGGTAAAAATTGGTTCTAAAATTTTTTAAAAATTAATAAATTAAAAAACTTCGGTTAACCGATCGGTTATCGGGTTCGGTTCGGTTAACCGAAATTTTAAAAAAATCATACCGATCGGTTATGAACAGTGAATTGGTTCGGTTTCGGTTCGGCGGGTTCGGTTCGGTTCGGTTTCGGTTCGGCGGGTTCGGTTCGGTTCGGTTTTTTTTCCCAGGCCTACTTATGATCATTCCATTATTTAATTTTTGTTATATTTGCAGAACTCTCCAATTAATTATTTCGAAACTAGGAAGAGTAGAGACCAATAGTGTCATTATCATGCATTTAGATATATAGCTCTCAACTAGCAAAAATATCGTTACCAGATTTTTTTTAAACAATTCTATAACAAAATCCTTAAAATGACGTCATATATAAAAATACCGAACACCACACAGACACAAAACAGAACATTATCCAAAAAGTTATGAATAACGAAGAGGCAGAGCAAGAAGAAGAATACAATGAATGGGTAGTGATACAAACCTCGCCCAAATCCTCACCAATTGACACATCTACCCCTCAAACCTCACCAAAATTACAACCAAACTACCGCCGTGAAAATCCACCGGAAGACCATAATGAAGTTGTTTCCGTCGTCGGAGAAGAAGAAGAAGAAAGCGAATCCTCCTCCGCCGTGAATCTTTCGCTTCCATGGCGGGTGATCGAGATTGCCAAGAAGCTTTTCAAGGACTCAAGATTCTTCGAGAGGGCGCGATGTAATTACGTGGCTCGTGGAAGGGTATTTTGGTCATTTACGCTCGTCGGTGGTTTCCTCTTGGTCTCGAGTCTTGTTTATGTGAAGCTCGTGAGATGGTTGAGACGAATCCAGGAAGAAAAGATGAGATTTCTGCTTGTTTTACTCAAAGAGAAAGATCAGGTTTGTGTGAATTACTTGCTACAATTTTGAAATTTTCTTAGTTTTCTAGTATTTAATTAGAATTTTTGTGATTTGTAGAAAATAAAGGAACTTATGCTTGAAATTGGGAGATTGAACGAGTTGTTATCATCACGACGCAGAGTTAGAGTGGTTCGAATCGTGTGACGAAACGAATACATATTGTGTACTATTCAAACATTTGGTATTTGTTGTGTGATTATTATACAAACATATATTTTTGTGTAATGTAAGTAGATATACATACGAAAATCAAAAGAAAATAGCGTGGGATATAGTCTACATTTGATGTTTTTTTTTATGTTTGTTATATAAAAGTTTAGTTTTTGAATGCCAAACTCAAAAGTATATGTTATTGTACTTGAAACAGAGGGGCCAAGGTCATAATTCTTAGGCGCAACCACGGTTAGTTGAGATGATCTTTAGAACTTTGTTTGTTGACGTTTTATGTATGTGGTGCGTTCTCAATCACATCGTCTGAGTTTCATCGGGAAGCTAGCGAGATCATAAGGTAAGTTTTTGATAAGCCACATAGCTAGGTGTGGGAGAAGAAAATGAGCCTAGGCCTTATACGTATACAATGTGGTATTCAATTTATATATTGAGGCATGTGTATGTAGAATTTTTGCATGAGCAGCAGCTAAATTGGTTTATGTTTAATCTTTACAAGATTCACCTATAAAGATTTATACTCGTCTAGTTCTTAGACAGTTTTCTATCCACGAATACTATCCAATAATCTCACACTCTCAAATGCTTAACAGTTATCTTGACAGTTTATGTATTTTTCTATCTAAAAAAACTTCATAAACTATTTAAGATTTCCTTTTCTTAATATCTTTGAGAACAAATGTACTCCCTATGTTTCTTATTATAGAATGTTTTGGGTTTAAACACAAAGTATAAGAAAAAAAATTTCTATTAAAAAAATTATTATATATAAACAATTCAAACAATTAAAAAAAATACTGCATAATACTATTGGTTACACAGTTTTCAATAAAGTAAAAAATACATAGAAATCTGAAAATATTTTAGTCCATGCATGTGAGATAAGAGATTTTCTTACGGAAACATCTAGAACTTTTTGAACCACTTTTGCCAAATTCTAATTAAGCTAATTTACCATATAAAATAAAACCTTGGGGTTTTGTTGTCCTTATTTTCTGTTTCCTTTTCCTAAGTGTTTTGGGAATTTTTTCCTCTAATCACAATTCAACATTATCTCTTCGCTATAAAAAAAACTACCAACCTTAAATCTCTTCTTCTCCAAAGAAACCCTAACAATGGCTTCTTCTTCAACTTCCGATAACAAGATCGTGTTGACCAGCTCCGATGGTGCCTCTTCTTCAACTTCCGATAACAAGATCGTGCTGACCAGCTCCGATGGTGCGTCTTTCGAAGTCGATGAAGCCGTGGCTCGCGAATTGCAAATCGTAGCTAACATGATCGACGACGATTGCGCCGACAAACCAATCCCTCTCGCAAACGTCACCGCTAACGTCCTCTCGAAAGTGATTGAGTACTGCAAGAAACACGTGGAAGAACTTTCTTCGATTCTTCTTACCTTCTACTTTAATTTTCTTTCTCTTTCTTCTGGGATCAATTTAACGTTCTTCGTTTCATACCACTGATCCAACAAAACTTCAGCTCCTACGTAAATGAAGAAGAATCCAAACCTTCGGAGATGTATACGTGTCGCTTTGGACACTCATTTTTTGTTTTGACAGAGACGTAGAGTTCCTTTGTGAAATCTCCAAAGTTGGCACATTGACACATCGATATGCTATCACGTCGATTACTTCCTCATTATTATTGAATTTATTGTACAATATATTGTCTATCTTTCTTTTTTTTTTTGTCAACAAACTTATATTCCTCAAACTCCAAGAATGGAGAAAATGTTTACACATACAAGAACCAATAGAGGAACTGCATCCAAAGCTACAAAGTACAAGCCAAAAGCAAATAAGCATAAGATAGTCAAAGTCATTATACATAGGCGACAAACATCGTAGAGAAGTCCTAGAATTTCGACAACATTGAGCCTAAGCATTGAAATGACTCTGTCGGAGGTTGAGAACACATCAAGTGAACTACCATCCTTGAAAACGGTTGCATTAAACAATGTCGAGCCTTTATAAAGTACAGAGAGCGAATCATCTGTATTGAGCTCTTCCAATCCAAGAAGAACTGACCGTGCGACACAGTGGCAACGGTTCTCAAGCCAAGGAACAAGGGGAGATAACTTTGATCGAAAATCAAAGTTGATAAGCATGGGTCGCATCCTGCAAAAGTTCCTTAGCACAGAGCTTAACAAACCTCGATCCATAAAGGAAGAGGGGTTTCTCGGATTTGAATCTGTAAACACTTTCAACAGACGGAGACTAATCCGCTAAAGACAACATAAGAAGCTAATTAAGAGATCCCTAGACATGTACTCTAACACATATAGGAAATCTACAAAGCTTACACCTATGTTCGATAAAATGGCATACCAATTGAGACTTTCAGACCATAGCCAAGTAGTAAGGGTTACAGAGTTTGAGAACTCAGAAAACTTTAACACATCAGTGAATAAGTGCGATGACGATCTCTCTTTAAGGACGGAGCAACCAAAAAACTCTTTCTCGTCAAGCAGAAAGAGGACAAAACGGATCATGCCCAGAACATGATAATACATAACATCGGCGTTTAGATGTCGGGGAAAATTCCGACTAATTTTAAAGTTCATACCGGAATAGAGCTCCTTACCGGCGGAGATAGCAGAAGCTGGTCTCGGCGGCGGAGAGAGATACTGGGATTTGGACTGATCTCCGGTGAACATCACACAGAGATGGTAACACGAACAGAGGAACCAAACAGAGCCTTGTCGCACCGGATCTGGAGGGTCCGGCGGGTCTGGTGGCTCTGGGATTTGCGCCGGTCCGGTGGCGAGCAGCAGAGGAAGCTTCAAGGTGAGCAAGGTATCAACCACGGGATCAACACAAGCTTTTCCCGTAGCGAAAATCGCAGATCTCAGATTTTGGATCGAATCTGGTAAGTTACGGCGGAGAGGAGGACGGCTATGATGGAATGGAAACGAGATCGGCTGGTCCAGGGAGGATCGAGGCTCTCCGGCGTGGTCTTCATCTTCGTCTTGGTCTTCGGGCCCGGGAGCGGCTAGGGCGAACATCGTTAGATTACAGTAGATGATCCAATATATTGTCTATATATTATTCTTTTAAATATTTGAAAGAGATGGAGTGTGTTGAAGCAAAATTTAGAACATTTGATCACTTCCACATAAAAAAAAAAAACTGAATATTGCCTGATGAGAGGTTTTTGCGGCTTGATGAAGGTTAATGGGAGTCAAACCACAAGGCACAAGGTCAACCTTCATCAAGCCTCATGACCTCTCATCAGACAATGCTCACATGGATAACTTGGCTGTGTCACTTTAACAATTAACATCTTCTTTACGTAGAGATGTTATAAGGACAAGGTCATTAAAATGTTTTATATTTTATATATTTTTAGAACCACATGGAGACCCTTATTGGAGATGCTCTTACTTCGGTGTAAGTAGGTCACCTCTATGATTTTTTTTCCCTTGAGTTTGTTCTTCTGCTTTAAAACTATGTTCTCTGAATCTATATGAATTAATAACAGGGAGACAAAAAAGAATGAGTGCAATGAAATTTTGTCCATCATGTTATTTAACTATTTCCATTGATTCTTGATAACTATTTGTACTTTTGTATAGTAATAGGTTTTTCCTATCTTGACATGGGCTTTTATGTTAACCAACTAAAATTGATGACTTGAGAGGACGACTAGAAGGTGAGTTTGGTGACAACTTCTAGACTCGCAAAGGTTTCTAGTGGAGATCAGATTAAAAATAGAAATATGCAATCTTGGTTAGAGTGAGCCCAAAAAACATAGAGGCCCGAGTGAATCTTCTAAAGTACTAGGCATGGGCATACGGTTTATTCGGAGCAATTCATTTGTTCGGGTAAGGCAAAATTTCACTCAACTAAACTGAACAAAAATTTGGTTTGGTTTAGGTCTACCGGGAACCGAATTAGATTGCTGATTGGTTTTCCTTAACAACCTAAAAAGAAACCAAAAATTTGGTCCGTTTGGTTCCAGTTGTTTTGGGTTTATCACGCCGAAATGGCTTCCAAAAAAACATACAGTATTTTTTTTTTTTTGAATAGATTTTGGGGCCCACTTTAACCACGTATTTATTTTAATTGTCTACCCACAGAGAAAAATATACAGTAGATTTTATTTCTCGACCCACGTACTTTTAAGTGTATAGATTTTCTTGATAGTCATAATTCTTGTGGCCCACTTTATATTATAGTCTCTTTTTTTTTTTTTTTGACGTCTAGTCTGATACTTAAAAGAAATGAGAAGAATTCAGAAGAAAATAATTAGGAAGAAAAGAAAAATGAGAAATAGAAGAATTGGGAAGAAAATGCATTCCACTTACAAATTGTAGTAGACCATTTTCTTCTGTTTTGAATATATTTTTTTTTCCTCCTTTTATTTTCTTTTCCACCTGAACTGGTAAAAATTAAATATTCTCAGTATATTTATTTTTATTTTTTATTTTTCTAATGTAAGTGTCAAACAGTCTGAATATGTTTTTTTTAAAAGGGACTATAATATAAAGTGGGCCACAAGAATTATGACTATCAAGAAAATTTATACACTTAAAAGTACGTGGGTCGACAAATAAAATCTATATAAACTATGTGGGTCGACAAATAAAATAAATACGTGGTTAAAGTGGGCCCCAAAATCTATTGGTTGTTTTGTTTATTTCTAGATTTCGGGTCCGATTTGTAACCTAGCTTTTTTAAAATCTGGAGCGGTGAGTTTTATAGCATAGTGCAAAGCTGTATATACAAAGATTTGAGATAAATATTAGTGTAATAGTGTTGGTAAAGCTTATGATAAAATTTTCGTGATTAGTACAATCTAAAGCGGTAGATTTAAAAGTGTCTACCAATCTAACCCTTTGTTTCGGACAGTATGAATTACCGAGGTGGCTTTCGAAGAAATACAATATCGACAGCAAAAGCTACTTGTGGGTGAAAGTGGGCCCAAGAAACATGATGATCCATTGTATGTAAACTTTGAATATAAAGTACGTGGCAGCCCTTTCGTATTTGAAGAAGAAAAAAGATATCAGAATCTTTAAAGAGAAAATAGTCGACTCAGTTCACTAATCTACGCCGTCAAAATCGAAAACAGTGAAACCATCCCAGGCTTCTCCCTGAAGTATCATCAATAAATAAAGAAGAGTAATTATTAAAACTACAAATTACAAAATTTTAATTGTTCAAAATCCAGCAAGTAAATTTCATATCGCAGTAAAAATTTATACTTCACCGTCTAAGACGTAAGTACGTTACGGTATATTAATATTAGTAATTACTAATTAGTATTATAATATGAAAAACAAAACACTAAAGTGTTATTTCAATGTCTATTAGAAAATGTTAGTTGAGTTGAGTTGAGTTTATATATCTAAGGCATATTAGAAACTATGATTGACTAACTGCAATCAACGAGATTGAACAGTATGCAAATACGCAAGAAGGATTCTCTTGCATATGAGACCCAAAAATAAAAAATCTCTTGCATAGATCACGTAGAAAGAAATTAAAGAGAACTGGCATCATGAGTGACGCACGGAATAATATGTGACCTTGTAAAAAACAAAAAATACAAAAGAATCAAGCCTGCAATTCTATGGTCAACGTATAAAAAAATAAAAAATTCTATGGTCAACGTATAAGCTCGACCCGACCACATAGAATAATAATAACGCCCACAAAATGACGGAATCACTATCAGATGGTCCTCAAATATGGCCCGGAAATATTTAAGGGCACATGTAAACAAGAGAACTTTTTCTTATAAATTGGGTACAAAACTGCCATTACGTAGACTTCCTTTTGTGTTTCGTAAACTTCCAATAAAAGATGAAAAGTCTCAACAATCCTACAGAAATCAAACTATTTACAGTAATGCCATTTTCATCAATTTTCCAACCACCATGAACAACCAATTTCAAACTCATAATGGCTCAACAACTAATTTTTGAACTCTTAATGCTCTTCTATTATCTTTATTACTTATTTCCTTTGTTCTCCTCTACAATTTCATACATAAATCTCTTTAAGTTTCGTTTTCAAAATAATTTGTCACGATTTCCCACAAATCTTGTTTTAACACACCATAGATTCTTCAATATCGGTTATATTTTCAAGTTCCAGTGGTGGAGGAAGCGAAAAACGAGCTCAACGTATGAAAAAAAACCGACTTGCAAAATCAAAATTTCAGATCTAGAAAATCGCAGTGTACAGAAACAACGATAACTTTCTACTTGCAACTCCGATAGAAATGAAATTGGTATCGCTAGAAAGCTGAGAGTCGGGGCTTTCCAACAGTATGTTAATCGTCTTCTGGAACCTTCTAGAACGATGGGAAATCACCCCGCAATGTCACTGATCGATGGAGCTTTGGGATTGTAAACTAATTCAAAATTTCAGATCTGAAATTCGTAGACTTGATGTGTAGACTTCCAAAACTCAACGAAGAGGGTATATTTGCATTTGACTATTTATGTGAAAAATACGAAGTAGACTTCCAAGGAAGTCTGCATGATTCCTTTGGAAACAAAAAAACAGTGCCACGTAGACGGGGATAGTTTTGTATTTGACCAGAGGTTTGACTTTTTTGTGCAGACTTCCCTGGAAGTCTGCAAAAACGTAAGGGTAGTTTTGCATTTGAAATTGGAAAGTAGACTTCCAGGAAGTCTGCACAGACAAAAAGAGGCAGTTTTGCATTTGACCAAAAAATAAAACGTTGACCAATATTTGCAGACTTCCAGAAAGTGTAGATAAATAGTGTAGACTTCCCTGGAAGTCTACTACTGAAATCAACGAATTTGGGCAAATGCAAAACTACCCCTTTTTTTTTGCAGACTTCCTAGGAAGTTCACATTCCATTTGCGGACTTCCAGAAAAAATTCACAATTGCAAAACTGCCCTGTACGGATGTCTACAAATGCTGCAGACTTCCAAGGAAGTCTACTTTTCTTTGCAGACTTCCTAGGAAGTCTACTTTTCTTTGCAGACTTCCTAGGAAGTCTACTTTTATTTGCAGACTTCCCTGGAGAAAGTAAAAATTTGGTCAAATGCAAAACTACCCCCTCTTTTTGTGCAGACTTCCAGGGAAGTCTGCACAAAAAAGTCAAATCTCTAGTCAAATGTAAAACTACCCTTTGCAGACTTCCAGGAAAGTCTACGGTTGTGAAGACTTCCCTGGAAGTCTGCAAAGCGTATGCCTAAAATGCAAAAGTACCCCCTGTAGACTTCCAACGAGTGATCGGAAGTCTACACGGGAAGTCTACTATCGAAAAATAGAAGTGTACAGAGGAAGTCTACAATACACAGTCTTTTTAAAAACCTAATTATATGTCATTCTATTAAGAGATTTCATGGTTTTTTTGTTCTCACATGCGTGGTACCTATGTCTCTATCATCTGTGTTAGTTTGACAAGTTGAAGACTAATATTTATGAGGTAAATCTAATTTTTTCATTTGGTGACTAGTTAGCTCATTCAACGTAGACTTCCAGCGACTGATTAGAAGTCTACACAGGAAGTCTACGGTCAAAATGGAAGTCTACACAGGAAGTCTACAATACACAATCTTTTTTAAAACCTAATTATATGTCATTCTAAAAAGAGATTTGATGTTTTTTTTGTTCTCACATGTGTGGTACCTATTTCTCCATCATCTGTGTAAGTTTGACATGTTTAAGACTAATATTTAGGGGGTAAATCTAATTTTTTCATTTGGTGACTAGTTAGCTCATTCAACGTAGATTTCGAGTGACTGATTGGAAGTCTACATGGGAAGTATACGAAAAAAACAGAAGTCTACATTGTACATAAACACTAAAACGCATTTTTATAGATTTAAACATTATTTTTTGAAAAACTTTTGTCCTACACATGAGTCATAATAATTATTTTGTATGCTTTGGACATGTTTAGTTATAAGATTTGCATATCAAACTCAATTTTATGTTTGTACCACAAATTACCTTATTTGTGCAGACTTCCAGGGAAGTCTACGGTTGAATTTCGATTGTTGCTAACTACGCCTCATATTACCGTGTTGAAACTAGTGTTCATAAGTAAGTTATTATCATATCGGGGCTGAAGTTATTATTATGTACAACTTTGTGTTAAAACTTGTGCAAAAAAAATAATTTGATTTTAAAACTTGTGTCCGGACTTGTGTTCAATCTAAGTTATTCTCATGTTCAAACTTGTGTTAAAAAAAAAGTTTTGTTTTCACTTCAATTCGAGCCAAGGGGAATGATTTGTATCATGTAATGTGTGAGTCTTTAACCAGTAAGGCTATTGCAACTTATTCGTGAAATTTGACAATCTTTTTTTTATTATGATGTAGACTTTATCTGTAGACTTCCCTTGTTGTTTATGGACTGTCCTTGTAGACTTCTTTTAAACCTAATTTAAAATTGAATCATTTAAAAACTTAGCTCATTTTTGGAATAAATTGGTCTTGCTTGGTTAGCACTTACCTAATTTGTAGAAATAAGTGTTTGTTTACATTTTTTATATTACTTGCTAAGTTACTTAAGCCACTAATAATTTTTGAAACAAAAATAAAATTTGATTCGGTGTTATCAAAACTTATCATCGGAATATTCGAAAACAAAAATTTGATTCGGTGTTATCAAAACTTATCATCGAAATATCAAAAGTTTATATCTTTCATAAAATGATACAACAAAGAAACTCTCTTTCACATCTTTAGCCTTAAGCTTCTTGGGATTTTGTTGTTTTTAGTGCTTCATCCACAATTTTACAACAAATAATAAAATAAAACAAGAAAAAATGCATAATTCATAATTTCCCCTGTAGACTTCCAAATTGAATAGTACACTTTCGTAAGTAGACTTCCCATGTAGACTTCCGTAAGTAGACTTCCCGTGTAGACTTCCGTAACCTGAGAAACACAAACAAAATCAAATCATCTAAAAAGCATACAACGGATTAGATCTAGTGGAGATCGAAGAGTTTGAAGGAACAAATATAGCTTTTTAAGATTTTGTTTTCATAATAAGCAATAAATGAGAAAAAACTCACCAAAGATCTGAGATTTGCGAATGTGTTAAGTATTGAGATTTTCTCGTTCATCGGTGTTCTTCCATTCAGTTTCACTATCTTTCTACAAAACAAAGGAAACAAAAGTTGAGGAATTACAAACTCAACCAATAATGAAGCAACACATCCAAATTTCAAACCTTTAACATGGTTGAAGAACTGAAAAAGTGAAAATAGAGGCACATACCTTTGTAGAAAGTGAAATTAGTTGCTAGAATCAGAAAGAGGACAAGATTTCGTATGGAATCGACCCAAAAATTGTTCAAATCGGTGAAGAATTGAAGAAGATAGGACTTGGGCAAAAATTCCTCAAAAATCTCTCTAAAACGTGAGAAGAGAGAAAAAGTTAGGAGGCTAGGGTTGAAAATAAAAATTAGGGTTTTCATTGGAAAAACTTGCTTATATATGGAGACTAAAACATTTGGTTAGGTTAAAACAAAATTCCGGTTAAGTAGACATTCAGTTAGGTTAATAATATTCCGGTTATGTAAACTTCCATATGGAAGTCTACGAAACCCTATACTCTAAAATGAAACCCTAAACGCAACTGGAAGTCTACAATTGAAGTGTACAATAGAAGTCTGCAATTCAAACACTAAATCGAATGGAAGTCTACAATGGAAGTCTACAATTCAAAACAAAAATCAACTTTTTCCTTTAGATTATTCATAACTGTTAATTAAAGATATTATTAATCATCCAAACATCTAATATATTCATAATTTTAGATTTTTTTGCAAATTTGACATTTAAAATCTTGAAATTATGAACTTTAAATGTAACCCTAAACGTATGAAGAATCTGAAATCATGTTCTTCATCTTCGTTGATGAATACTTTGTGTGATGGAGAGGAGAGAGGATAATTGAAATGATTTTATTATGTTCCTCACGTATTTGTAAATCCAGCAAAAGGAGTAAAGATAGGTAGAAGTATTTTTTTTCTTCACGTTTTAGAGGAAAAAATACATGAAAATCCATTAAAACTAAAATCTCCTAAAATCAAGAATACATTGAATAACAGATGATTTTATTGTATGTTAGAATCCAAATCTCGATTGAATAACCAGATTTGGAAACCAGATTTAATCAAAAAGAAATGTTTTTTGGTCTAGAGAAAATTGACTCAATTGTATACTCAAAACTATAGGTATGTAATGGTCGATATAGTCTTATAATTACCACAATAAATCACCGACACGAGCAAATGAGTATGTTTATTTGTCTATTTCTCGAAGAAAGTTTTCATATGCCAAAACTATAGTCCAACCTTAAACAAACTCCGAGCGATTTGAAAAATTTCGTGATATTCATCATCATCTACATTTTAATTTAAATCTTGAGACCAAAGAAAAGTGTAACAATTATTAACTCAACTCCTTCATTCATCCACTTTTGATTAAGCGCAGTCTCACCATCGGGGCAATCAATCAATTTTGATCGGCACGGTAGAGAAAGTCTTAAGAAGAATAAGATAAGGTCCCACAAGGTTGTGGTCGAGTGGTTGGTGAAACCTGGGAATGTGCTAAAGCAATCTCCCGGAGTTCGAACCTCCCTTGTTTCTCGTTCTTTTTTTTTTGGTCGGATCCTTGTTTCTCGTTCTTTTTCTTTTGTTTTAATTTCTCACTCCCGAACTCACATATTATCCACAAATACTGATCACTCATTATCGTTGTATTGATAGCTTTAATGACAAGTATACTAGCCTCTATGGAAGAAAAGTTATGTTGTTACTTATACTTTTAAGATTTTGCACATGTGAGTATCATCAACAAATAAGCCTCATTCAAGGAAATCATCAAGGGCTAGAAAAATATGTTAAGAGTATGGGAAGAAAAACCATCCGAAAAGGAAGAATGACCAACAATGTTAGCAAAGGGTGTCAAAAATAGACAAGAAAATCCAGATGCCTCATTTAAAACCATGAAATTAATATGAAGCCCCAAAATGAGAAGTTAAATGTAAAGTTCAAATTACTAAATATGTAATTGTGTATGACCAAAAAAAAAAGTTGCAAAATATGTTAAAAGATTTTGAAATGAATAAAATTTAACATCCCTTTCAAAAAAGTAAAAAAAATTGTGTATAAGATGCTTTTCTAACTTTTACTTTTGTGTCCCTTTTGGAAATGAGATAATAAAATTTGGTTATCTAACGAATCAACTCAATTATTATTAAAATGACAATCTGTTTCAGGATATTTTGTATTGCTTTTCTAACAAACACAATATTCACTCGACAGAAAAAGAATAGAAAATCGTCAATTGAGGAACATGTAGATTTTGTTAGCAAAAGAATCTCATACTAGATATGAAATCCAATGCGGGCACATAAAGACAAAGACTTAAGGAAGGAAGATGTTTCTATGGGACAGCTAATAGAATCTCATACTAGATATGAAATCCAATGTGGGCACATAAAGACAAAGACTTAAGGAAGGAAGATTGTTTCTATGGGACAGCTAATATTTTTCTTTCAGTTTCAAAAAAAAAAAAAAAATTTTTTGAAGCACCATCAATCTCAAATTTATTATTTATTCTATATTACGCTTAATAATATTATTTATTTACTTTAATTACCACATAAACATTAGAGATACCCACACAAAAGTATTTCATTGGAGATATTTTTGAATGGGTATCTCAAATTTTTAGAACCCCAACTACATTATATCATTATTTTTATAATATATTACTATTATTATTATTTTATAATTTTTTGAGAATCCCATTAAGATATCTCCGTTAGAGAAAGAATTGTACATGGACTTTGCCCTTAACCGTTTAAATGGCAAAGTCACTTAAAACAGTTTTGGGTCTAAGCAAAATTGACTGTCAAATCTTATTTTGAATACACGTTGGAAGGTCGAGGAAAAAATACACATGGGAACCAATTAGGGCTGGGCACGAAGCAAATATCCGGAAAAATGCAGGTATCCGCGATCAGCTCCGTCCAATACGGATATTTGATTTTTCGATCCGATCCGTTAGTTTTTGGATATCCGTAAATTCGGATATCCGAATTTTTTCTTAATATCCGTGAATATCCGATCCGATCCGTTATAAGTCGAATATCCGAAAAATTTCACTAATATCCGCGATCCGCGATCCGATTCTTTAAAAATACTTTACAAACTCAAAACTCAAAAAAAAAAAAAAAAAATTAAATACATAGACTAAGTTAAATACATGTATATGAGTCGGAACATGTAATCTCTTGACATTAACGGCGGTGCTTGGTGGAGACTCGGCATGATAATGTCGGAGTTGTTCTAGTGAAGACGACCATTTTTAGCCTTCAGCCACATGTGCCCACGTGTTGCTTAATGCTTAATTGTTATCTTCTTTGAAATGAGGCTTTATTGGTTATAATAAGCTCTCGTTTTTTATCATGTATTGGGCCTTAGGCTTTCTTCTATGAAATGAAGTTGTCGTTAAAAAAAAATGTACATGTATCTATATCTATAGACATATTATATATATATATATATATATATGTATATAATAATACGGATCGAATCGGATAATGACCTTTTCTAAAATATAATTTGTGATTTGCATTATTTTTTACGGATCGCCCAATTTAATATTTGCTTTGCTTCGAAACTTTACGAATATTCGATTTTTTCGGTTCGGATCGAAACGAATCGCGGATCGAATCGGATTTAACGGATTTTTTGCCCAACCCTAGAACCAATATAGTTTTTTTCTTGTTCGGAAGAACCAATATAGTTTTGGAAGACAAAAAAAAAATATCATATACTTTTCAAAGATAAAGGTTGACCCAAATACGCAATTGACTAATAATTGATAAAATAACCGAGGGAGCATCCCTTAAGGTAGGTGGTGACAACTATCAAAAATTTGAATAAGAAAAAAATATTACCCTCCTCTCTGTTTCAATACAAGCTATTGACTACCTAATACATCATCGTGATCTAACCCAGAAAAAAATAGTGTCACGACTAACAATCCAAACGATTCAAAAAGAGAAGTGTTGGAACCTGTTACCGGAAAAAACAGAAAGCGATCATGCATATGATAAATAAAGTGTTCCAAACTTGCAATTTGTTTAATATTTGTTTCATATGAACTCCACATGTTTAATTTCATTTATTTATATAACAGGCACTATAGAAAAAATTATCAAATATGATAACAAAGTATTTGATTTATGCTCTACATTTTTAGTTACTGTTCTATTATAAACTAGATAATTTCCCACACCATGTGCGAGCTATAATATATTTTTAAAAGTACATATTAAACAACATATTAGTATAGAAATGTATGTATTGTTTTATGATTGGGTAGTTGAAGTATATGATTTTAAGTTTAGTATTTGTAATCTTTCCCTTCAAAATTGCATTATCCTTTGTTCTTTTCGACATCACATTTGTCTCGGCCCTCGTGTATTCATCATCATTTTCGTTATCATTATCATTGTTATTGTCATATTTATCGTTACCAACATGTTGTCCTGGATTAATTTGTAAACCATATTTTCTGATATTTATATAAACTCTATTAATTGTAGTAACTATATAATTTTGTTTTATTTCTTCTCTCGGTCTTTAATTTGATTCACATCATGAAATCTTTTCATACACATAATAGAAAATGTATACTCTTTTTTCTTTAATAAAAAGAACAAAGAAAAAAGAAAAAAAAATTATAAGATAAGATTGAGAACAACTTGATAGAAAAAAGTTGTAGAGGGTAAATAGAACTAAGAAACAGAAAATAATCAGTGATGAAAAGAACACAACTTTAGTGGTCGACTCAGACCGCATATAGCAACCTCGCTTTGGGGAATGAAATATACATGGAATTGATGAAGTGCTCTTTGGAAGACTCTCTCCCTTATAATAGAATATTGAATACCACAACAAATCTTCAAACATGTTAACAAATCAATTAAAAAAATGATTATTAAAATTAGCAAATCAATTTCTGAAATTAGAATCACAGTAAAGGAATCCTATAAGTAACACCACACACGTAAGAAATTGATAGTTGAAAAAGAAAGTATAAAAGAGAAGAAAATAATGGAAGTTCATATATATATATAAAAGTGGCATGAGCTAGGCTAGGGTTTACTTTCGTTTAACGTTAAAAATTATTCCATAAGTGTTAGTTTGAGTAAAGAAATTCAAGTACATTTTATCTTTAAAAATCATTCGAAAATATTATAGGATATTCCGTTATTCTTTCTTAATTTATAATTATTTCTCATAAGTTCAATCGTATATTACATATTTAAGGCGAAAATCACGTTAATCTATTAACACAACATATTCAAATTCATAAATAAAGTTTCTTAATTTTTGTTTGTAAACAAAAAGCTTTTAATTTTAAAAGACAATCTCAACATATTTTTGTGTACCAAAATTTGCTCAATTTAAAATATTTGAATTTTATCATGATATTAAACGATTACGATCTTTATGATTTTTGTTCGTTATTAGACATATTAGTATGATTTTTTATCATATTTTTTTCAATAACAAATCAAATTATAATACCTTAATATATTTGTGAAGAAAAAAACAATTAAGGGAGATATATATAGTTACCTTGAAATGAGGATACAAAGATTGCAAAACAAATTTAGAACGTGAGATTACAAATATCATATTGGGAATTTGGGATAAAAAATTTTAAAAACATAAAATTATTGTGGTTGAAGCTATCCCATATATTCTATACATATATAAAAAGTATCAATGTTTTTTAAAACTTGCTTAACAAAATTATTAGATCAAGAACAATTGTATATACTAGATTTTTAACCCACGCTACGCGTGGATCTGTTTTACCGATGTGTTTAATTAAAAAATTTTCCAAAACATAAATAATTACTTACCATAATTACTAATAAAAATTCAACATAAATAGTAATCTATATCAATAACCTTTTTTTATGTTCGTAGAGAATTTATCATATATGTAATGTTTTAGCTATGATTGTGGCATGTATTTGAAACTGTAATGATTTCTTGTGAACATCTATAAATTTTCAATATTTAAATAATTTTATAGTTCCCAAATCTTTTTTAAAAGAAATATTTCAAACATATTTACTCTCGGTTATGTTTGATCTTGCAAATATCAGTTTGAGTGTTCCTTCTTGAGTTTATTCCGGGAAGAAATTAACATTGTTGGCAAGTAAGAGAATGACATAAAGAATTTGGTTTATTTTTAACCGGTTTAGATTTTCTATATTAATGTATAGCAAGAACAATTATTTTGACATATAAAAGGAGATTTTTTTTTAGACTGAAATTATATCTCAAATTAAAACAGAATTTGCGTATACGTGCGGGTATATTTTTAAATTTTGTATTGAATGAAGTATGTTAATGTTATGTATCAACTATCTGTCCGTTATGCAACATTTTTGAGTTTGTTTTACATAATTTTGAAGATATTTTTTTAATTCTACTTTGATTGGTTATAAAATTGACTACCCCTTAGTTGATTTGAATGAAAATCTAACAATAAAAAAGAGTTATTACAATTTAGAAGTATGATGAATATTTTTGATCTTAATATGTTTTATTGTATTTTGTTTTCTTTTGGAACCAAGAGGTTCTAGATTTTAGGCATATAGTAAGTACCTTCGATTGGGGATAATAACATGTTAATTACCTCTTCTATTAAATAGTGAGATTCGAACTTGAGATCTTGAGGATCTTGAGAGCTATACATGATTAACTGATTAGAGTTATTGACAGGAGTATCTTTATTGTTGTTGGTTAGTTGATAATAATAAATTTTATTTTGGATTGTAGTGATGTTTTTATTTTCAACGTTTAGAATCATCAAACATATGTACGATATTTCTTGAAAGCCTTTTGAGATATTATTTTTTTAGTGTTATCAATTCATGTCTTGGACCCGGTAATATATACTCAAGTGATGTTTATCCCAGCATCATATTTTTTCGAGTTATAACATAATGTATCAACAAACATATGACGCATCGAATTTTTGCAACTTTGTAAGAGAATGATGTCTCGAGTTTTAACCCAAAATAAACTGCAAGTGTACAGACAAGAGCAGTAGTATAAGAGGTATCGAATCCACAGAGACCAAGGTTACACTATGAATTTATAGGTTCTAAAATAAAGCTAAGATAAATTAAATAGTTGGAAATGGTAACGAGCAGGTGCTCAATGCAATAGAGCAGGTGCTTGGAATAAAAATCGGATTAAAAACAGATGATAAAAGCACTAAGCCGAGATGATTCTCCGGTGACTTCGGATACTTAGGTTGAGCATCTATTTAGGGTTTAATTGAACACGGTCAAGAACTCAAACATGAATGTAATATTGCCCCGCTTTCGGCGGTGTATCAATATCTTTGTCTACAACCTAAATACCTAAACTTCCGAGTGGATTTAGTAATGAAGTAAACAAGCTTTAATGCAATGGTTCGATATGTTCACACTCGATGGCAACGATCAATGGCGTTTTGGTTACCACCGAATGCTCATCAATGGTAATTCTAGCAACCTATATCATTTTCGGTGAATAGATTAAACCTAGAGATCATAGACTAAGTGATCAAGTTAGCCTAAGCGTTAAGATTTCCTAGAGATGAAGACGTAAGATTACCCTATTTGGCTCAACCATCTAAGATCCTAAATCACCATTGAAATCACCCCAACTTAGTTATGAAACTACTCGGACATGGTCAAATCAAATGCAACAATCAATAGATAAGAATTCATAATGGAAAATGGAGAATGAAAGGGGGTTTAGAATTCTTCTCTAGATGATTATTGGATGATGATTCGGAAATGAACAAGAGACTTCAATGGTGGAAGTGATGATTCGGATGATGAAGAACAAATGAAGAACAAATTACTTTTTATTAAAAACGTGAGAAGGAACTCTAAGTTTTTCTCAATATTTCGTGATACAGGGCTTCCTTCTTCATTCAGAAGTCATTCTTTTAAATACAAGGAAAAGCATTAAAAAAACAAAAGATATCTTTTTAAGCAAAAGAAGGAAAGTAAGTAGAAATCCCATTTATGATTAAAATCAATCATCTCCCTAATGAAAATGGATTGATGTTGACTCATTAACTCCTGGGGATCGTGTGGGCCATCAGATGAACTCGGCGGCCACAGCTTTATTAGGTTTAGGTTCTGGTGTCTTGGTGCGAGCAGGTGCTCGCTCGGACCGAGCAGGTGCTCGGTAGAGTGAAAACTCTTCTTTTTGCTCCAATTCTTCTCCTTTTCTTCATAGAGCTCCAGCAGCCCCAAATTATGCTCCAAAGCATTATAGGACCTGAAAAGACATCAAAAGGAAACAAAAAGACAAGAAAAACAACACAAAACCATGGGTGAATTAGGCTAAAAACCTAATACATCAACTCCCCAGGACTTGCCTTTTGCTTGTCCGCAAGCAAACCAGAAAAGTTAAATCCGGAGAAGGGGTTTGAAAGTGGGAGCTCAAATCCAAAAGAAGCATCGAAGGATTCAACAACATGTCCTAACAAGAACTAATGCGATGCACAAGAAATCTTACTCAAGAAGCTTTCGCCATACTCATCTCTTATCAAAACATTACTCCAAATCCTTAGACTCAAAAAAAATCATGCAATCAACAAAAATTCAACTCTTTAACATTCATTAATGTGTTTGGTGCGGTCTCACAATTGGAAATTGAATCAATACCATTTGGCTAGGTCGAAGAAGGCTTTTAAGTGAGGTAAAGAGGCGGTTCATATTCCTTTTGGTGGCTAACTCTCAAATGCAAGTGTCACATTTAGCAAAAGCAAGAAAGAAAAGAGACAATTGATGCATACAAGGCTAGGAATCAAAATTTCTACCCATAATCCCACTGTTGCAATCTTTCATCTCTCTTTTCTCACTACCCAATCGTTTAAACACTAGCCATTTTCGGCCAACCTTTCAAACTTCCTCTTTTTTCTTTAAATCTCCGAATCTTAGGGAATTTCTTTTCTTAACATTAGCTCTTTCTATCCTAGCATTCCAACATATTTTCTTCTTTTGATTTATTCTAAAAGAATGCTAAACCAATGTTTCCCGTTTCAAACACTTAGAGCTATATATTTTTCTTCTTAGTTTCCTTCCCTAGAACTTATTCTTTCTTTTCTTTCTTTTCACACTCAACCACAAACCCAAAGATATTCAATAAAGCATTTAACCAATTCGGTTCCATTCCCCACCTAAGACTAGTCTTAGACACAAGAAACTAGTCTATTGGAAACTTTGCCTTGTCGTCTCTAATGCTTGCAAGATTTTGCCAATGCAACACAAAGAAAAAGGCCTCACTCAAAGAACATATGCAAGGGCTTGAACAAAATGGTCGGGTTTAAAAGGTGTGGTACTATCCTCATCTAAAAGATGAACTTAGATCGAGATAGCCATTCAAATCAAGATAAGAGTGGTAAAAATAAGGCAAACATGATTTGAATGTCAAGTGTTTATCCATAGTTATGATCCAAAGTCCAAAAGTGAGAAAAAATTAATCAAGGTTAAGTTTAAGTTGATAGAGTTGAATCTAGATCATGCAAGTTTCAAATGAGTTGGGATTTTCAAAGAAATAAGATTCAAGTATGGATGAGCCTCTACTTCATGATTGCTAATGCATCGAAAAAGTTCTAATGAGGGCATATCATGGAATCCTAAGATGAGTCTTTACAAGGAAATTTCATCATTGCTCCCTATGCAAATGCAATCCTAAGATGCTCTAAACTCAATCCTAGCATGAAAAAGATAATAAAAATGGTAATGCCATGAGAAACTATATGCTTTTTTTTTTTTTTTTTTTTTTTTTTTTTTTTTTTTTTATGAAGAACAAAAGAAGCAAAACAAACCAATTAAACATTAATCCACTCCCCCGGACTTAACTTTCACCGTCTCGGTGAAAGAAAAGTGCCAAAAGAGTAGATTAAAACAAGTTCAAATAAAAATCAAAATAAAACGAAAATGGTATAAACAATGAAAATAGAAGGGTGAAAGTGGATATCACCTGGAAGTAGCGTTGTCTCCATCGTCATCTGTCCTCCTCCTTCGTCGTGCAGGCTGGTCCGAGTCTGAATGTGAGCGAGCAGGTGCTCGCTCTGAACGAGCAGGTGCTCGCTGGGTTTCAGTTTCTGGAACTTGGCAGCAGCCTCTGGACAGTGCCTGCATGAGCCTTTGAAGGAGGCTGTTGTTCTTCCTAGTGGATTGGATCATCCACCTCCTGTACTCAACATCGTTAGCATCATCATTAATCGGAGGAAGATCAAACTCACCTTGTGATGGTGTGTCATGGTAAGGAAGAGCAAGGCGAGGAACCGAAGGGCCAGCATCCTCGGAGTCAATTGGAGGTTGCCTCGATGTGCTTCGACGTGATGTGCTCAGGCGGGAAGCGGAGGAGGGTCGGCTCGGGTTTGGTACCAAGTAGTGCGGAGGAGGGTTAAACGCAAGATCATCAAGGGAAGAGAGTTGCGTGATTTCCAAGTTGGGCAGCTCCACATAGCTCGCCTCACCGTTTCCATTGAAGAATTGGTAAGTTGACGGTTTGATGATGATTTTGGAAAGGAGCAGGTGCTCCATATCAATGCGCCTCATCTCCGGGACGTAGGAAGAGTTTGAAAGATCCACCCTTAAACGGCGGAATAGCGGGGTGAGCAAGCTTCCAATACGTTCCGTCCTTGGTCCTCTGTTTGTTGCGGTTGTGTTGTCTTTGATCGCACAAATCATCTCCGCGAAGCGTATACCCAAGTTGGACCGGTATTTCTTAAATTGGCTCGAATCTCCGTCACCTACAATAGGACCACACCCCAACAATAACAACAATAATTCATCGGTGTGAACTTTGTTACCTACGACTCTTCCAAAGAGCATGTTGCTCAATATCCTTGCCACGATACGGAGTGAGGGGTGGCGAAGGCGGTTTTGGCTCGCCGAGTTTGAGGAGTAGTCACCCGAAGCGATTAGACCCCAAAAGGTCTTGGCTTCTTGGAACCTCTTCGAACTTGATAGCTTTGTGTCCGTCTCATAGAACCCATACGCTATGCAAAAATCGAGCATGGAGATAGCGTACCTCTTTCCTCCAGCAAAGAAAGAGAATGTGGCCTCCTCGAATGAAGGCTTGTCGGGGTTTACGTATGAGAGAGTGGCGGTTGCTAGGCATTGCCTAGTGAGATCGGGATAGAGCACATCTTCCTCTAGAGCAAAGGCCATGCAACGAGCATTGTAGAGTATGCTCCTCACTTGTTGTTGAAGACCAAGTTCGACCAATGTTCTATCGCACATGAACCGAGTAGGTTCGAGATGAACTTGGAGGAGTTGGTTGTAGTAGAAGGCGTCGATTTCGTCCCAAGAGTCCGGTGAGGACATTGGGAGTCCGGCTTGGTCAATTTCAAACGGTTCGCCTTCCGGTCTAGGCCATGGAAAGGTGAGTGGAGAAGCGGTTGCGGAGGTAGAGGCCTTACCCTTGCCTTTTTTCCTTGTTGGAGAACTTTGTTTTTGGAGCCATGGCGAATGAGGAGAGGCGGAGAGAGGTGGTATTACGGAGGTGATGCTGTGTTGAATTTTCCGAGTGAGCAGGTGCTCGGTCGTGAGATTTCTTGAGCGGCGGCGAGGGAGTTGGAGAGATTGAGAGAGAGGTGAGTAATTTGGGAGTTGGAAGCTTGAGGGATTTTCGGTGAGAGGAAGATGAAGGATGTGAGTGGTCTTGAAGAATGGGAGAGATGGTGATTTAATGGAGAGGAGTTATGGTGATTGTGGCGGTTTCAAGGGAGTGGGGGTATGGTGAGATGGTCGGCAGTTTTGGGGAAGAGGGAGGCAAAAAGGTTTGTCTTTATCTACAAAAAGAGAGAAGATGTTAGTAGGGTATTGGGAAAAAGAAAGAGAAATAAATGGAAAAATTAAAAGAAATGGAAATAAAATTAAAAATGAAATAAAAATTAAATGGAAAACCCCCTCTTCCTTTTCTTTATCATTCCCCCTTTTTTTTTTTTTTTTTTTTTTTTGGCAGGGCTGGACGAGCAGGTGCTCGGTCGGTCCGAGCAGGTGCTCGGCTAATTTTTACCCTTTTTCGCAGAACATAAGTACTGAAAACACAAGTTGAATGTCAGTAATAAAAGGAATTGAAAATCGAATTATGTACAAGAAATCGTACCGGTGGGTTGCCTCCCACCAAGCGCTTGGTTTAAGTCGTTAGCTCGACTTTGGAACCTTTTAGGCTCGAGGAGGGTCACTAAAAGTGACGGAATCAACTTCTCCTATGTATGTATCCGCAAGGTATGGCTTGAGACGTTGACCATTAACAACAAAATCACCTCCTTTAGTGTTCCACAATACTACGGCTCCATGTGGTTTCACTTCTTTTATAGTGAACGGACCGGCCCATCTCGACTTTAGCTTCCCTGGAAACAACTTAAAACGAGAGTTAAACAATAAGACTTGATCGTTAGGAGCAAAGTTTCGAGGGATAATCTTCTTGTCGTGGTAAGCTTTGGTCCGTTCCTTGTAGATTCGGGAATTGTCATAGGCGAGATGCCTAATCTCTTCTAACTCATGCAGCTGCATGGATCTCCTCTCGGACGCACTAAGGATGTCATAGTTAAGCCGCTTGACAGCCCATGCCGCTTTGTATTCCAACTCTACTGGTAAATAACATGCCTTCCCATACACCAAATGAAAAGGCGTTGTCCCCAACAGAGTCTTATATGCTGTCCTATATGCCCACAAAACGTCATCTAGCTTATTTGCCCAATCCTTACGCGTCGTACCGACCGTTTTCTGCAGGATACTCTTTATTTCTCTGTTGGAGACCTCAACTTGTCCACTAGTTTGAGGGTGATAAGGAGAAGCAACCTTATGTGTGACTCCATTCTTTCTTAATAAGTTCTCAAAAACCCTGTTAATGAAATGTGAACCTCCATCACTTATCACAACCCTTGGAATTCCGAATCTAGGGAAAATCACCGTCTTGAGCATCTTAGTAACTACCGCAGCATCACAAGTCGGGCTAGCCTGTGCTTCGACCCACTTGGAAACATAGTCAACGGCTACAAGTATGTACTTGTTCGTATAGGAGGAAGGGAACGGTCCCATGAAGTCTATACCCCAGACATCAAAAACCTCTACTTCCAAGATGAAATTTTGAGGCATCTCATTGCGCTTACTGATGTTCCCTTGCCTTTGACATGCGTTACATCGAGCAACAAACCTATTCGCATCCTTCAACATCGTTGGCCACCAAAGACCGGCTTGAAGCACCTTCGTAACCGTCTTGAATGTGGCAAAGTGTCCGACATACGATGAACCGTGACAATGGTACAAAATCCCAGGGATCTCTTCCTCCGATACACATCTTCTATACAGCCCATCCGAACATTGCTTGTACAAGTACGGCTCATCCCAATAGTATCGCCTAACATCTCGAAAGAACTTCTTCCTTTGGCTTCCCGTTAGGTTTTCCGGAATCTTGTCAGCAGCCAAGTAGTTAGCAAACTCTCCAGACCAAGGGAAACTCGAAGATTGGACTGTCTGAATTGATCCACAAAAACTCTCCCGAGCAGGTGCTCGGTCGGGCCGAGCAGGTGCTCGCTCAACTTCTGGAAATTTTTCGCAGATCGAATAAATGCGCTCATCTGGCAGACTATCCTCCATGGGTGTCTCATCTTCAACTTGCAGCCTGCTCAAATGATCAGCAACCCCATTCTCGGACCCTTTCTTGTCCTTGATCTCTAAATCAAATTCTTGAAGCAAAAGGATCCATCTCAATAGCCTAGGCTTGGCATCTTTCTTGGTCAGCAGGTATTTCAACGCAGCATGATCGGTGTGAACAATTACCTTAGAACCGACGAGGTATGATCTAAACTTCTCAAATGCGAAAACAATCGCCAATAACTCCTTCTCGGTAGTAGCATACCGACATTGAGCATCATCCATCGTCCGGCTAGCATAATATATCACATGGAGCTTCTTGTCCTTCCTTTGACCAAGCACAGCTCCTACAGCAAAATCACTCGCATCCGTCATGATCTCAAACGGTAAGTCCCAATCCGGTGGTTGAACTATCGGTGCACTAACCAAGGCACCCTTGATAGTGTGAAATGCAGCCAAACACTCTCTATCAAAGTCGAACTTGACCTCTTTACACAACAATCTAGTGAGAGGCCTGGCAATGTTGGAGAAATCCTTGATGAAGCGACGGTAGAACCCGGCGTGGCCTAGAAAGCTTCGGATTCCCTTGACCGTAGTAGGCGGTTGTAAACCCATCATGACTTCTATCTTAGCCTTGTCAACTTCTATTCCTTTCTCTGAAATTCGGTGCCCAAGTACTATCCCATCTCGGACCATAAAATGGCACTTCTCCCAATTGAGAACTAGATGTTTCTCCTCGCATCTCTGTAATACCCTGCACAAATTGGACAAACAAACAGAAAAAGAACTCCCATATACAGAGAAGTCATCCATAAATACTTCCATAATATCTTCAATTAAATCGGTAAAAATGGACATCATACAACGTTGGAATGTAGCTGGGGCGTTGCACAAACCAAACGGCATCCGACGGTATGCGAATGTGCCATACGGACATGTGAACGTCGTCTTTTCCTGATCGTCGGGATGGATAGGTATCTGAAAAAATCCTGAGTAACCATCTAGAAAACAGTAGTAAGGGTGATTAGCAAGACGTTCAAGCATTTGATCAATAAATGGCAAAGGAAAATGATCTTTGCGAGTAGCAGCATTCAATTTCCTATAGTCTATGCACATTCTATGACCGGTTACCATTCTAGTTGGAATCAATTCATTTTTCTCATTCCTAATTACCGTAATACCTCCTTTCTTGGGCACAACATGCACAGGGCTTACCCACTTACTGTCAGATATAACATAAATTACACCAGCATCTAGAAGTTTCATTATCTCTTTCTTGACGACATCCTTGAGACTCGGATTTAACCGTCTCTGATGTTCGACAGAAGTCATTGATTCATCCTCTAGATTTATTCTGTGCATGCACAAGTCAGGAGATATTCCAGTGATATCATCAAGTGCATATCCTAGAGCCTTTCTATACTTCCTCAATTCACATAGCAACAAGGTAATCTCTACATTATTCAATTCCGCATTCACTATAACATGATATGTAGAGTTAGGACCGAGAAATGCATACCTGAGCCCTGCTGGGAGGGTTTTCAACTCTACCTTTGGAGCTTTCAGCTCGCTCCAAGATCCGGTGATGTTCTGATTTTCGGTCCGAGCAGGTGCTCGGTCTGAACGAGCAGGTGCTCGTTGGGAGTCTGACAGAACATCGATCTCTGTGTCCTCGGTCAGACTCAGGAATTCATCTTCTTTTTCTATTCTGACGTTGGAATCCAGACACTTGGCAAACCCTTGGGTGTCTTCACTCAGAAAACCGTGTTCACCTTCGGCTTTTGTCAACGCAACTTCAAGTGAGTCCTTAGCTAGGATCTCCTCAACTACATCTTCCGACATCTCGGGATCATCATGGATTACGAATGTTTGCCCATCAATCATCGGCTTCTTGAGCATCTTACTCATCTCAAAACGCACCACCATATCTCCGAGACGGAGGTCTACTATACCTTGTTCAACATCGATGATTGCACGCGCCGTGTTTAGGAATGCTCTCCCCAAAATCAGTGGGTCCTTTGGTTCTTCATCGAGCTCTAGAACCACGAAATCGGCTGGGATTAGAGTGTCCCCTATGCGGACGTGTAGATCCTCGATTATACCTACAGGAAGTTTAGTGGATCTATCTGCAAAAATCAAGGAGATCTTAGTTGGTTTGAAATCGGTAAAACCTAAACGTTTAGCAACAGAATAAGGCATTAAATTAACACTTGAACCCAAGTCTACCAATGAGCATGCAAACGTGCACGACCCAATCTTTACCGATATAACAAACCTTCCGGGATCGCTTCTCTTAGTCAATACTTTACTCTGAAGTATGGCGATACATTCTTTGGAAACCATCATCACATTCTCCTCTTGCACAACTTTTCCAGAAATCAGCTCCTTCATGTACCGTTTGAGAGAAGGTACCATTTGAACCGCATCAACCAAAGGAAGCTTTACTTCCAAACCCTTAATCATTTCCTTACACTTAGCATCCTCCAAATCCTTCTTAGATTTCTTGGGAGGCACTGGGTAAGGCACCCTAGGCACATAGACTTGCTCCGGTGGAGTTTCTGGGATTTTTGCGGGAGCATTCTGAGCGAGCAGGTGCTCGGTCGAGGGAGCAGGTGCTCGCTGGGGTGTTTTCTCCAGATTGATCAGAACAGCAGCTGGTGGTGTTCCTGAGTTAGAACCAGTCTCCTTGTGCGCCACATCTTCTGCCGAATCATCTTCTTGGGCCGGTTGCTCAACAACTTTCTCCTTGGCCCTTACTTGAGAGGTTGTGGCCCTAGGTGGTGCCAACATTTTTCCGCTTCTTAACTCAACAGCATTACATGGCGAATACTCCTTCCTAGGGTTCGCTTCACCACGGCCAGGAAGAGCTCCAACCGGTCTTTGAATAGCCTCGGCCGTTTGAGCCACTTGTGTATCCAACTTCTTCACATGTGCGGTCACGGCATCATATTTTGCATTAAGATCCTTGTACATGTTGTCCACCTTGTTGCCCAGCTCGGATGCCGTCTGCTGTTGGTTGGCCATGAGTTGGTGGATGAGACCCTTCAAATCATCTTGTTGAGATATAGGTGCGGAAGTGGTTTGTGGTTGGTTCGTTGCTTGGAACCGATTCTGACTTTGGTTGGGAACGAATTGCTTTCCTTGAGCGTTGGTGGAGTAGAACTTCTGATTTGTACCCACTTGTTGCGGATAGACTTGGTCTTGGGGGTTCTCCACATTGGTGTTGCGGTAAGAGAGGTTGGGATGGTTTCGGTAGTTGGGGTTGAACCCACGGTTTTGGTACCCTTGGCCGTTCACATAGTTAACTTCCTCTACTCCATCATTCTGATCATCCACAAACTCTTGAGAGATAGGGGCAGCCCCGTCTTCTTCCATTAACTTAACCGGCCTTTGAGTCTCTCGTAGAAGCAAGTTCACTTTAGCGGTCAAGTCATCTATCTTCTGGGAGTCAACACTATTGACTTTCTTGGTCCTATCGTACTCGGGAGCCTTGTTGTTGGAGCTTGAGGCAAGGTTCTCGATTAGCTCAAATGCACCTTCCTTCGTCTTGGTCATAAAGTCCCCATTACTTGCGGCGTTCAATGCGTTACGATAATCCCAATCGACTCCATCCTTGAAACCGTGATGAGGACACTCCCTCTTATACTCCTTGAGTCTTTCCCAAGCTTCACCAAAAGCTTCTCCGGAGTGTTGTTGAAAGGATGCAATCTTGTTCCTCAAAGCGGCCGTTTTGGACTTCGTATAGAAATGATCCGAGAACGCGGATCTAACCTCATCCCAAGTCCTCAATGAACCAGCCGGCAGCGACTTCAACCATCTTTGTGCCTTGTCCGCGAGAGAGAACGGGAACAACTTACACTTCAGAAACTCGGTTGGAACACCATTAGAACCCGTAGTACTACAGATTTCCTCAAAGTTTTCAATGTGGTCCATAGGTATTTCAGCGGGTAATCCATGAAACAGATGCTGCTTCACCAATGAGATCAACTGAGCTTTGACCTCATAATCTTGTCTCTGAATGGTAGGGATGACGATGGCCGAACGGTTTTGATAAAACGCATGGGGATTATCCGAATCCCCTATGGTTGGCTGACCCCGCGGCTGTTGCCTTTGCAACTGGGTGATTTGATCTCTCAAAATCTGTAACTGAGCATTCGTAGCTTCCTGATCTGCCATGTTTTCTGTGCGAGCAGGTGCTCGTTCGGTGCGAGCAGGTGCTCGACGGCGATTCTGACGTTCGAGATGAGCGAGTTCTTCGTTCGTAAAATTAACTAGATCTTCGTTAAGGTTTCTCCTCGTTCTTCTACTGGTCATACACCTGAAACATAACAAAATAAACAAAAAACACAAAATTTAGCAAAATTCTTAGACTATATATAAAACCAAAATTCAAAGGTAACGTTATTGTTCCCCGGCAACGGCGCCAAAAACTTGATGTCTCGAGTTTTAACCCAAAATAAACTGCAAGTGTACAGACAAGAGCAGTAGTATAAGAGGTATCGAATCCACAGAGACCAAGGTTACACTATGAATTTATAGGTTCTAAAATAAAGCTAAGATAAATTAAATAGTTGGAAATGGTAACGAGCAGGTGCTCAATGCAATAGAGCAGGTGCTTGGAATAAAAATCGGATTAAAAACAGATGATAAAAGCACTAAGCCGAGATGATTCTCCGGTGACTTCGGATACTTAGGTTGAGCATCTATTCAGGGTTTAATTGAACACGGTCTAGAACTCAAACATGAATGTAATATTGCCCCGCTTTCGGCGGTGTATCAATATCTTTGTCTACAACCTAAATACCTAAACTTCCGAGTGGATTTAGTAATGAAGTAAACAAGCCTTAATGCAATGGTTCGATATGTTCACACTCGATGGCAACGATCAATGGCGTTTTGGTTACCACCGAATGCTCATCAATGGTAATTCTAGCAACCTATATCATTTTCGGTGAATAGATTAAACCTAGAGATCATAGACTAAGTGATCAAGTTAGCCTAAGCGTTAAGATTTCCTAGAGATGAAGACGTAAGATTACCCTATTTGGCTCAACCATCTAAGATCCTAAATCACCATTGAAATCACCCCAACTTAGTTATGAAACTACTTGGACATGGTCAAATCAAATGCAACAATCAATAGATAAGAATTCATAATGGGAAATGGAGAATGAAAGGGGGTTTAGAATTCTTCTCTAGATGATTATTGGATGATGATTCGGAAATGAACAAGAGACTTCAATGGTGGAAGTGATGATTCGGATGATGAAGAACAAATGAAGAACAAATTACTTTTTATTAAAAACGTGAGAAGGAACTCTAAGTTTTTCTCAATATTTCGTGATACAGGGCTTCCTTCTTCATTCAGAAGTCATTCTTTTAAATACAAGGAAAAGCATTAAAAAAACAAAAGATATCTTTTTAAGCAAAAGAAGGAAAGTAAGTAGAAATCCCATTTATGATTAAAATCAATCATCTCCCTAATGAAAAGGGATTGATGTTGACTCATTAACTCCTGGGGATCGTGTGGGCCATCAGATGAACTCGGCGGCCACAGCTTTATTAGGTTTAGGTTCTGGTGTCTTGGTGCGAGCAGGTGCTCGGTGGAGTGAAAACTCTTCTTTTTGCTCCAATTCTTCTCCTTTTCTTCATAGAGCTCCATCAGCCCCAAATTATGCTCCAAAGCATTGTAGGACCTGAAAAGACATCAAAAGGAAACAAAAAGACAAGAAAAACAACACAAAACCATGGGTGAATTAGGCTAAAAACCTAATACATCAGAGAACACAAAGTAGACGTAGATATTTTAAGGTTTTTTCACTAACTTAAAAATTTGGTAACATTACACCCTCCATATATATGTTAACGCATTATATGCATAAACCAAGAAAGCTATTTGAAACTTTGATTCCACCTATTGGCTTTTTTGCTCGAAATTTATTTTGGTTTTGAGGCCTTAGCCGATTACATGCTTCTTTTGTGAGTTGACAATATTCATTTTGATTAACCCTTGGAGGGGTTTCTTTCTTGAAGTTATCAACACAATCAATTTGTTTAGCTGAGCATAAGAGATGAATCTTTAGATTTATTAACGGAAACAGAAATTTGAAATAGTATATATGTCGAGAAAAATATTTTCTCACCACAAACCGGCAAATCACCAACGAACCTTACCAGATCACTGATGTTTGTTTTGATGAGGGAAAAATAACGCAAATCATAAGCTACACGCGGGTTTAAATTTTTTTTTTTATATCTTAGCTAAATGTATTCTTTCTAAAAATCAAATGTACTTCTTTAAAAAACATACATCCTTACGTTATCGCCTTATATGCATTTACAAATACTATTGCCTCCCATCTTTCTTGAATTAACATTTTTCTTTCACGAACCATAGAAACTTCGTTGCTTGGTTAAGATTTTTGAAGTGGGGACGTTAAAATCTTTTGTTTTACAATTTTATTAAATTTAGCGACAAAATTTTTATTTAGTTATTTATTTTTATGTTTTCGTTATTTTGTTTAAATATAATAAATATGATTTAAAAGCACATGCAAAATTTTGTTTGGTTTTGAAGCATTTGATTCAAAATATATATTTATCAAATGGCATGGTGTAAAACTTTATTTTTTACATGTGGTATGCTAAAAAAATTGTATATCATTCTCTTTATATTATAATTCATGAATAATCCATCAACTTCTATTTTTTATGTATATAAATATATACTTGTTATAAATTTTAAGTAATGGCACTATAACACTTTTAAATTTTCTATCATACTTACTTATATAAAATTCAAATATAACATTTTGAATTGTATATTACAAATTTTCAGTTTATTATATATTCAGAATGATCACCTCATTATTTCATATTTAGTAAGATAGTTCAATATCATTTTACTGAAATAATATATCTTAGTTCTGTTTAAGTCGCCTAACCTCTTAACAATCGTTTGACATTCAAAATATTTAGTTTTTTCGATTTATTGATATCGTTTATTCATATTTTTATGTATATTCATTTTACATATTTTCAGTTTTTAAATTGAATATGTAAATTTTTCTTCCATCGCTCATAATATATATATATATAGTTTTAATTTTGTATTAACAAAAATAAAATACTCAAATACTTTAAATGTACTATTTTAATCATTTATTGACTTATTTTCGTTTTTCCCTTTAGTTAGATTTTTTGGTAAATTTAAGTAACAATAAATATACATAAACATGATTAAAGGAAATTTGAAACTAAAATTAATTGTAAAAAAAGAAAAACTTGCCTATGTGGACACTCTAGATGGAGAGAGAACTCCCTAAATATATATAAGATTTACTATTAATATAGAACAATAAATATGTTTTGAGTGAATCGAAATAATTTGATTATATTTAGATTTACTAATAAATATCGTTCAGGAGCTATTCATAGATTTGTTAGTAAATAATTTTTTTCCAAAAATTCCTATTGGTTGTTATTTTTCCGGAATTGGTGTAACCAAAAAGAAAAAGAAATTAGTTGCTAATTGCTAATTTATAATAAGGATCCAAAAATTATTCATGATTTTTTATTGATAGTATAATAATAATTTGTGTTAAAACATTAATTAAAGGGTTAAATCATATTTATTATCTAATTAACAACAATTATTAAATTTAACTCTTTTTAAGTCATGTCATCATTACATGTCACCATTTGTTTAGGATAAGCCAATAAAATTAAAACAACTAAGCACTTTTCACTTAGGGTTAATTTGTCTCATAACAAAGAAAAAAACTATAACAGGGGGTATGTGGCAAAATCTTAGTCATTAAATTTAGGGGTTTTAGTCAGTTTTTGAGTTATAATTTTTTTTTTTTTGGTTATTAGACCTAATTTCCTTTTCACTTAAACTACTTTGCATTTAATATTTGGGAAATCGGCCAAAAAAACCCCCAACTTTTCAGGAATCGCCAACAAAAGCTCAAACTTTTTGGGTAACCTAAAAACCCTGAACTATTTCACACGACGACGTACCGGTTAACGACCACAATTAACGGTTTCTTAACACTAGTTTGTTTTTCTGTCAAGTCAACTGACGTCGTGCTCATGGCAAGTCAACGAAAAATTCGAGCTTAAAATGGCAAATGTGAAATAGTTCAGGGTTTTTTAGGTTACCCAAAAAGTTTGAGCATTTTTTGGCGATTCCTAAAAAGTTTGGGGTTTTTTTGGCCGATTTCCCTTTAATATTTGCATAGTAAGGGGATAATTTTACATTACCCAATCAAAAGCTGCAAAATAAGTCTACAATATTTTTATTCCAACATGGCAGTTGACGCGGTGAGGGGCAGATGACACGCGGACAGCCCCACTTGCTGCAGCACAAGAAAGTTTGCACTCCAAATTCTAGGGAGCATATTTCAAATTTTCTAATTTTTTTGTGGACTCCACTTCTTTTATTTTTATTTAAATTTAGAAGAGTTATTTTTTTTTTAATTTAGAAATAGTTTAAAGAGATGAATTTACAGAAAAATGAAAATTAATATAAATATATTCAAAATCTTACTAAATAAAAAATTTAAATAATGTTTTCTGAGAAATAACTAAAATTAATTTCATAATTATATAAAAATCAATCAAATGATATATATTATATTCTTATAGACCATCATTTTTTATTTTATATGCAGTTCCAATCATCTCACAAGAGTTTGCAGATAATGATTATTTCCCAAGCTATATTCATTTTTATAAAACTACATAGGTTTAAATTGACCAAATAAAGAAAACTACAAAAAATACATGTGAATATCAAAGATATCTTTTTTTTTCGTTAAATTTTTTTTTGCCCAGGTTATCTGGGCCCCAACAAAGTGGTCCCAGCTAATACCTATATCATTGTTCTGATTATGGCGTGGTCCTGGTGACCTTACATACCGGTACACGTTATCCCATCGTTAAGGGCGTGGCAGTGACCGAGACTCGAACCCAAGTGGCGGAAGTCACAGCCGTGACCCCATTACCACCGGCCACAAGCTCTCGGTTATATCAAAGATATCCTCCAGTAGAGATTTTGGTTTATGAATATCAAAGATATCCTCCAATAGAGATTTTGGTTTACACATGTTTTATTTAAATACTATGCTTACAAGTTACAATTCAAGAAACTTCAACGAGAGAGACAGATACACCTCACTCGATATATAATGAGCCAATTTAAATACCATCAATCTGTATTATTATTCTGTCTTTTTGTTGGACAAAAAAATTAATCTGCAGTATAAAGATACGTCTAAACAAAGTCATTTTATCAATCTGAATAGCATCGGAGCTCCTTTCATGATCTGAATATCACATATTTCAATCCATCGATGAAAAACTTCTCTGCTACTCAAGCCCACCAAGTGTTCTTCAATTACAGAGGAGAGCAACTCCGATAGAATTTCGTTAGCCACCTCGTTGATGCCTTTGAGAGGCACGAGATTAAGTTCGTCGTAGACAAGTATGAGCACAGAGGCAAAGATCTCAAAAATCTCTTTGTAAGAATCGAAGAGTCGAAGATTGCGCTAGCTATCTTCTCTACCAGGTTTCGTATATAGTGTGCATGTTGAACTAACAATTAATGTACGTCTTAGAAAAAAAATAAAAATAATGCACGTACTAGCTAGAGAAGATTAACATATTAAATTAGCTATATTACATAAGCTTAACGCTCTTGCATATTTGTACGTATATGTTATATATGCTATCGTACTAATATATACTACATAGGTATGCGGAATCGAGTTGGTGCATGGATGAGTTGGTGCAGATGAAGAAACTTGCAGATCAAGGAAAGCTCATAGTCATTCCAATCTTTTACAATGTCAAGGCACAAGACGTGAGAGTACAAGAAGGTGAGTTTGGTGACAACTTCTGGAAGCTCGCAAGAAAGCCTTCTTCTAGTGGAGATCAGATCAAGAATTGGAAAGAAACTTTAGAGTGTATTTCCGACAAGATGGGTTTGTCTTTAAGAGACAAAAGGTATTGTCCACTCCCACTCAATATTCTTCTTTTTGTCCACTTATAAATTGTAAGTTCAATGTGAAGGATATTGTATGCTCTTTTTTTTTTTAAGCTCTGAAGCTGATTTTGTCAAGGAAATTGTTAAGGAGGTTCAGAGAGTTATAGCAGCAAGTGAATCCGAGGAAGACAAAAGTAATTTTGTGGTAGTTAATGGAGAAAGCTTGAGAATTGCAATCTCCATTGTATGTTTGCTAAAGCTTAATCATCAAATGTTGGAACCTAGACACGAACCAGAGGTCCTCGATCCTAAAGATCCTGAAGATCCTCAAGAGGCTTGGCAAACTTTCCCCCCAGATCACTGGGGCTTATTCATTTCATAACAACACAAAACTCAAAATTTTAAATGATAAGATTATCAAAATCCATCACAAAAGTTTTTTTTGGCCTAATAGAAATTTATTACAGTTGTATAATCAGAATTTATAGCTTTTCTAATGGTATCTAGTCAGTATGTGTGTATGTGTCTATTACTTAGATGATTTTATTTTTCTCGACGAAAGTTCTCATGGCAGATCTAAAAATCATTTTTACATGGTGCAAAACTAAAAGTTATTACTCCCTCTGTTCCCAAAAGATTGATGTTGTAGAATTTTCACAACTATTAAGAAAACACATTAATTCTTAGTTATAAATGTCTTGTTTTTTGTACTAAACAATTTTCTATTACTCTAAACCAATAGTAATTCAATAAAACCAATTAATTTGTCTTGGAATTTACAATTTATCATTATTTTTTCATTAAAGTTGTATTGAGAATGTAAAAAATCAATCTTTTTGAAATATTTGTTTTTCCTACAACATCAATCTTTTGGGAACGGAGGGAGTAAATAATACACCGTAAAATGATACATCAAAAGGGTAAGTGCCCCTCTCTTTTCTAACAAATACACTAATTTTGGAAAAGTCATGGTGGGTAAATGCCCCTCTCTTTTCTAGCTTCACTACCTCCGACCATGTTCTCAAATGCCAAAACTCAACCAAACCAAACCAGGATATATCATTGAGCCTATGTCTCTGAGACTTCATGACCCCAATATTGGTTTACCTCTAACGTCTTTGAGAAAATACCAATAGAGCTCATCAAGTTTAAAATTTCTCTTTTCTTTGTCATATACCATACTAAAAATTATTTTTTTCTTAGTCAAAACTTTTTCGTATTGATTAATTACCAGAATAATAAATTTTGTTCTGCCTTTTTAACTGTAACTTCACAAGTATGTACGTATATATTCGACTAGTTTTCATTAAAACTTAAGATATACAATAACAAATTTATTTTTGTTGGAAAATGATTAGCTATTGCTATCATAAACTAAATATTCTGAAATGCACTACTAAATTTTAGTAACTTGGAACAGAAGGACCATGTCATGACATATAGTGGTAAAATGATTGGGGAAAAGAATTTGTATTTGATTCTTTATGCGAACACTTTTAGTTCGATTGGGTTGTCCAGGGTCAGCTCTGATCAGCCGAAACACACCACGTATGAGATAGTGGGTTTCTAAAAATTAGTTTCGATCATAGCTACAAAATGTCTATTCTTTATAGAATTATGCAAAACCATTATAAGCTCGTATTGAACCATTATAAGCTCGTATTAAAGCTTATATACAAAAAGTCTATTTGCGGTTTTTCTAAACTACTCAGGACCAGCTCTGATTTGCATTCTATCAGGTTATGAAAGCTTATATACTAGAACCTATTCTTTATAGAAATATGCAAAACCATTAAAAGCTCGTATCTCTATATTTCTAGTACAAATGAAAAATATATTTTATGATTTTATCAAGTGACACTCGTTACAAGATTATGTTTAAAAGCAACATTTGACACATGTTAAAACTTTCGATTTGTTAGTGAAGTATTCGTTCCTTGTTGTTCATCTAATTGACTCTATTAACACAATTATATATACAACTAACATAATCATATAAACATATACACAAATCTTTTGAATTTTCACAATATCTTCTTTGATCACATGAATCTTTAGGTCTTTCTATATAATTTCACCATTCAAAATCTTAACCATATGATGTATATTAAAGTAGGCTTGTCCGAAGAGTTTCCTAAAGGGCAAATCAATAAACAATCCCGAAATGGGGAAATTCAGTCCTTTTCTCTTCTTTAATGATAAAGAAGAAAGGCATAAATGATTCGTAATCTTCACATACGAACAAGTTATGTATGTAGTTAAAAACAATTTAAAGAAATTTTTGTATTTGTTGACAAAAAAAAAAATTTGTATTTGAGTTGGGGTTATGTTCCACCGATCCACTAGCTCGTGTTAAAAGACAGTCTTGTCTGTTCTTTACAGCAGCTCCTTGCATAATTTCATAGTTTAGCTCTTCAATCAACTAGTGGTTTATATATTTGCTTCGGTTTGGTTTGGATCATTTTGAATTCGGTTGATACGGTTCGGTTTAATTTGGTTTGGTTAATTTGCCCACCTCTAGTTTTGAGTTAAAGTGGGTCCAAATACACGGGGAACAAATAGAAAAAATACATATCACATACTTTTCAAAGAAAAAGTTGACCCAAATACCCAATTGACCATCAAGATCAAAAACAGAGGGAACATCTCTTAAGGTTTTTTTTTTTTTTTTTTCCGTCTGGATAAAATTGCATTAATACTAAAACCACCAACCTGTAATTACAACTTATAGTCATAGATTTGGTATCATCACAACCACAACCTAGACCTCCAAGAAATGGTTAGACCTACAGGCATAAAGACCCTGCCTCAAAATCTACGAAAGTCTAACCCTCCAAAAACCTACTCAAGCCTTTGCCTCCTCAAGAAACACATCTTGTAACCACAAAGGGTAACCAATAGCCACATAGGACTGAAAACGTGATCCTATGGTTACACTTTGTGCTATTCGAAAGGCACCCATATTATCCTTGTGATCTTCCTTCTCAATCCTCCATTCAGCAATTGAACCAAGAGCTTTCTTCATAGCCTCTCCATAACATTTGAAATTTGGCCAAGCCTTCGGTCTCAACAAAGCTCCTACCAACTCTGAATCCTGAAAAGCAAAAATGACCTTGTCCATATGTAAGCTCTTTATGCTCTCCACCACCCATTCGAAAACTTTTAGATTAAAATCTTGTTTATTCTCTTCAGTATCAAAAGCTTTTCTACTGTCCATATGTAAGGTTTTAAATGAAGATATTACATTCCTCTCCGTTCCAACTTTTACTTTTTTGGGGTATAAATGTTTATACTATTTTTGTTTTTTGAAAAAGAAATAAAAGCTATAGACTACTCAATACATCATCATGATCCAACCCAAAAATATACTCCCTCCGTTTCACGAAGATAGATTTTTTGAGTTTTTTAGTTTGTTTCATGAAGATAGATTTCCATAAAAGATTGTAGTTTTTAAAAAAAAATATCAAATACTATTGGTTGAGATGTCTTAAAAACTGTTTATTGTAGAAATTAATCCACTTTTTAAGGATAATAATTGTTTTTCTTAATATGTGTGAAAAACTCAAAAAATCTATCTTCGTGAAACGGAGGGAGTATATTATTGCGCAGACAATCTAAAACAAATTACAATTGGAACTCGTTACCGAAAAAGAAAGGAAGCGCATAACACAATCGATGGCTGGATGGAATAATTTAATTTTTTTACCATTTAAAAGTAATATTTGTTGTATATGAACTCCACATCATTTTACTTCATTTATTTTTATAATATGAACTATTGAACAAATTATCAAATTTGATAAGAAACAAATTGTTTTATTTATGCTCTACAATTCTATTTTCTATTCTATTATTAGATATTTTATATTATCCAATCAAAAGCTGCGAAATAGGTCTACAATACTTTTGCTCCGAAATAGGTCTACAATACTTTTGTTCCAGCAGACCAGTTGGCGCGGTAAGGGCTCAGGAAAGTTTGCACTCCAAGTCCTAGGGAGCATTTTTCAACACTTCTAAATTGCTATAAATAGAAGCCTAAACAGTTGATCAAAAAAAAAAGTTGATCAAAAAAAAAAGTTGATCCAAACAAACTCCCCTATAAAAAAAAAGATCTAAACAAACTCATTTTATCAATCTGAATATCACTTCTGCTCTCCATGACAATCTCTTCGCCTACCCAAGCCCATCAAGTGTTCTTCAATTACAGAGGAGAGCAGCTCCGTTACAATTTCATTAGTCACCTTATTGAAGCCTTTGAGAGGCACGAGATTAAGTTCATCGTAGACAAGTACGAGCAGAGAGGCAAAGATCTCAAAAATCTCATTGAAAGAATCGAAGACTCGAGGATCGCGCTGGCTATCTTCTCTACCAGGTTTCGTATAGTAGTGTGCATGTGAAACTAACAATTAATGCACGTAGTAGCTAGAGAATATTAACTAGCTATACTATACGCTAACGTGCTAATGGTGGAAATGTATACTTAGGTATGCGGAATCGAGTTGGTGCATGGATGAGTTGGTGAAAATGAAGAAACTTGCGGATCAAGAAAAGCTCATAATCATTCCAATCTTTTATAAGGTCAAGGCACAAGACGTGAGAGGACAAGAAGGTGAGTTTGGTGACAACTTTTGGAAGCTTGCGAAGGTTTCTAGTGGAGATCAGATCAAGAATTGGAAAGAAGCTTTAGAGTGTATCTCCGGCAAGATGGGTTTGTCTTTAAGAGACAAGAGGTAATTTCCACTCACACTTACTATTCTTCTTTTTTTACTTTTTTATAAGTTCCGTTTTCAAAATGTTAATGACATTGTATGATTCATGGTATACTTTTATTTTGAAGCTCTGAAGCCGATTTTGTCAAGGAAATTGTTAAGGAGGTTCAAAGAGTTATAGAAGCAATTGAATCCGAGGAAGACAAAAATAGTTTTGTGGTAAACGGAGGAAGCTTGAGAATTGCAATATCCATGATATGTTTGTTAAAGCTCAATCATAAAATGTTGGGACCTAGACACGAACCAGAGGTTGTCTTTTCTAAAGATCCTCAAGAGGCTTGGGAAAGTTTCCCCCACGATCATTGGGGCTTATTCATTTCATAACAACACAAATCTCAAAATTTGTTAGAAAGATTATTACCTTTTGAAAGTCATTAAACTTATAAACTAAGATGATGCCTAAAGTCCTAGCTTCACCGGCTTTAGGTCAGGCCGGCCCTGTTGAAATGTATGATATCAAGTTCGTCATAGACAACTACGAGGAGAGAGACAAAGTTCTCAAAAATCTCTTTTTAAGAATCAAAGAGTCGAGGATCGCGCAAGCTATCTTCTCTACCAGGTTTCGTATAGTATTGTATTGTTCATGTAAAAACTAACAATGCACGTACTAGCTAAAGAAGATTAAAAAAAAAAAATTTAGTTGTATCTATTTATTTTTATTTTTAAATTATCCGAAATCCTGTAATCCTCACACACCGAGACAGAGCATGTTATATTAGCTAGAGAAGATTAACAAATTAAATTAGCTTACATAACTCTTGTAAAAAGATGTATATGCGATATAGTATCGTACTATTGGTGGAAATGTATACTTAGGTATGCGGAATCGAGTTAGTCCATGGATGAGTTGGTGAAAATGAAGAAACTTGCGGATCAAGGAAGGCTCATAGTCATTCCAATCTTTTACAAGGTGAAGGCACAAGAAGTGAGAGGACAAGAGGGTGAGTTTGGTGACAATTTCTGGAAACTTGCAAAGGCTTCTAGTGGAGATCAGATCAAGAAATGCAAAGAAGCTTTATTCTTTTTTTATACTCTTTTATAAGCTCTAAGTTCAAAATGTTAATGATATTGTATGATTTGTGGTATACTTTTTTTTTATTTTGAAGCTCTGAAGCCGATTTTGTCAAAAAAATTGTTAAGGAGGTTCAAAGAGTTATAGCAGCAATCGAATACGCGGAAGAAGAAAATCATTGTCGGGTAAACGGTGAAAGCTTGAGGATTGCAATCGCCATTGGATGTTTGTTTCATCTTAATCATCAAATGTTGGAACCTAGACATGAACCAGAAGCTATTGTTCATGGAGATCTTCAAGAGGCTTGAAAATCACAAAAAGTAGTTATTTTTTCTTTTCTTTTTTTGCCTAAAGAAAATGAATTCAGTTTTATACTTAAAAAGTTATAATTTCTCTAATGGTAATAGTCTTAGCACAAGGAATTATTATGGAATATACCACTTTTTGCGGGATGTCTTACGAAATGTACCACAAGTACACGTGCTTTGTATTTTATACCATAGTATTGGATTCTTGTGTAGTTGGGTTTACGGAAATAACCTTCGTTGTAAGTGTCACTTGATTCAAGTTAGTGGGACCAGCCTTTAGAGAATGTGACGTAATGGATGGCGCGGGAGTTTGCTATGTCATAGTAATAAATGCTAATATGGGACGTCTTGAAAAGTAATGATCACATTTTGCATTAAACTCAAAGCAATTAAGGGGACAATACATATTCAGCTTAATCTCATAAATTTGGAGTGAGAGAACATAAGGTATCTTTACGTTCTTGGCAGAGTTCATTGATTCAAGACACAAGTTACAGGTAAATCAAGGAATTTATTACCAGATTAAGCATTCTTATGTCGTACGTAATAACAAAATTTAATGTTCAACTGTTGTAGGTGGAACAGAAATGGTATCAGATCAGGAGACAAACTCGGCTGAAGATGTTCTCGTCATTGTTGGAGAGTGGGAATGTAAAGATACAGGGTTCTGGCACTTTAGGGTGTCCCAAGATGTTTTTGCGAAGTGTGTTGGCTTGCGTCGCAGCGACAGTTTTGACATTGTCCACATGGAGGTTATTCAACAATTTGGGGTAGATAGTTGTAAGAAATATGCATTTTTATCATTCTGGAGTGAGGGAGACAGCCTCGCATTCACGCAAGTGAAAATGCCACCAGTGGTGATTGATGGAGACTGCGGGCTTGCTCTGTTCAGGAAAAAAAGGTTTCAACAACGTGACCTCAATTTGTTCTTGAGTATTAAGGACAAAGATGTTATAAATGTAATCGGCCAGTCGCTGCCTCTGTCTCTACAACCACTAGCGGTGGGTCAAAATGGAGGAGATGGTCTGTCTTCGACGCATATTCTTCCTCCAGATGACGGTATTGTGGACATCCCTCTATCATTTGAGGATTCAGAGTTCATCGGCGAGGTGGACAAGATACAAGAGGATTCTGTCCTCCGACAGAGGAGATCACGGGAATGCATTATTGATCTTTCTAAGTCTTAAGATTATGATTTTGATGGTATGACAGACCTTATTGATCGGGAGTATCCGATAGATTGGGATCCAAATAACCCTGTAAATGGTGCAAGCACAAGTAACGATGTTTCAATTGGTACTTTGAATGGAGTTGACCCACTGGGGAATTTAACTGGAACTACGGCGAGGCAGGGTACGGGGAGACATTGGTCGGTGGACAACTTTGACATACATGACAACTCTAAGATTCTTAACCAAGGTCATAGCGTGGCCAGGGACAATCTTCTAAATAGGGGACAAGATGTGGTTAACTCTGTCATATTCAACCACGATGGTAATCCAACAAGGGACCACCAACCCAACGGGGGATAAGCTGTCAGCGAGGACATAACTGGTCCATCAGCTGCACCATTACGATCTTTTCCGCCTGCTAATATTTGGGCGTGTGGTAGGGATGGCACACCTCCCAATACAGGATCATCCACGCAACCAAACCAGGGCCACAATGTCCCCATTGAATACCCATTGGTTATTGAAGACAACCCACTGATATTGATGGATTCTGATCCATTTCGTGACAACGCAAGGGGAATTGCAAAAGATAAGGCAAACATGGACCTGCGGACAGCTGGGGACGCCATTTATGTTGGGCGTGTGTATAAAAACAAGTCAGATCTTTACAGAGCATTGTCTGTGTACTCTTTGAAGATGTTATATCATTTTAAGATTGAAGCTTCGGACAAGAAGAGGGTGATAGCTGTTTGTCATGATAAGAATTGTCATTAGAGGATTTACGCAACCACTCACAAAGGCTCTGAGAATGGTTAGATTCGTACAGCTACGCTTCGTCACACATGTGATGCCGGCGCTAGATCAAAAATAGGGAAAAAGGCAACAGATTCTCTCCTTGGTGAGCTGATACAAGCAAAATATGCACATGGGAAGACTGGACCCAGGGCTTTTGAACTTCCCGAGACTTTATTAGCTGAATTGAACGTCACAATATCATATATGAAAGCTTGGTATGCAAAGGAAGTTGCTATGGGATTGGCCCGCGGTAATGTAGATGATAGTTACAACTCGTTGGCTACCCACTTCCACCTCGTCGAGATAACCAACCCGGGGACTATATCAGACATCCATACAGTCATGGTGGGCGGTAAGACTTTATTCAAGTATCTTTTCTTTGCATTCGGCGCATCCATAGCTGGTTACAAGTATTTACGCAAAGTAGTTGTCATAGATGGGACAGCAACTAGAGCCAAATACAAAGGTTGTTTAGTAGCAGCCAGTAGACAGGACGGGAACTACCAAGTCTTCCCGTTGGCATTTGGTATCGTGGACAGCGAAAACACTCCCACCTGGTCTTGGTTTTTTAGGAATCTCAAAAAAGTTGTCCCCGACCACAAAGATCTTGTGTTTGTCTCGGATAGACACGCTGCTATATACAACGGTTTGGAAACAGAGTATCCACTAGCTCATCACGTTTGTTGTGCGGTGCATCTATACAGGAATGTTGTCCACATTTTCAAATGTGAGGGGTTGGCCCAAATGGTTTCTAATGCGGCGCGAGCATATACAGTTGGTGATTTTTGCTATTGGTTTGAAGAGATTCAGGCACGTAGCCCAGAGTGTGTTGATTACCTCCTTGACATTGGGTTACCTCATTGGGCATTGGCAAATTTCTCGGGGATGCGCTATAACCTCATGAGTAGTAACATATCCGAATCTTTGAATTCAGCTCTACAAAAAGCTATGACTTTTCCCATTGTTGCAATGGTCGAATTCATTCGGAAAATGTTGATGAGGTGGTTTTTTCAGAGGAGGGAGAAAGCGCTAAAATGTCTTACGAGATGTCCACCGGAGATTGAACAGATTCTCATAGAAAATTTGAAAGAGGCAGTTGAGTATGCTGTTGTTGCGGCGGACGACTGGATCTACCAGGTGAACAACGAGGAAGGGATGTTGTTTATTGTGGACCTCAAAAAGAAGAAATGAACTTGTCATGTCTTTGATGTTTTGATGGTCCCTTGTTGTCATGTTCTTGCTGCCGTATGCATAAGGAATGTAGACTTCTACACTCTCATAGGCGAACTTTTGGAGACAAGGGTTTGGCGAAACTTGTGGGAGGAAATTGTGTTACCTCCCCCCCTTCTGCTTCAGGTAATGACACCGGACCTCCTAAAACTATGCGGGGTGCATGTCGTCCCAGAGCGATTAGGGTGCCCTCTAACGGTGATTATAACATAAGTAACAATTTGAACATGGTATGTTTTGTCATTAATGGTGCCATTTCTAAATTTGTCCTAATGCCATTGTGAATTTTATTTCATTTTGTAGAAAATGGAGGGAAGAAAGGGAAGTGCACCACATGTGGAAAGATTGGGCACAACCGTGCGACTTGCAAAAACCCCATATAGGCAAAGATGTCTTAAAATGTCTATTGTGGGTTTTGTATTTACATAAATATATGTACCCCCTTTTGAAACATTATGGTATGTAGGCTCCTAAGTATTATTAACCTTTACCATGGGGTGCCCTTTTTTTGGACATTACATGTCTTCTTGTAAACCTTTTGTAATTGGCTTTGAATTGCATATCTAATTTATAATGTTTATGGAGTTTTTATAATATGGACACCTAAATAGTTTGCTCCAGGGACATCTTTATATTTGCGCACCACATGTATGCCACGTGGGTCCGACCTGACTTGTAACGTCACATTTATATTGGTCTTTGTCTTATTATATCACGTTTGTAAAGCCATTTCTTCAATATATTCCCTCATCCATCTCTCTCGTAAACCCATTATATTACGTTCGTAAACCCATTTCTCCTATCACTCACCTAAATATTACCATGGGACGCTATAGCTACAGCCAGCCGTCGTCATCTTCAGATGATCTTAACGAGAGTTTTGATTGCTATGCTTGGCACCAAACTTGCGGGATTTCGAGCGCTTGCTTTTGCGGGGGTGGCGTCTGTGTTAGATCTTCCAAGTTGGACAGAGACAGGGCGCGGAGGTTCTACACTTGCACTCTATTAGACGATGTGAGTGCATTTGGCCTTTTTTTTTAAATGTTTGCAAGCTGTTCAAGTTGTTTGTTGTATGGGATGTCTCATATGTTTTCTATTTTCTTTCCTGCAACATAGGAAGATCCTGACCCATCTCGTTACCATCTTTTCAAATGGTGCGACGAGGCTCTGTTTGATGAGGTTCAGTCCTTAAATCGTCAGAAGATGCAACAAGATGACCGTCTCGATGCTATCGTAACCGGCTATGATGCTTAGCTTGTCCAACTCCAAGAAGTTGTCCACAGTTTAGAGAAGAGGGTGGACATGATACGCCTAAGGGGGACATCATTGTCCAAGGGTGTCATGATGATTGTTTGCGCTTGTTTTATTGTTGCCGTAGTTCGTTCTTTTTTATTTTTTGTTTAGTTCCCCTTATGTTGTGTAAACCATTATGCTTTTATCCATCTTGTATTACAAACTGGTTATCAATGTTTATGCTTTGGAAGTAACATCATATCATAGAAGGTTGATATGTTTCCGTGGTTGACTTGACCTGTGTAAATGATTAAGCCAAGGAATTAATTCGCCTTATGGACAACTTGTTTGTCATCGATGTCCACATGCAAGTCCCCTTTTTCCGGGGTAACCAAAAATTTGTTGACGTTTCCTTTTTGTGGACAATAATAAATAACAATATGTCCCTCAATGACCAGATGACCATAGCTATTACAGCAAGTCCACTTAATTACCAACATTTAACAAAACATACAGAAAGATGAGAGTCGAGAAACAAAATGAGAATAATACACAATACATGGGAATGTAAGATATATTACACAAAATGAGAATAACCACATTAGTGGATGCAATTCCACCACCTCATACAGTTCTCGCAAACTGATTCAGTGAAATGAAAGTGACAATTGCACAACCGGGAAGGTGGTCCAGCTAGATTTGGCGGCCACAGGGGGCAACGCCACCATGAACAGCATCGTGGACAAGATTGACCACTCCTGCATAATGAACAACTATTCGAAGTTGTTGGGGGATACAACAACAAATGTTGCCATGTGGAACTAAAAAGAATCCTGTTCTTGGGGCCAATGGTGTTTATGTCCCTAAACACCCGTTAAGTCACGTTTACCGCTACTTCAAAACAGGATATCATGGACTTAAACTTCTTCATGGCCATCGTAGCTTAATTATGTCGTCCACTAGATGACATAATCAGGGCGTGTAAGAAACAAAATCGAGCAAGTGGATTCTTTGTCAGCAAGTAAGTTGATACTCCGGTCAACCGCACCGTCTTGAATTGCAATCCTAAGAGCCTCGAGGTAGCAAGCTTCTTCATTGCCGGCAATGGCACAATGAACAAGTAATGCCCGATATGGTGATCCTTCATTAATACTGATTGGAATTACATCAAGATAATCAAGGGACGCCACTAACAGTACAGTCGGGCTGAGCGCAAGCTCCATCCCGTGTTTGCTCGAAGCCAAGAGAGGGCCAAGATCTGTTGCAAGCCCTTTGGCCACCAAGACGCATATTGAAATTTGGAGACTGGTTGGGAGGGAAAATAGCAAAGAAAAGTCGTCCACATTGGAAGTCGCCATGTTATTTTTTAATGAATAAGATTTGTTGGGAAAAAAACGGTATGAATGTGGTACCATATCGTTCACCTATATATTAGTAAGTTAATTGAGTGCTTTAAACTGATTAAAATGTTTATTCTTTGAAGCTATCATTACGATTACTAAGTAAGCTCTGCACCATCAGTATTAAATCCATTTAATTATTTTCGGCGGGAGTTGTCTACATCAGTATTAAGTCATAACTAAAACGTAAAGCAACTTAACACTATTGCCCGTCCCAGTTGAATAAAATGCAGGCTGCCTAAGGGTGAACGAAGTAAATATTATGGACAAACTTATTTCGCTTTTTGGAAAATGTCTATGACGGGAAATAATTTTTTCGTTTTGTATTGACCTTATTTTCTATAAATTGCATTGATTTGGATGAGAATTCTATGAACATAGTTTAGTGGTAATGAACAACGTCATACACCAATAGAATCGACGTAATACAATACTAATTATCATTAAAAAGCACAAATTGTACATCTCACCATATGTACAAAGCCATCAAAAAATTTGACCCCCTATCACCTCATTACCATCCCCCATACAAACAACACGCATAATGTAATGTGTGAGGTGGATAGCAAAGAGCGGATAGTGGGTCTAATTTTTTGATGGTTTTGTACAAATGGTGAGCAATACATGACATGCAAACTAGAAGCATACATACACAACCATTAATAAATCCATTACACAACACGGAAAATACTAGCTAAGCAACCGCAACTCTGCTTGACATCATCCACAGCAACCAACTCATGTACTACGTTGTATCCCAAGGGGGGCCAACACCAACAACACAAGATCTTTGCCTGGACATTTGGACGAGCGAGAAGAAGTTTGTATGTTCATCTGTAGAGGGAATATGGGTGAGAAGAAGTTCATAGAGGAACCCACCCTCTTAGTTATCAATGTATTAGCTTACTCCTAACATATATATTACCCGACTCCTAGCTAGTGGAGATTTATTTGTATATTTTATTGCAACCTCACAAATGCCATCAATTCGATGTGTGAAACCCTATCCGTAGCAACAGCTATTTGCAACCCACTTGTATAAACTAATATTTAATTTTGTGGACAACTATCTGTAACGATACAACAAAAGACATTGGGGAATAAAAAAATTAACTCACAAATTAGTTAAAGTTAGCTAACGTATGTAGGTCAACATCTAGTAAAGTGTTAGGTAGGGGTTACTCTTCTTTCATACTGTACATCCTAATACCGAGAACACAGTGTTGTATTTGACATCCGACTGAAGTGAAGTGACATGTACACAGCTTTTTTCAGAAGTGTTTTGTTATTGTGGGCCCAACCGACTGTTGAGTGCTTTTTATCATAACATTCAGGTTTTCGAGAGTTTCAGAATGTGAATCTACATTTCAAAACCTTCATATTTGAAGCCGGGGTCAAAGGGATACTCACACATAGTCCACAAGTGTGGGTGTACAAAAAGTCATACACATAGTCCATAGTTTTTAAACTTAATGAAATAAGCCCATCGTTTTTAAAAGTTTAAACAAATATGTCCACATGGTTCAAAAACACAAACATGAAAATAATCTCTTAAAGTAGAAGAACATTGTAAAGATAAGGTAGAGTTTGGAAGCAACAGTTTCTAGTCAGTCACGTAAGCTGTGGACAAAGTCCTCGAAAATATCCACAGCATACGTCATAGGGAAGGTAGACAAGAGATCTTCACTGATGCCATCAAGAGGGAGACCCTGCGCAAGGAGATGTATGAATGTAACCGCCATGGGAGCGGCATCTGCATTCTTTGTTGTCTGAGAGGCGTTATTTTTACGCTTGAAAGAGAAAACTGTGGGACAAGGGTTTGTTGGACAAGCTAAGTCATTCACCGCAGCAGGAATCATTTCAACCAAGGGTTTCATTAGCTTCTCGACCTTACCATCTTCACTCTCACTAAACCGTGGATCGACTACATCAACTGATGAAGTTGGAAGGGAAATGCAGACGGCAAGCTAATGGTCTTTGCCCCAATTCATTGGTGTGTAGATGGAGTCCACTTCTGATAACCAGCCTAGCTTGTTTGGGCGGCCAGGTACAACCCCCTTGACGTAGTTCTTAAGGCTGCTACTCCAACACAATTTCTCATCTTTCTTTAATTTCTTGAAATGGCTGTGCTCTGCAACCAGCTGCCGGATGAACCAAGTATCGAGGATAGCAAACTTGTTCTTTGTGAGACTGTCTCCTAATTTGGTCCACAAGACAGACAGGAGTGCATCTAAGTGCTGCTTGGGAAACAATATAAATTCTCTTGTAAACCATAATATCTGTGGACATAAGCTAATATACATTTGTAATTCCATGTTACACACATACCTTATACTGGAGGACTTTTTTAGATGAATAGATGTCCACGAAAAACGACTTGGTCTCCAGACGCCCATTGATCATGTACTCCCTAGACAATCAGTACACAACTGTCAAATTCATGCTAGATGTCAGAGAAATTGGTAAATTTTGTACTGCATTATGCTTACTTGTTTCTTCCACTTTTAAGGTTTGAAAGGAACTTCTGTCTCACTTCCTCAGTCACCAAGGGAATATGACTGGTAGTCAGGTCTTTCATAGAGGCACCATCATTCACCTGTGGTTTTTTCTGCTCTGTTTTCTGAAACCGTGTGGGTACTTTCCTGGTCCTCTTCAGTGGTAGGACATCTTCGAAATCGTCATCGCCATCAGACAAAGCTCTTTTTTCCTTGCAGAGCCCGCAACAACACGTTCAGTCTCCTTTTCGACGGCCTACGAATACCACAATGGATGTTGTAATCTGTACACAGAGCAAGGGGGTAACATACAGTACGTAACTAACACATTATACCTGTACATCTTGAGGGTCATTTTGTTCTTGAACATGGACAACAGATGGTGGTAGATTCTCTTGGGAATTTGTGGCAGTCCCCTTTGCAGTATCGACCTCCTGGTATGGGACAATGTGAAAAATGTAATAATGGAATGCAAAGTTTTAAAATTTATGTTCCATGTAAAGGAATGGTACATTAGATGCTTGGTTCACGAGGTTTGAACCGTTGGACTCCACACCGCCTGGATGCAGACGGGATTCATTGCCTACAACCAAATCCGACTGGAGTGGTCCCGAGACACCCACATCGTCCACATGATCCATGGACAAGTTTGTTGTCTGCAAAAACCCTGTCATCAGTTCCAATAGTTGGGGAACAAGTATGCAATGCTATAAGTATGGACAAGATCTGTTACTGGGGGCAGGATCTGTTGCAGGAGGCAAGACAGTGGGTACTTCATCTTTTTCATCTCTACCACAAGCAGAATTACTGGTAGAATACATCTGTAACTTGGAGTTATCATGCGAAACTTGTTCCTATTAAACGATATTATGATTAGCATGGATGCTTACCGTTAACTTTAAACCAATGTTTCTTAGAGAAATTTTAAAAAACACATCTATACACTATGTCCTTCTCTACCACCCAGGTCGACACCATGCTCTCTATTGATTTCATCTATAACATTGGGGACACCTTCGTAGGCCGGCCAACCCACTGTATCAAACTGGAAATTAAGGGTTGTTTGGGTCAGCTGGATTGGCAGCATGGAGGAGGTCGGGTTCAATTCATTGAAATCCACATGTTGGTTATCACGGATACCCGACATGGGGATGGCGCCACCGGGGTCCACCGTTTTATCTTTATGGGCCGGGGACATATGTTCTGTGCATTTGTCACCAGACACTGGCGTCTTGTCCCCTGACAATGGGGACGGCGGGGCCGTTGATATGTTCGCCGCTTGGGGCGAATTGTGTTCTGGTGACTTGCCCCCATGACGCATTGCGAGTATTGCCTCATCGAAGAGCTCATTAACTATTGCCTTCTTCTCTTGCCTAAGTAGTTCTTCGACATTTGCCAGGTGGTCAGCATTTTTTTCATCTATTTCACGCAAGTACTCTGCGTTCTTTTCATCCACTTTACGAAGGAGACCAGCACAGTCCACACAGTGGTTTGTATTTGTCTCCTCATCCACCTTCTCTTTCAACTTTGTCCTCTGATCTTTTGTCTTTACCTTTGGCCCAATTACCATCCTTGGCCACGTCATATCCCCACTATTCCAGGTATCCTTGGTGAATTTGTATCCACTGCCAATGAGTCGATCCATGTACAAAACCGAATTATCATCAACTTCTCCTTTCCAGTATTCGTCATACTGAATTGACTCATCATCATTATCGCTGGGCAACACCAATACTGGAACCTGTAACTGCCAAAACATAGCAAGTATCAATTAGAGAAAACGATGACATGTATCATTTAATGTGTACAGTTTTCTGGATTACTCACATTTAGTTTGTTTTCTGTTTCCATGATGTTTTCATTATGGAAAGCTTTGAGAAGTGGCAGGTTCACTATGGATGGGTCAGTGAAATCGGAGCCCCCAGGGCCAGGTGGTATGATTGAATCTATCTCTAGAACGGTACGTAGGATTAGTAGCTGGAAGGCCAAAGGGAACCCGTGTGCAGCAGTATGTGTTTGCCCTAGCTTGACGACCAATTGTTCAGTTGTCTTAATCTTGGTACCCACCTTAACCATCCTGATTTTTTGCTCGAAAGACTTCCGGCCCCAGGGATATGCCTCGAAAGCCTCTAAGTCCTTTACCATTTCAACCACCTCGGTTGTCGCCTTAACTGGTTGTGTACCAGCAAGGAGAACCCCCTCTACGATGACGACCATTGCTAGGCGAATTCTTCTCCAACTCTCCATCTTCTGTCCTTCTGACTTCCTTTTGTCCCTTTGCAACAACTCCACAATGTCTTTGATATACACAACATGGTTCTTTGTCTCAAATAACGTGACCCAATACGGGTCATCCGGGTCTTCTGGAGTCTTCAAAGCCCTGGTTCTTCATGCATCTAGGTACGCACTGCAGTTGAGGCCAGTCAGGACAGCAAACTCCCTGATTGAGAAGCGGATGGGTTTGCCCCCGAAGAGGAACCACATCTCATATTTCTTTTTCGTGTCTAGCGCACGACACAACAGTTGGTGGACCAATTTTCCGGAGAGGGACGACTTGCGGCACGGTAAACGGAACAACGGTTTGAAACACGAATCGAGGATGTACTCCAAATTAGAAGTCCCTTCCAGTGCTTGCACAATATCCAACAAATAATCGGGTCTTGAGTAAGCGTTGAGGCGTTCCTCAGGCGGGTAGTGGTCCTTTGCGAATATCCTTTTCGGTAGCAAGTCTAGATCTGGTCCCTCGGGTCCTGGGAAATCAACGGATGGATGTAATTGGTCCTTTCTGGTGGACGACTTCTTCTCCTTTTGTTTCGTAGACATCTTTTCCACAGATCCTAGAAGCAGAGAGAAAGACAACGTGCAAACGGTGGACGACAAATAAAAATTATAACCATAGTTTAGGTTTTTGGGTTAACTCGATTACGACATGCATCTCCCGAATCCTTACTGGCTTCTTTTCTGGATGGATGCCATACATATAACAAAGATGAATCTATAACAAATATGGAAAGCGAAATTACCAGAAGTAAAACGAGATTCGATGGAGAGCAGGCCGACGGAGGAGTTATGCCGTTAAGTTGCCGGTGGATGTTGCAGAGGCAAGGTTACTGAGAAGAGAGAGAGACGGTTACTGAGAGTAGAGAGACACGATTAGAGAGAAGAGGGAGAGCCTTTACAGACACTAAGAAGAGAGACGGTTAATTACCCTAGTAATTAAATTAAAAGAATGTATTGTTAGTAGTCAAATCATCTGAAATGAACAGACACGTTCTATGGAATATGGTGAAACGTCATCGTAGGGGGTAATTGGTCATTATACACAGCCATGTGGTAGAGAAATGTAAACCCCTTGGGGTTGTGGTACATTTCGTAAGGATTGGAAAAAAAAATGGTACATAGCATAAATTTCCCTTAGCACAATATGAGTGTGTATGTGTCTATTACTTAGATAAGTTTCTTTTTCTCAAAGAAAGTTTTCAAATGCCAAAACTGCAGACCAGCCACAGATAAACACACCGCGAGCGACACGAAACTCAACCACCCCATCTTCGCGTTTGTGGATCGATTTAGTTCTTGCATTTCTTCTTCTCTGATACCACCAAACAAAAAGATATAATAGCTCATCAAATCTCCTTCTTAATACCAACAAAAAACTAAGGTAAAAAATTCTGCTCTTTTGTCAATTTAACATTCACGAAGATAAAACATCTCGTCGTGGATCGAACTAACAGTCTCTAATAAGTCCTTAACCGCAAACTCCATCATCTGCCAAACAAAAAAAAAACAAAACAGCAAGATCCAACAACCACAAGACCTTAAAATGCTGCATAAACATTAACACTTATAGTATGCATAAAAAATTTCTACACATATTCTTTCATTATAACATTCAAGATCAATGCCATACAAACCTTAAAACCAAACCAATACCATTTGATCGATTCAGGTTCACAATGCTACAAAATTGATCTTTAATCCTCCAATTTGGTTGACTAATTAAGACTAGGGATTAAAAACAGAGGCACTTACTACAACTTGTGTCTTCTTAGCTACTTTAGACCAATCCTTAGAGTGAACAGAGTGAACACCACTCCTCCAATCAAAATCAAGACTCAACGTAATCGCCGGCTTATGATCAACAGTTGAGGTACAAGCTAAGTAATTTCCAGTCTCCGACCCGGTAAATGAAAACTGTCCAGATTCAACATTATCCGCTTCGTGAATTATCGCCGTCCCTTGTGGCGGCATAACCTAAAAATCAACACAGAAATCACAAAATCGAAACTCGAAACATAGAAATTTTCCGATCGATGGTGAAATTTTCCGGTGAGATTGTACCTTGACGTGGATTTTATGTGAAGAAGGAAGAGGATGATGAATTTCCGCTTATCAAGAGGAGCAAAATCAAGGTTGAGTTTTTTGGGCTCTTGGCAATTGTTGTTTCCGTTTCGACTTATTGGTTTGGGTTTATTTTTACAGGCTTTGGTCTTGTGTGTATTGTCTTCGCTGTTATGATATATTTTATCTTGATGTCAAAAAAATATATATATATATAAAATAATGGACCCCAAGAACTGAAACCATCGAGACAAAACTAATACTACATGCTATGGTTTCGGGTTTGGAAGGATTACGGATTTCGGCCAGAAACCTCCTTTTAATTCAAAAACTAAAAAAAAAGAAAAAAAAACGTGGAGATGGAGAAAGCGACGTCACTTAAACCCCCATTTTGTTTTAAACTATAAAACGAAATTTTCATCTCAGTTATTTATTCGAATTGAAAAGAATATCGTAAATATCATTGTTTTATTAAAGTTAAATTAACATTATTGAAAGAGGGACACGGAATTATTAACCAATGTTAACAAAAATTTCATGACTATTTCACTTAAATTTATATTTAAAAGTATTTCACGAAAAAGGTGATCACACAAAAGTAATTAACATCAAAAACATCTTTTATTTTATTTTGACGAGAATCTAATACGAAGAAATCAAAGCTCGGGACCAGCCAACTAGCAATGGTGAGTACGTGTATGTGATGGAGAAGAAGTCTTGTAAGTTTTCTCTAGCTCATTTAAAGATTTTCTTTGATCGAGATTTTGTTTCATTAATTTTTACTTGTATTACTTTCGTTTACCAAATATGGCCATTGAAAGAGTATGTTTTACCCATTGCACAATGTCTGCATTGAGTTTTATAAATCTCCCGTACGTAAATCAAGTTATTGGCTGCCGAAACTCTGCAAGTCGATCATTACAATGATTCATCTACTTTATCACATGGAGATTTTCATCAATATATAACTCAAGGAAAAAGGTCGTCTTACTCCATCAACTTTTTTTTGGTCAATACTCCGTCAAATAGTATTCTGCTTTATTTTTCGTATTATGCCATGGGCTTTAATATGGACCAACTAATAATATTATGGTTTATTTGTATACAAGAAAATTGACTTCGACCTTTCCTTTGAGTTTAGAGGCTTTGAAGAGAGAGTTCGTATAGGCTAATTCGTGAACCCAATTTAACGATCCACCGGTCTCAGTGAGTCGTTGTATAATGAATTTCATGGATGATCGACGACTTATTAATTTTTAATATTCTCCGACTTAAACATTACGTACTCTAATGAATTGTGCAATGGGTAAAAACATAAGCACAATGTCGGATAATGGCTCGTATGTGGAACATCCAAATTAATGTCGACACCATCGGTGTACCACGATTAGAGGAGGGAACATTCCAGGCTGCATCCACATAAAATGTAGTTCTAGCAACCATATCTTGAGGTTGATTAATTTCCAAAGGAGGATTGAGGCTTAGAAGGAAGAACTTCTTGCCGAGCTTTGCCTTCCGATATGGCTTTAGTTACTAGATCTTCCTCAGAGAAACGATTATCATTAAAGATCAAGTGATTTCGGGCAGTCCATAGGTTCCATATAACGCAAGAAAAAATATATTCTAGTTATCACTCCGGTTTATCTCAATATATCTTAAAGGCCCAACTACAACAAAAAATCTCAATATAGATTTTTGGTTGTTGACGTCATGCTGTTAAGGGATTCACATGGTAATTTTAGATTTGTTTAAGAGTACACGTTGAAATATCCACGAAAGTAATAGTACGTACTACGTTCTCTTGTTTTTGTTCATTATTTTACGGTTAGTATTAATACATTTAAAAACTTTATAAAAATGGTTTAATACTAACAAAAAAAAAACACACAAAAATAACGCCGGACCACCAACTATGGCCGCTGCTCTTTTACTCAAATCTGACCGCCGCTTCATGAGGCCAAAAATCTTATCGACATGTGGCCAATTGCCGCATCTTCTAGCTAAGTCTTGTCGTTTCTTCAACGACGGTCGACCAACAAACTCGAATCTCTCACCGTCCCCGACCATAGACAACACGGAAAAAGGCAAAGTAGTCACACCTCCCAGTCCTTTTGCAGCTTATCTTTCCTTCCTAACGCCATATCCGATGAGAATTGCCGTTTCTCCGGCGGAATACCATCAAGTGTTTATCAATTATCGAGGAGACCAACTGCGCCAAAACTTTGTTAGCCACCTTTGTAATGCCTTTGAGAGGAATGGGATCAAATTCTTCATAGACAAAGATGAGCAACGAGGCAAAGATCTCAAACATCTCTTTGTAAGGATCGAAGAATCTAGAATTGCACTTGCCATCTTCTCTACCAGGTTAAATTCTTAGTTACTTCAGATGTGTATTATAAGATTTCAAAAATCATAATCATACATAATATATCCAAAAAAAAAAAGGAATCATAATCATTGTTTATAACTGTAGGTATCCAGAGTCGATTTGGTGCATGGATGAGTTGGTGAAGATGAAGAAACTCGCGAATCAAGGAAAGTTACGAGTCATTCCAATCTTTTACAAGGTCAAGGCACAAGACGTGAGAAGACAAGAAGGTGAGTTTGGTGACAACTTCTGGAAGCTTGCGAAGGCTTCTAGTGGAGATCAGATCAAGAAATGGAAAGAAGCTTTAGAGTGTATCTCCAATAAGATGGGTTTATCTTTAGAAGAGAAGAGGTATTTTCCATTCGTCTTCTTTTTCTTTCATTTTCTTCTTCTTGGTTTATTAAGGTATGCTATTTTTGGCAGCTCTGAAGCTGATTTTGTCAAGGAGATTGTTAAGGAGGTGCAGAGAAGTCTAGAAGCAATTGAACTCGAGGAAGGAGAAAATCATTGTGGGGGAATAAAGGAGAAAGGTCGGGAATTGCATCTGCCCTGATGATGAACATTCATATATTAAGATGTAAATTTTAGTAGGGTTTTCCTAAATGTGTAATATACAATTTTTGAATTTAGTTTCCTGAGAATTCAGGATCTAGCTTGAAAAGATCCACCAAAAATCTTGGTCATGTGTTATGTTCTGGGGACATTGGGGTTTAATCTTTGGATCTGGGTTTCGTAATCTTGATATGATTTCTTGAAGCGATTTAAGTTTTTAAAAGTGTTTTCTAAAACGGATATTATTTTGTGTTTTTCTGATTTTAAATCATCTGAAAAAAAAAACATGACATATCTTCAAAAATAAACTTGATCATATATCTCTGATCATTAACATGTAAAAAGTTTGAAATTCATTTTGAACAAAATCGTAAGAAGAAATCGAAACCAATGTTGACAAATAATTAAATCGACCAAAACAAAAACATACAACGGAATAGAAATAGTCGGAAAATATCAAATTAAATTGGGGCAATTGCAAATATGCCACTGTTCAAAAAAAAATTAATCAAATATGCCACTGTTCACAAAATCATTACGAGCGTGCCACTGTTCACTGATTAATTAAAAAAAAAACAGATCTCACTTTCTCTCTCATCTCTCTCACGCTCATCTCAATCCAAATTTTTTTCTCTCACAAAATTCTCTTCTTTGAAATTGCAAATTGGATTTGGGTTATGGGTCGAGAGTTTTTTATTCTCTCTCTCACTTCATTGGATGCAAACGCAGCGAGGATAGATCTAAGATTTTAAATTCTCTTTCATCCATGTAAATCTTTGTAAATAGAAGAAGAAGAAGAAGAAGAAGAAGAAGAAGAAGAAGAAGAAGAAGAAGAAGAAGAAGAAGAAGAAGAAGAAGAAGAAGAAGAAGAAGAAGAAGAAGAAGAAGAAGAAGAAGAAGAAGAAGAAGAAGAAGAAGAAGAAGAAGAAGAAGAAGAAGAAGAAGAAGAAGAAGAAGAAGAAGAAGAAGAAGAAGAAGAAGAAGAAGAAGAAGAAGAAGAAGAAGAAGAAGAAGAAGAAGAAGAAGTTGTTTAATTCATGAATTTTGTTTCTTTAAATTTGATTTTGGTTACAAATTTGAGTTTTTTGTTGGATTTTGGTTACGAATCTAAGCTTTTTGTTCGATTTGGGTTACAAATTTGAGCTTTTGATTCGATTTTTGTTCAGATCTGGGTTTTGGTTATTTTTTGTCAAATCTGGGTTTTGGTTATTTTTTGGGTCAAATCTGGGTTTTGGTTATTTTTAGGGTTTTCCCGTTTTTATAAAGTTTTTAAACAGTTTTATAAGACATTTTTACGTGTCATTAAAAACTAAACAGTTTAATAATTTATAAGGTTTTTAAAAGGTTTATAAGGTTTTTAAAAGGTTTATAAGGTTTTTATAAAGTTTGTAAAGTTTTTAAAAGGTTTATAAGATTGTTTAAAAACCTTATAAAACTGTTTAAAAACCTTATAAAACTTTACAAAAACCTTATAAACAGTTTTACACGGTTTTTAAATAGTTTTATAAGGTTTATAAGATTGTTTAAAAACCTTATAAAACTGTTTAAAAACCTTATAAAACTTTACAAAAACCTTATAAACAGTTTTACACGGTTTTTAAATAGTTTTATAAGGATTTTTTAACAGTTTTACTAAACCTTTTAAAAAATTTATAATTTTTTTTAACAGTTTTATAAAGTAAAGGCAAAACCCTACCACATCCCCCCCCCCCCAAATCTATACCCTAAATGCATAATAGTTAACCCAAACTCGAAAATTTACAGTCGTTTGTGTTTGAATTTGTTTTGAAATCTTCTTCCTAAATCTGCTCGAATCTTAGAATCTTCTCGTCTTCTCAAATATTCTTAGTGGAAATTGAGACAGAGATCAGAGATAGTGAAATTAGATATGACGAGAATCGAATTCAGTGATAGAAAAAACAAAATTTGGATGAGAGAAAAAAATTTGGATATGGGAGATGAACGTGAGAGAGATGAGAGAGAAAAATAGATCTTTTTTTTTTCATTTAAGTGAACAGTGGCACGCTGGTAATAATTTTAAAACAGTGGCATAATTGAAAAGTGGCATGACAATAGTGGTATAACTCAAAATTTCTCAATTAAATTAAATGTTGCTTAAACACTTGAAATAAAATCAAATAAAATTGAACAAGAAAAAAGCTCTTAATATTTTATAACATAAATCAAAAGAAGTAAAAATTGTTTTCGTTTCTTAACATCCTATGTCTCTCAATCGAATAACTTTGTCTGTGTATCATTTTTTGTAAATAAGACGGTATAATTTGGTTGTCTAACAATTAACTTAATTCATATTTGAATGACATTCTGATTAAGGATATCTTGTTTTCCGACAGATAAAATGTCCAATCATCCAAAATTTAAAGAAAAATTGATCAACTCGTTAACCGAGTAATTAACATGAAGATTTTGGAAATAAAAGAATCCAATATGCTCACATAAAGACACAACTTTATGATGGGAAATGAGACAGAGAGAGAGTGGAAATGTCGTTTCTACATTTGCTTTTCTGAGACAGCTAATATTTTTCTTTGGGGACAATATCAAATACGTATTTTAGTAATATCATATCCTAATAATATCAAACACTTCCCACTTTTTCACAACGTTTCATTCCTTCCTAATTTCATATCCATCAGATGTTCTTCAATTACGTACCAGGGAGAGCCATCTTCGTATTTAGTAGATTGTCATGTTTCATATCCGGTGACAATTACCGGGGCGAGCCACCTTTGTACTTTAAATTAATAGTATAAATCACATTAAAAAGTTATAAAAAAAAATAGAACTAGTGGTGGCAACTTCCACTTTCTTGGCTTGCAAAGACTTCAGGTGGAGATGAGATCAAGTATTGAAAAGAAGCTTTAAACAAGAAGGGTTTGTCTTTAAGAGACAAGAGGTATTTTCAACCAAGGAATCGTGTTTTTCTTCTTTGTTCCTTCGAAATCAGAAGTGTTATATTTTATGACTTAAAACATTTTTTTGGAAGCCCTGAAACTGATTTTGTCAAGAAATTTGTGAAAGAAGTTCAGAAAAGTTTAGAAGCAATCGGAGTCGAGGAAGAAAAAAATTATTTTGGGAAAAAGAGTAACACCAAAAAGCTGTGACATATGTTGTGTACATAATTTGTCTCGATATTAACGTAGTATACTTTATTTTGGGAAAAAGAGTAACACCAAAAAGCTGTGACATATGTTGTGTACATAATTTGTCTCGATATTAACGTAGTATACTTCATTTTGTATCCGTTGCTGATTAATTTCTTCTTCTATTCTTGTTTTCATTCTCTTCATAGTTTCCAGTTTACGTCGTCGTTTCTTCATTATAAAAGTTATATTTTCTGCACGAAGACTTATAAGCTCACTCTCTCTGCCTTTCTCCTTTTGATCTTTCTGACACTTAGAGCATCAACAAAGGCGTCTCTTCCCACGTCTCTAAAAATTAAAAAAATAATTAAAAAATAGAAAAGCAGAAAAAGTTGGAACATACGTCTCTGGAAGAAGCAACTCAAGAGACGTATATAGCCATGTTACAGAGCTTTCCTGGCACGTGTTTTATTATAATTGGTTGATTTTTTTTTCAATATTTTTTTTTTAAAAATAATATATTTAGAGACTCTATTTGGTATATAACCGTTGCAGATGCTCTTAGTGTTGTACTATATGACACTCATCTACTTTGTGGGGTAAAAGTGGGTAGTGATGGGAGACTAGTTAGTTGAAAGGTAAAGTTATATTTTAGTCATTAATGATTTATTGGTGTAATTTTGACTATAAACAAAATAAAATTATCATTCTCAAAACAAAATTCTTTTATTTAAATTAAAGTATTTTTTATAAGCCGTGGAAGTTCTCAAGCTTAGCTCGTAATCTCTTCGGTAGCCGGATTAGCTTTTAGATATTTCCATTTTAAAAACAACATTTCTTCATAAAAAAACTTGAACTTTAACCACAAGAGAATCGATCTCTTGTATTTCCACTAGACCACCAACATCTTTGGTAATTAAACTACTTCTTACAACAGTTTTGATAATTATCTATTAGAAAAAACTGAATGAGGTCTCACAAGAAAGGGACAAATCACCACTTCTTTCCATGACAGATTATCATTGAAAAATATTAAATTTTTCATTGATAGTTTGATCAAATTTCTCAAAAATTATGTCTCTTAGGATATCTAATCATGGTATATGTATTTATATTTATCAAAGTAATTAGTTTTAAAAAAAATTAGATTTTTATAAAATAGTAATTCGATTTTAGCATGTGCCAAATGCAGAATTAGAATAAAAACAATATAATTGGATAAGTGAGATTCGTCATTGGCATAAAAAGTTTGAAAGCGTGCAGCTGTCATGGGTTTCTCGACAAAGTAATAAGGTTGCGGATAGGTTATCAAAAGAATCTGATACTGTTTTGGATTATGTTTTTTATTACTATGTCCCTAGTTGTATTGTACATCTTCTACATGAAGATCACATTACATTTTATTAATAAAGCAGTTTGTTGTTAAAAAAAAAAAACAATATTTAATAACATATACTATTGTTATGAAACATCGTGTACAAAAATAACATTTAATCAAAAATAAAATATGATCGTGGGAAATAGTTCATACAGTCAACTTTTATATAAAAAAAGTACATACAATTTCATGCAGTACAAAGTATTTTGCAGATAAAATTTGTCTCATACTCATCCATTTGTAAATATGAATTGTAAATTCAATCCGCCGCTCCTAATTGTAAATAAGAAAAGTAACCTTGTCCCAAGGAGACTTCTAAAAGGCAAGTCAATAAACGATCCCGAGATCTGAAAAGAAAAAAACACACACAGTTTGTCATGGTAAGAAAGAAAGGAATGAGTTAATGACAGATCACAGATTGATTGGAAATCTGCTTTAAGTGGGTCCAAAGAAAACACACGTGTAAATCTTAAAAGCAATCCTAAATGACCTTTTTAGACCATGTCCATCGCAAGTCTTTAGTGTAGTATCTTCATATTAAACAAATGAAAAAAATAAAAAGAGAAGAGACAAAGTCAGAAACGTTTCTCAACAGAGTCTTCTCACCACATGTATAGTCTTCTAATTGGTCCACTTTTATCATTTAATTATATGTAAAATATTAGTATTATGTTAATATTATATTCATTAGATACCTATTTTAGAGTATTAACCGATGTAGATGCTCTTAAGGTCACCTCCAATGGAGGTTTTTTAGTTTAGTTTTTTAACAATAAAAAAACAAAAATTAATAAGAAAGGAGGAAAGAGAGGAAGAAACCGGTTCCTAAAATTCTTCTTTGAGAACCACCTATATTTTTTAAGAGACTCATTTTGGCACATGTTCAAGTGTAATTAGTTCCTTTTCTTTTTTTGTCATTAATAATTTAAATAAATAAATAAATTAGATTATTTTTATTACTATAAAATAAATGAGAAACTCAAATGAGTCTACAAGCGATGGAATTGCTCTAATAATCTAGGTTTAAAGTGGCCTCAAGAAAACTAGAGTTCGTAGGATCAATCCCACATCGAGAAAAAGCAAAGAAGGAGGATTGCAACTTTTCTTATATATTAAACATCGTGTTTCAGTCAATGATATTAGTTGGCAACAAATAAATTACATTTTGCTTTTGTAAATATTTGAGTTGCCAAAAAAAAGAGTTAAGGAAATATTTGTTTCAAGATTTGTTTAGAAAAGAATGTGTAGATCAGATCGATATAACAAATATCAAAATAATCTTTTATTTTAATATCAATTATTAACTGATACAAATTGTTGGCATCAATTGTTCTAATTGAATCAAATATTTAACATCATTTATTCAAATTGATGTAAAAGTTAGTTTCATTTTTCATAAGTGACACACATTAAAATCAGTTATAATAAATGATGTATATATTTACATTGGTTTTTTTTATTGATACAAAATATTAGAGTCAGTTATGAAAATGATGTATTTTTAACTGTGTCAAGATCTACGACAGAATCCTTTCCATTTTTGAAAGGGAAAATCAAAAAATGATGCAAACTAGTGTGTGAAAATAAAAATTCTCTCATAATCATCTTTTTGCAAATATGAATTCCAAATTTAGTCATCCTGTTCTCCTAATTGTAAATCGGGAAGAAAGATTGTTCCAAGAATTTTTCTATAGGGCAATTCAATTAACAATCCTGAGCACATGCAGTCATGATATTTGATGGTTTCATAAGCCAAAAAAAAAATGGATCTGGAAAAAGAATTATGTCTGATACGTCTCACTCTGTTGAGTTTACGGTATTAGTATACGTGGCAAGTCGTGATTTGTCGTGTCTAATTTTAAGATTGGGAAAGAGTGGAAAAAAAATTAATACTAAAATAATGAGTTTATGATACCCAAATTTTTTTATCATTGTACATGCTCTAAGAAAGAAACAGAGGGATCACTAGTAATCACTAACAATGACAAAACCAAAAAGAATGATTTGTAATCTTATTTAAAGGCACGAGATTCTCTCGAGAAGTGACAATCCCAAAAGGATACTGATAATCATTAAAGCGGGCCCAATAAAATTGAAATTCGTAGAATCCAGAATCATGGAAAATCAAATCAAAACATGGTAGATAACGAGGGCTCCACGAGATCTTTGGCCGCAAAAGTCAAAAATCAGAGGGAACCATCCCAAGGCATATTTCCTTAAGTTGTCATGAAATGTTAAGTTGTTGCTTATTGATGTGACATGTCAGGTTTGATTCGGGAGATTAATATTTTGTCAGAAAATTTTAGATTGTTGCGAATAAGAGAGATTGAGAGATAATTGTGTTGTATTTCATGAATAACCAAGAGTATATATAGGATACAATAGTTTGGAGAAGAAGTAAAGCTTGGGGAACAAATATAGAATATCTCTAGAATATGGGCCTATAATGGGTATCCATCTAATGGGTTTATAACACTCCACCTTGGATGCCATTATAGTAAAATAATTCTAATGCGCATAAGATGTTGCCTCATTAAAAACCTTACCAGGAAAACCCAATTGGGATAAAACCATGGTTAAGGGAAAAAGAGTGCAACGCACTTCTACTCCCCTTGATGAGTGCTTAACTTGATTCTTTTATGATATCTTTGTGACGACGCGAACTTGATTCTTGAAAGTAGTAGCTGGAAGTGTTGCAAAAGAAATCCACCAAAATTTTACTTGAATGAATATGTAGAACACGTAAATCGCCATTCTTCTGCAATTCATACTTCTTTAAGATGACCCATCTTGATTATTCTCTTTATTGCTCTCGATATCATAAATGTATGATATTATTTTGGGAGTCTAATAGACTTTTATATATCATTATAATGATAACATTCTTTATCAAGTGTCTATCATTTGCATGTTATTTGATGTCTCATTAAAAACTTTTCATAGAAAAACCCTATGGGATAAAAACTATGATAAGGGGAAAAGAGTACATCCACGCTCATCATTATATTTCTCTCCCTCGAAAACATCTTCTTCTAAAAATGACTTCCGATCATATATGCTATCTTTTCGAATGATCATAAGCATAGCCTTGTATGATTGTCATATAAATATCTTAATTCATTGGACTTCTGGTCCATAACATATTTTCTTTTTTATCATACAAAATCTCATCTTTCAATCATGAAAGAGATCGATAAATTTCTTAAACATTAATTTAAGTGTGGTACTTCATGACCAAATATAAGTGAACATTCTAATATAGAACCATACAAGGATCTTTAGGATATGATAGCATCCTTTTGCTATATACATGAAGATAATTTTTATCTTTTCAATATCTTTTCTCCAAACATTTCTCCATATATTATACTGTAAAATATATCTCTCTAGGAGTTTTAGTGATGTTCAAATCATCAATATTTACTGAAGTTATAATAACTCTTTTCTCAAATCCGCTTATAATACTCACTAATGAGACTATACCGCATACACTGTGATTATTTCAATTTATAAGCAGAATGATTGAAATTTCTGCGGTTCGCGCATAAGAGTTTTTGCTTCTAGCAAATCTTTCTGGGATCTTCATACAAAATATCATTATCAAGTGATCATTTACCATAATTGTTATGATAACTCTGCTGGAATTTTGATGATCTTCAAATCAAGAATGATTTTGATCATTATCTTCTGATAAATCTACATGGGTATACATTTACATGATTATACCTCATGTTACATATTTTCTATTGAGTAGAGTTCCCGAGAACATAGTATTGATATCTTTAATCCTTCAGGAATTATAACTATGATATCATTAATCACTTAGGGATTATATCTTTCAAGCATTTCATATAAATGTCATCATCCAGTATTCCATCTCTTATTGCCACACTTATAAGATATCTCAAAACATTGTTTCCACCACAAGAAAATAGAAATATATCTCTTCATAAAACGATCCTTGTGTTTGTGAAAATTTCACTATTTTCACTATTGTTGTACATAAGACTTAATATATTTCACTGGATTTACACTTCAGGTGCATGGACTGTTGGTCCTTATGTTTCTCTGCAGGAGATTATAATTACAAGTCTATTTTTTTTTTCCGCTTGGCCAATCATTTCTTTGTGTACACATTTCAATAGACTTTCTTTCATGATCCTCTTTTCATAATATCAACTGCTTATAGCATGCAAAATATTACGACGTCGATTTGCTTTTCGGTTCTATTTATTCCAAACATGACATAGCTAGCTAGCTCTTTTCATTGTCAAGTACTTGAACTTTTCATTTGTCATGTTTCTTTCTCTTCTAGAGATCATTCATTCTCTTATGGAGATCTTTCCTTAATCTGGTCATTCTCAATTTATGCTCACTTTTCTTTTTGAGGATTCTTATATTTAGAACCAAATAGGTCTATCACGTTTCATGCGATCTTTAGACTCACTAGCAGTTTGATATAGTTCTTCTAGGACATTCATTTTGATTAGAGCATATACAGCTGGTATAATTGATTTCATCACTCTATTAGGATCAGTAAAGCGTCTGGCAAATAATACACCTAGTTTTTATTATGAATTATCTTTTTGGACTTCTAATGTACAATCTCTAGTCCGATGATCATTGATAATTCATAGAAACTTATATCTTTTTCCAGCTGTTTATTTTCTCCCCCTGATGTTGGAAAAACTAACTCATTAAGATGTTAATATGAGACTCGAGCAATAATAATCCTTCTGGGATTGCTCTAGACAATTATTCATATCCAACATATATTTTTATCCTCTTTCTGAGGTCCCATCTTAAAATGCTGCGGTGGAGCACTTTTAACATTCAAACATCTTTTTGATGGGAATTATTTGGTTTCTGATCCTAAACCAATAATGATGGGGAGACCTATTAGTTATTCATTGGCTTGATGCGAAACAATGATATTAAACCATTGTGTGTATAAACATAAGCTTCTGGATGTTCAACACTTTATTTCAACGGGTATTCAAACATAAATTGACCAGCATTATCAAATAACTTTGCAAACTTCAAGTTGGAATTTCATGACAAGGATAAATGTGAATATTTAGTTGATGTTTTCATCGAGTCAATGCGTCCATTGAATCGATGCATCTAGTATCTAAAATTCACATAGTGGGTGATCAACCCTTAAATATCTCCTTGTATATACTTCTGGAAATAAACAGATTCCAGTTTATTTTTCTTATTGGTGAATGCCACATTATCATATTGCTTTCTGAGCAATCAACATATGATAAATAACTAGTAAAAAATCTTCTGGTTCTTCACAAAATATCTGCACACTTTTATAAATTTTTGCATCATTTATTTAACCAAGATGACCAATCCGGTTAAGCCAAACACTTAAATTCTTAGTAAACTTCTGATTTACTTAATCAAATTCTTAGTAAACTTCTGATTTACTTTTTATTCTCAGTAAACTTCAAGTTTACCATATTTATTTTTCTTCATTCTACAATCTTTGTGTAGTGCAATCTAGTACAAAAAGCCCCCAAATTTTTTTTTTCTCATCTCAATATGATTTATCCCAAAATCCCATGAATTTATTTTATGAAGGATTGATCAATCTCATTTTAGTGTAACATAATCTTCTGGATATTTCACTTATAATATATGAGATTCTTTAATTCTCCCCCTCAAGATGATAATACTGTAGGTTTATCAATCTCGAAATGAATCCCAATTTCAGAATTAATAACATATCCTACTCGGATCACGTATTTTATCATAGAACCTTTCTTTTGAGATTTGGGAAAATAGAATGTATATTTCAATTACATTCTCATAGAAAATGATATCGATATGCTCTTATGGAGCATTTGTGCTACATTGTATGGTACTCTCAGAAGTTTCTTTTATTTTTTCTATATATTTATTCACTTCCGGTGAAAATATGAGCTCTTGATATAAACTCTTTGATCTCGATCTTGACCACATTAATATCTATTTTCACTTCTACGAGCAACAAATATTATTTGTGTAGTTCTTTTCTTTATTCGCTTCAGGGAATGGAGTATAACCAATAAAACGTATTTATTTATAGACTTCGAGTCTTATAATCTTCGATGTGTAAACTCATAATGAGCTCTAAGTAACATCATGTTCTCATCATACTTTTCTTTTAAAGTTGTTCGAAGAACTTATGGATCTTTTATGGTCAAATTGTGAACATAATCTTCAAGATAGGACACTTGTCTATGTGAGCTTCTTTACTCTTCCACCTCGAGATGATGAAACTTCAGGTTCATCCATCTCGTATTAAATTCCACTCCATAATTAAAACATATCCCAACTTGGATCATCTATATCATTTTCTTATTTACTTTGAGACTTGAGGAATATAATGCATCAATGTTTGCGTTTCCATATAATAATCCAAATGCTCTTCGAAGGATTTTAATGAGCTTTATACACTTTATATTGTATTCACATTAGATACTTTCATTCTCATATGAGAGAAAATTCTCTTCTTTCTTTCCATTTTTCTCACTTCTGGTGAGAATATAATTCCTTACATAATTTCTTGAAAGAATTTCATTGATCTGGTTCTTGACCATATATGTCATATCCACACTTATGATCACTTTTATATGTATAGCCATTTTCTGTGGCTAATATGATCATTTTCTTTTCTGTAATAGATTTGACATTCACTTCAGGGAATGAAGCACAATCAACAAGATGTGATTAATGAATTTTATTGTCAAAACTCGACAGTTTTAACGCATAGTCAAATAATCACGTATGAAATAAACTATCATCTATGATTTAACCCGATAGTTCTGAGCTAATATGAAAAACCTTTCAAATCAACAATTATGAATAAACTGAATAAAGCATGAACCTTGATTTATCAAACCAGTTTAAAAAAACGATAAAATCAATGACTGAACAAATATGAGACATCATCATCAATAGAGATTAAAGCAATAACGAATTAAGCATGAGATTCTAAGTGCAAATCATGACCAGACTGTGTAAAATATATGAATTAGCCAATTGTCGATCATGAATCAAAATGGAGTGGGTTATAATCTCATGAATGAATGTCATAAAGCATGACATATATTAATATATTATATAGATTGCTACGAATATTTTAACAGAACATGGTTAAATATTAAAAATAATAATACAATAATCATATGAAACTTGGATGTCTAACCAAAGAGATACTACTATAAAGAAAATTTTCGTTCTATAACATAATAGAACAATAAATTCATAAAACAAGAGACGTGATGCAATGACTATTCATGCTACGTTTCAGATTAGAGCATGACCAATTGTATTTCCTAACGTATAAAAGCAAGATCACGATGCAATTATTGTATTTCATTAATCACAAGGGAGTTACTTACCTTGATAGGTAACAGAGATGTATTTATCCGGAAATCAGAGACGCAAACAATTCGGTGGAGATCTCTGTTTGATAAATATCTTGATAGGTAAACTCAGAGGTGTTGGATCGGAAAAACAAAAAATGGTGTCGGAGTGAGATTATGAATCAATATAATTATGATATGATTAAAACATATATAATACTTAGCTCAATATAATTAACGATTGAAAAGACCGTGTCGGAGACATCGTGGATGTTGGGGAACGATGGAGGATACATCAATTAGGGTTTTCATTAGACGGCTAAAGTTTCGTGTTCCGATGGCTATGGTTTACTCAGTGGTTAGAGTTTCGTGCTGATAACGTGTTGGGAATAAGAGAGATTGAGAGATAATTGTGTTGTATTCCATGAATAACCAAGAGTATATATATGATACAATAGCTTGGAGAAGAAGTAGAGCTTGGGGAACAAGTATAGAATATCTCTAGAATATGGGCATATAATGTGCATCCATCTAATGACACTACACCAAAACATGATTTTTGCGACTGTAATATTAGTCACAAATTAGTCCCTAAATGAGGTGTTGCGACTAATTGGCGACTAAAGTTGTAGTTGCAATTTCGCAGTCGCTAAATCAAATAGTAGTAAAAATAGTCGCCTTTTAACGACTAAGTAATGACTAAAATTGTGTAGTCGCGCAATAGTCGCTGACTAGTCACAACATTTAGTGACTAATATGCGACTATTTTTTGTGACTAATATGTGACTATATTATGTCGAGACAAAGTATTATAAACTAGTCGCTAAATAGTTGCAATATTTCACTACAAGAAAACAATTATTTTAATTTAATTATATAAGAAATTGTTTCTAATTATAATTAATACAAATGATTTCATTAGAAATAAATTTAATTAGAACAAAAGAAACGTAATTCAAAAGTAGAATATTAATACAAAATAAACTTTAAAATCTAAAATATTGTTCAAAATAAAAAAAAAAATTATCTAACTAGCATCTGACCACTGCACTTTCGGTCTTCCCATGTCACCAGTGAGATAGATAGCATCCACACTCACCTCTTCAAGCTACACTCCTTAACGAGAGTTTGAAATCCATATTTTCTTTGTGCACATCTCTTCCTGGGCAATAAAAACCAATATATTCATGTTAGGAGCTTCTTGGATAACAGTTTGACGATATTTTCTCCAAGTATATATAAATTAGAAGAGCTATAGAAGCAGTTTTATTCAATATAACTATCCTTTCTCTGTTACCTGTTTTTTAACATAGAATAATGTCACCAAGTCTATCATGGAACCACAAATGATTTTGATTTCTTCTTGTGCCTTTGAGTTCCAACTTGTGCCTGAAATGATTAAAAACAGAGACATTCAAGACAAAAAAACAGATACATTAGCCAAATATTGTGATCATTATCCAAAATTCTGGAGTTGCATAGAATAATGCTATCAACAATCAAATTCAGTACAATAAAATTAATGGAAGGCTATTACCGCCAAATTCTCCCACTAAGAATCAGAGAGGGATAGAGGGAATTGCTTGAACTTATACGGTATTAAACCAATATGTAACTTATCGCTTAGTTCTTCCACCTATAGTTATAACAAGACACTTAGCTTCTTTTCACTTTGTTTTCTGAAAGCAAATTCGAATTATGCGATATGAGAAAATGAAATCAGGCTACAAAACCTCATGAGCTTGTGCTTGGGAGATTTGTATCCAACAAAGTAGACACTTCCTTTCCTAGTTATGGGAAAGCTCAAACTCCTTCTCGATCCAGTTACAACACAACCTAAATCAACAAAAGCCAAAAACAAACCATAAATGCTCAGAAACCAACAGTTCAACAGATAAGATAGCAAATCAAGAAGTCTAAAAAAAACAGGAAAAACGGTAAATTACCCTGAGACACGTTTTTGCAATATAGCTCGGCTTCTTTTCCTTTGCACCGTTCGCACAGTGTTCCATTGCTGGTTTTAAGTTACAGCGAAAATCTGAAATTAAGCAAAATGATACGTGAAGTTTTAAACCCAAATAGTATCCGCAAGTGCACAGACAAAAGCAGTAGTATTTTAGGTATCGAATCCTCAGGGACCAAGGTCACACTATGAAAATATGGACTATTGTTTAAAGCTAAGATAAAAATGGGATTGGTTTGAAACGAAACAATGAACGAAATAGCAATAAAAAAAATGATGTAAATTCAATAAGATAAAGACACTAGATTAGAGTCATTCGCCAGTGACTTCGGATTAAGGACTGAGCAATCTATTCAGGATTCAATTTAACGCAATCTAGAACTCGAACATGAATGTAATATTGCCTCACTGTCGTGATGCATCAATATCTTTATCTAACATCCTAAATGCATAAACTGTCGTTCGAATTCAGAGATGAAGATAAGCATTAACAATTTGGTTCGATTTGTTCACAATCGATGGTAACAATCAACTGTCGTTGGTTACACACCGATTGCTCATCAACGGTTTATCTAGCAACCTAGAGCACTTTCGTGAATAAGTTAATCCTAAGATCATAGACTAGGTGATCAAATTAGCCTAAGCAGTATGAATCCCGATTGATGAAGACAATTGATAACATTCCTATTTGGCTCAGTCACTATCATCCTAATCCACCATTGAATTTCCCTAAACTAGCAATGAGACTACTCAACCATGGAGATCACAAACGCAACAAACAATTGAGAGAGATTCATCATGGATAAATAAAGAGATAAGGGTTTAAGAAATCTTCTCAATAGAAAGTTGTGGAATGATCCTCCAAGTTTGCAAATCCAAAGGAATAATACAAAATAGTCCCAAAGCTTAGAGAAACAGAGAAAATCTCCAAAGAAACGTAAAAGAACTGTTTCAGAATGTTTCAGGATGTTTCCCCAATGTTTTTGTCAGAGGCGGCTCTAACTTATTTATAATAAAAATCAGGTTAAAATCGGATCTGGGCAGGGGACCGGTCGGTCTGGTTTTGGGACCGGTCGGTCCTGTTTCCAGAGACATTGGGTCTTCAAGTCTGCACACGGGACCGGTCGGTCTGGTTTTGGGACCGGTCGGTCCTCGGGATTGGTCGGTCCGGATTTGGGATTGGTCGGTCCTGTTTCCAGCAGGTCCAGTCTTCGAGTGAGCAGGTGCTCACTCTAAACCGAGCAGGTGCTCGGTTATAAAAAATGCCATATTTTCTCCAGATTCGTCCCTTTTGCTCCAATGACCCTCACGGACTCCAATCCATGCTTGAGAGCCTTCTAAAACCTGAAAAGACACAAAATAAACCTGAAAGAACCAAAAAGACTAAAGAAATGATAACTAAAAGAGACCAAAATACTAATATATCACAAAACATAGTACCTTAGTAATCACCAAAAGTTATAAGTCAATATGGTTCATGAGAAGATCTGGAATTGTATTCTTAACATACTCAGATGCGCCTGCAACATCTCTATCAATTAGTGTTTTGTGAAGACTCTCAGTTACCAGGTTCTTAACCAGTAAGCAATTATTCCTTCCTACTCTCTCGATTCCTGCTAGATCCAGTCATATTAATACTTAGTTAGAAAATGAACAAGATAGATACAAGCTGTGAAAATTACAAAGAGTTTACCTTTGGTGTCCATTTTGTCAAACTTTTGAGGATTTATCCATAGCAAACAATATGTTGAGAGAAACTTACATGAAAGACAACGATTTCATGTTGCCTAGAAACTCCGGTCAAGTTATTATACGACAAGTCCCTAATGTTAGCAAGAGAGAATAAACAAGTGAAAGTTTTTTCAATTTATTCCAATCCATCTAAGAAAAATTTCTCGCATTCAATTAACAAAAATAATACTTAAATTTTTGAATGGTTCCCATTAAACCACTTGAAGATAAGTATCTGGTAAATTTTTGAACACCGAATTCAAAGTGTACCACGAAAATTTGACTTACAAGTAGTGATTCTTTGTAAGAATCAAGGAACGCATAATTGATCTAGGGTGGGAGGGACAGAGGGAAAGCGGTGTTGAAGAAGAAGATACATATATGCGGCACTTGAAAGCAGTAGCAGGTGGAAGACGAGAGATGAGAGACAAAAGAGATTTTGAAGACGAGAAAGGGATAATTAAGGTTTCGAAAATGGCAGAGAAAGAGAGATTTGGGAAATTTTGCAAAGGAGCTCTGGGAATCAGAGAGAGATGAATCGGGTTAGGGTTGTCGGCAATGGGAAGTTTTTCAGAATTAGGGATTAAGTTTTTTATCTTCAACACTTGGACGAAAATTTGAGCGAAAATTTGGTAATGGGTTTTGGGCGTTTAATTAAAATTTGGGTTTAGGGGGAGGGGGATTTTGGCGCTGAAATTTTTGGTTTTCTAGCTTAAGTTAGTCGCTAAAGTGCAGCAATTATTTTAGTTATTTCTAATCAACATAGCTATAATATATTAAATTGTTATTATGCACAAAAATCTCAAAAATATTTTTGAAAATAACTATAAATATTATAATTATTTTCTCGTTTCCTGAATTACTTATTATTTGTTTTTAATAAATAATTTTGTCTTAGGACGTGTTATTATACTAAACCCAACTCAAACCCTAAACCATAAATCTACACTCTAAATCCACCCTAAACCCTGAATAAAAAACCCTTAATAAGGATTTAGCCACGAACATAAAATCGGGATTCCAAAAAGGTCCAACAAAGACGACCATCAAATCATCTAATCTAAACCCTAAAGCCTAAACTCCAAACCCACCTAAACCCATTAGTACGGTTCTTCAACAGATTCAGCGTCATCATCAGAAGACGATAAATTACGCTAGAATCTTTCATATCGTTCCGCATCTCCGACATCATAATCGAGATCGGGTTGACTTTAACAACATTTAGCCACAAATGCTTTGGTTTCTTCGTGTGTGGGTACGAGATATAACAATCTTGAGGCTGTCAAAGATTGAGATCCCTCCAGTACGGAAACTCCCGTAATATGCTTTCTTTGTGCCAATTATGATGCTTCCCAAATCCAGGCTTCTTCTTTTCGTGACTGTTTCCACCAACATCCTTTGTTTTCGGTGGATTTACACGATCCAACTGGTACGAATAAACTTGCTCACCGGTAAAAGATTTAGGTGGATACTCTTTCCTAGCGTCTTTTGCTTTCAAAAAGTCTTTTTTCATGAGAAGAAATATTCAGTGACAATCGAACCAACACGTTTGCATATATAGACATTTTGCGACTAATTTGCGACCAAATAGTGACAAATTTGGTTTTAGTCTCGAATCAATCGCTAAATTGCGGCTACATTAGTTAGTCGCTAATTAGTCGCTCAATTTGGGACCAAATAGTGACTAATTTGCGACCATTTGGCAACTACAACCAATAGTCGCACAAAATTTGGTACACTTAACCCCAAACCCTATACCCTAAACCAGTTTTTTGTGACTAAAATGTGATTATTTAGCAACTCGCCAAATTTGGTCGCTAATTAGTCGGAAAATGGTCCCAAATTTAGCGACCAATTAGCGACTATTTAATGTAGTCGCAATTTAGCGACTAATTTGAGACTAAATGTAATTAGTCGTAATGTAGTCGTAAATTAGTCGTTAATGGATCGCTTAATTTAGGGACTATATATTTAGTCGCAACTATTAGTCGCAAAAAGTTTGTTTTGGTGTAGTGTGAGTTTATAACATAGATATCTTTTTTGTGCATTGATTTGCCAAAGAGACACAGTCGATCTGCATATGTTTTAATGTAGTTAGAAAAATTATCGATCAATATATCAGTCAAGATAGATTCACTTTATCAAACTAAATATTGTAACATCCCGAAACCGAATTCTGGGAATTTGGTCGGGGTGTCGATCGACACCAGTGGTGGGTGTCGATCGACACCAATGTTTTTGATCGGTTTCGGTTCGATTTAAATCGTCTGGTTTGTTGCGGTTTAAGAAGGAAAACCCTATGTATCGCTTATAAACACGTGAGCCGTGTTTTCCAGGGCAGAGACAGAAAAAGTAAAAGAGTTTTGAGTTTTTGAGAGTTTTGGGGTGAATCGAGAAGTGTTCTTCGCCGTTCTTCGTCTCTAGGGCTCGTGTGAGTGATTGTTCGAGATTGTGGTGTTATCTCGATGAATTCCAGCAAAGAACGTGTTGTTCCGTCGCTGATTCGTTGCTGTTTCTCCCGTTTTTTGTATTCTTCGCGTTTATTCACTTTTCCTCCGTGTTTTCGAGGTGAGTGCGTGATCGTGATATGAAATTAGATTATTAGGAAATTTTGGTTGGTTGTTTGTGATGATTTGGATTGTTCCTATGTTAATTCTGTGTGAATTATGTGTTTTGGAATTGTGAGGATCTCGAGAGATGAAACGGAACTCGAGTCGTGAGAAGTTTTGACTCGGTTCAGGTTTCTGCGAGAGGTGTCGATCGACACCTAGTGGTAGTGTCGATCGACACCACTGTTTTATGATCACGAGGATCGGTTGCTTGCATGAAGCATTGATCGACACCAAGTGGTGGTGTCGATCGACACTCCCTATTTTAAATGTTGATTTTTGTGGATTGTTGTGAACTGTTGATTGCTCGCGTAGAATTGATAATCTAGTTCTTATTATATATCTGGTAGACGGGATGACCGCTCCACTAAGTATTTATTAAATACTTACGCAACTCTGTTTTTCCCTTTGAGTTGCAGGTAACAGAAATGCGTGATCGCGGAATCAAGGCCGGCGAAGGGGATGATAGGGTGTTTATTTATTTCTGTTTAGTCTAGTGAAACCTGGTGTTTAGGTTGCTAGATGTTTTAAATTGTTTCTGGAATTTGGAATTGAATTGATGGTTATTGATTTAATATTTTTATGGATTTATTTTTATGAGAACTTCCACAATTGTTAAAAAAAAAAAAAATTTGGGTGTTACATTTTGGTATCAGAGCCTAGACGTTTTTAGGACATTGAATTGGATGAACTGAGACTATGTGGTTGATTGTTTATTGATGGTTAGACAATTAAGTAGTTTTAGATCATCCCTTTCGGCTTTTAAAGAGATTCCGCGGTAAGTTGTGTTTTATTTGTTTGTGACTTCTCGTTTGCTTATGTTTCCTGTCCTGTGTGGTAGATGGATACTGGAGCGAGAGGTCGTGGCAGAGGCCGTGGTAGAGGCCGTGGTCGTGGTCGTGGCTTAGTGCCAGAGTTGTCTAGCAGCGTGGCTGCATCCCAGACACATCAGGTGGAGACCGCGAGTGAGACCAGTGCCAGTGTGGCTGTCAGTACCGGGAGAGGCCCTGGGAGGGGTGCTCGTGGTGGTGTTGTTGGTGCTGGGAGAGGTGTTGGGAGAGGTGCTGGTGATGAAGTGGGCCCAGGTGGGGGTGCTGCTCCAGCTCAAGGTCGAGATGATGTCATCGTGGGACTTCTGACGCAGCTGTTGGAGCGGTTTCCAGCGGCGGCTCCGGTACCGGCTCCAGCAGTACCTCCGGTGGTGGAGGGACAGCAGAGAGCTGCAGAGGTTGAGCAACCGAGAGCTATGGTTGCTAAGCATCCTCTCTATCTCGTGATGATGGGACAAATACAGAAGATTGGTACACCTTTCTTCATTGGCAGAGTTGGGCCTGAGGGGGCCGATGAGTGGCGCTTGAGAGTGGAGCACAATTTTTGCTCGATCCGATGTCTTGCCGAGTATCGGGTAGAGTTGGTTGTGCATTATTTGAGCGAGGATGCGCATAGCTGGTGGAGATCTATGGAGTCTAGGAGGGCTGTTTGGACTTGGGATGAGTTCGTGGGCGAGTTCAATGCCAAGTTCATTCCTCGAGAGGCTTTAGATCGCCTGCAGATGAGGTTTATGGAGCTGTCTCAGGGAGCGAGTTTAGTTCGAGAGTATGATTCCGAGTTCAGCAGACTTCAGGTTTATGCTAGTCAGGGCATGACTGATGAGCGGACCCTTATGCAGAGGTTCTTGCAGGGGCTTCGGATAAGTATCAAGACCCAGTGTCGGGGCTCGGTGTACGCCTCGAGGGCGGAGTTGGTGGAGCTTGCTGCTTCGATTGAGGAGGATCAGCATCAGCAGACTGGTCCGGTAGTTGTTTCATTGGTGGCGGTTCCATCGGTGGCGGTTCCATCTGTAGCTGCTCCAGTTGTTCAACCGAGGAGACAGCAGCAGCAGCAGCATTCTCGAAGTTCTGGTTTTGGCAGAGGCAACAAGCGTGCGTAGGGCCAGAAGAGGAGATTAGAGCGGTCGTGTTTGTTATGGATGCAGGAGCACCAAGCATAGAGTGGCTAGTTGTCCCAAGAGGGAGGCATCTCAGGATGCCAAGGTGTGTTTCCATTGCCGAGAGCTGGGGCATATCCGGCCAATGTGTCTTAAGTTGCAGCAGATGGCTGTGGCAGCAGTTCAGCCAGTGGCAGGGCAACAGGTGGCTCAGTTGGCAGCAGTGCAGCTGTTGGGCCAGATTGGGCCGGCACCGCGAGTGTATGATCCTGCAGAGGCGAGGCAGCCGGGTAACGCGCAGATCACATGTAAAATTTTAAACTCTAACTTTGTTAATTTTTAGTGGTAGAATTTGTGTTATGTCTTTTATTTTGCTTGTGGTAGTCGTTAGGGTTCTCAACGCATGTGAATTGTGTAGGGACCTTATTAGTGGGAAGGTTTGAGTCCCACGTTCTTTTTGATTCTAGAGCATCGAACTGCTTCATTACTCCAGAGCATGCCGAGCGCAGTGGCATTCGAAGCAGTGCGGGTGAGCTTTCGGGTCTGGTTAAAGTGGCTGGAGGGGGATTCCTGGCTACTTCCGGCCGAGCTAGAGCAGTAGATGTTCAGATTGTCGGTCAGTCGATACCGGCAGATTTAGTGATTAGTCCGGTGGAGCTCTACGACGTGATCCTTGGGATGGAATGACTGTCTTTCAATAAGGTTCATCTGGACTGTTTTCAAGGCAGAGTCGCTTTCGAGCGAGAGGCAGGGAAGTTAGTGTTTCAGGGCGTGAGACCTACTTCTGGGAGTCTTGTAATCTTGGCTATTTAGGCGGAGCAGATGATAGCGCGAGGTTGTGAGGCTTACTGGGCTGCGATTTCGATGTCGTAGTCTAGCGGTAAGGTTGCTATTGGGGAGATCCGAGTTGTTTGGGATTTTGTGGATGTTTTTCAGTCGCTGCAGGGATTACCGCCGTCTCGGTCAGATCCTTTCACGATTGCATTAGAGCCCGGGACAACTCCGATTTCTAAGGCTCCTTACAGGATGACTCCAGCAGAGTTAGCGGAACTAAAGAAGCAGATGGAAGATATGTTGAGTAAGGGTTTTGTGCGATCGAGTGTGTCACCGTGGGGAGCACCGGTTTTGTTCGTAAAGAAGAAAGATGGGAGTATGCGTTTGTGTATTGACTATCGAGGTCAGAACTGGGTCACGGTGAAGAACAAGTACCCTCTTCCGAGGATTGATGAGCTTTTGGATCAGTTGAGAGGTGCTACTTGGTTCTCCAAGATAGACTTGGCATCGGGGTATCATCAGATCCCGATAGATGAGGCAGATGTTTGTAAGACAACGTTCCGGACGAGATACAGGCATTTTGAGTTCGTGGTCATGCCTTTTGGTTTGACAAATGCGTCGGCGACTTTCATGAGATTGATGAAGGACGTGTTCAAAGAGTATCTGGACGTGTTCGTTATCATCTTCATTGATGACATTCTGGTCTATTCGAGGAGTCTCGAGGAGCACGAGGCTCATTTGAGATTGGTTTTTGAAAAGCTTCGGGAGCAGAAGCTGTACGCTAAGTTGAGTAAGTGCAGTTTTTGGCAGAGACAGATGGGATTCCTTGGTCATATTGTGTCTTCAGAGGGCGTTTCAGTGGATCCGGCGAAGTTAGAGGCTATCAGGGATTGGCCTAGACAGTGTAATACTACCGAGATCAGGAGTTTCTTGGGTTTGGCAGGGTATTACCGGAGGTTTGTCAAGGGTTTTGCGAGTATGGCGCAACCGATGACAAAGCTGACCGGTAAGGATGTTCCGTTTATTTGGTCGCCGGAGTGCGAGGAGAGCTTTGCGAGGATCAAGGAGATGTTGACTAGTACGCCGGTATTAGCATTACCCGAGCCGGGGAAGCCTTATACCGTGTATACCGATGCTTCAAGAGTTGGTCAGGGGTGTATTTTGATGCAGGAGGGCAAGGTCATTGCGTATGCTTCGAGGCAGTGACAGGGTAGTGAGCGTAATCGCCCTACGCATGATCTTGCCCTCCTGCATCAAAACACACCCCAGACCATATCTTTATGGTGGGAAGGTGCAGATCTTTACGGATCATAAGAATCTGCAACATATCTTCACTCAACCGTTGCTGAATATGAGGCAGAGGCGTTGGATTGAGTTTTTTCCAGATTACGATATGGAGATCCTGTATCATCCGGGTAAGGCCAACCAGGTGGCTGATGCTCTGAGTCAGAGGAGAGTTGATTCGATTAGGGAGCAGGAGGTTGAGGCCTTAGTAGCCGAGGTCAGCACTTTGCGTTTGTGTGCTACCTCGCAGGAGCCTTTGGGATTACAGGCTGTGGATCAGGCAGATCTTCTCAGTAGGATCAAGGTGGCTCAGCAGAGTGATCAGGGTTTGGTTGGTGTGTCACGAACCGTGGATTCCGAGTATCTGGTCTCTCCGAATAGGACGATTCTGATTCGTGGGCGAGTTTGTCTACCTCGTGATGAGGGCTTGAGGCAGGAGATTTTGAGTGAGGCTCATGCGAGCAAGTTCTCCATTCATCCGGGCGCAACCAAGATGTATCATGATCTCAAGCAGTATCATCACTAGGCCGGGATGAAGGGAGACGTGGCAGCTTATGTGTCGAAGTGCAACACGTGTTCGTTGGTCAAGGCCGAGCACAAAGTTCCGAGTGACAAGTTGCAGAGTTTACCCATTCCTGAATGGAAGTTGGATATGATTACGATGGATTTTGTGGTTGGTTTACCTACGTCGCGGACGTATGATGTTATCTGGGTGATCGTAGACCGATTGACCAAGTTCGCACACTTTCTGGCCATTAAGAAAACCGATGGAGCGGCTAAATTGGCCATAAAGTTTGTGCGGGAGATTGTGAGGCTGCATGGAGTGCCAACCAGTATTGTTTCTGATCGAGATCCCAGGTTCGCATCAGAGTTCTGGAGAGCCTTTCAGGCAGAGATGGGCACTAAGGTGCATATGAGTACGACTTATCATCCGCAGACAGATGGGCAGTCAGAGAGCACTTTTCAGACTATGGAGGATTTGCTGAGGATGTGTGTTCTGGATTAGGGTGGTCAGTGGTTCGATCACTTGGGATTAGTTGAGTTCGCGTATAATAACATCTTTCAGGCGAGTATCGGGATGGCTCCTTTTGAGGCTTTGTATGGGAGGCCATGTAGGACGCCTTTATGCTGGACCCAAGTGGGGGAGCGCAGTATTCATGGAGCTACTTATGTTCAGGAGACGACAGAGAAGGTTCGTATTGTGCGTCTGAACATGAAAGAAGCTCAGGATAGTTAGAAGAGTTATGCGGATAAGCGTAGACGTGAGCTTAAGTTCTCAGTGGGAGATCGCGTGTATCTCAAGATGGCTATGTTAAGGGGTCCTAACAAATCCATAGCAGAGAACAAGCTTAGTCCGAGGTTTATAGGTCCGTTTCCCGTGGTGGAGCGAGTTGGACCGGTAGCGTATCGGCTTGAGGAAGTGCCTGCATGAGTCGGAGGAGTTGGTTCCTGAGATCCCTGCGGATCTTCGGCCTGATTTGACGGTTCCGGCGGTTCCTGTGAGGATTCTTGAGACGAGAGTCAAGGAACTGCGTCAGAAGAAGATCCTGTTGTTGCGCATTTTGTGGGATTGTGGCGGTTGCGAGGAGGAGACTTGGGAGCCCAAGCAAAGATGAAGCTGAAGTTCAGGAAGTGGTTCGACAAGCAGGTCGCCATTTGAGCTTAGTTTTCTTTGTGGTTCTAGTTTCTTTTGGCCTTTGTGTCGGTGTGGTTGTTGTTTTGGTTCATGTATTTTTCGTTTTGGTTGTAACGATATACATTTTTACGGAATTTATAAGATGAAGTTTTCCTTATCTATTTTCCGTGTTCTTATGAGATGTGTGGTTCTTATAAGCATGTTGTTGATTGACCAGTTTGGGTCGTGTTCTCAATGATATTTCGGGTGGGAAATATCGAGATAGGCCAAGTGGGGCAGATCTAATCATAGATGTTAGTAAACGTTTTTCTTTTCAATCTAATACTCTAGGGATAGTGGTATTCCCGAATAACTCATTACAAATTTGGAAGACAGTGGGTCTTCGGCGGTCTACTCGTGGCTGGTGGATCACAGCATAGTACCGGAGGTAACTTACCGATGACGGGTGGATCACGGTATAGTATAGTGAGATGCTTACTTATCTGTGACAAGTGGGTCTCAGGATAAGTATCAGGAGATGGTGGGTCTCGTGAAGGGAGTGAGTTTCCCTGCATTCTTTTATGGAGTTGGTGGTCTCCAGAGGCTTGTGTGAGACAAGTGGGTCTCAGTATGAGTCTAGAGGGAAAGTGGTTCCCGGTATACCATTGGTGGTTGGTATATTTATTGCTAAGGGATGCGTCCCGAGAAGTAAGGTAATGAGTTAAGAGTAATAAATGTCCAGAAAGCGTGGGTATTAACATAAGAATTAGATGAGAGTTTAGGGATCGGGTGAGGATCTCTGATGTGATGACCAAGTGGGGTCAAACTTTCGGTCTTGGATAGACGGTTTGAGGGATTCGAGGTCGAATCCAAGATAGTGGGGGAGAGTTGTAACATCCCGAAACCGAATTCTGGGAATTTGGTCGGGGTGTCGATCGACACCAGTGGTGGGTGTCGATCGACACCAATGTTTTTGATCGGTTTTGGTTCGATTTAAATCGTCTGGTTTGTTGCGGTTCAAGAAGGAAAACCCTATGTATCGCTTATAAACACGTGAGCCGTGTTTTCCAGGGCAGAGACAGAAAAAGTAAAAGAGTTTTGAGTTTTTGAGAGTTTTGGGGTGAGGCCGGCGAAGGGGATGATAGGGTGTTTTTTTATTTCTGTTTAGTCTAGTGAAACCTGGTGTTTAGGTTGCTAGATGTTTTAAATTGTTTCTGGAATTTGGAATTGAATTGATGGTTATTGATTTATGAGAACTTCCGCAATTGTTAAAAAAAAAAAAAAAATTGGGTGTTACAAATATCACATTACATATATTATTTATTGCAGCTCCTTGCATAATTTTCACACTTACGTACTTCTTCGAACCATCGGTGAGATAGTGAGAATCTTCTTTCCCTCAGACCTACATCACATGTTCTTCAATTACCGGGGAGAGCAACTCCGATACAACTTTTTTTTTTATTTTATTTTTTTATAAACTTCCATTTTATTTATCACATAATTTATCTAAAATCCTTACAAGAGGGACCATTTGGAGCAGAATACAATTCCAATGATACAACTTCATTAGCTACCTCATTGATGCCTTGAGAGGTACGATATCAAGTTTGCAGTAGACAAATACGAAGAGAGAGGCAAAGATCTCTAAAATCTCTTTGCAAGAATCGAAGAGCCGAGGATCGCGCGGGTTATCTTCTCTACAAGGTTTTGTATAGTAGTATGCATGTTAAAATTAACAATGAACGTACTAGCTAGAGAAAATTGACAAATTAAATTAGCTACATATATATGTATATATATTATTATTATTTTTAGTTATTAGAGGTTTTGGGCTGAAGCATGTGATCTCTCCAGACCCGAAACAAGAGCATTGTAATATTAGCTAGAGAATAATAACGAATTAAATTAGCTATATTATATAACTCTTGTAAGAACATGTGTACTTTCTTAGTGTCGTACAAATGGTGGAAATGTATACATAGGTATGCGGAATAGAGTTGGTGCATGGACGAGTTGGTGCAAAATAAAGAAACTTGCGGATCAAGGAAAGCTTCGAGTCATATAAATCTTTTACAAGGTCAAGGCACAAGACCTTAGAGGACAAGAAGGCGAGTTTGGTGACAATTTCTGGAAGCTTGCGAAGGTTTCTAGTGGAGATCAGATCAGGAATTGGAAAGAAGCTTTGGAGTGTATCTCCAACAAGATGGGTTTGTCTTTAAGAGACAAAATGTATTTTCTACTCACACTCACTATTCTACTTTTTGCTCTTTTAAAAGCTCAAGTTCAAAATGTCAATGATATTGTATGATTTATGGTATACTTTTTATTTTGAAGCTCATGAATCCGATTTTGTCAAGGAAATTATTAAGGAGGTTCCTGAAGTTATAGCAGCAATCGATTACGAGGGAGAAAGCTTGAGGATTGCAATCTCCAATTTATGTTTGTTTCAACTTAATCATCAAATGTTGGGACCTAGACATGAACCAGATGCTATTGCTCCTGGAGATCTTCAAGAGGCTTGAAAATCACCCAAAAAAAATTACTTGTTCTTTTTTTGCCTAAACAATAGAAATTCAGTTGTATACTTAAAATCATAGTTTCTCTAATGGTATGAGTCTTAGCATAAAATGAGTATGTATGTGTCTATTACTTAGATGAGTTTCTTTTTCTCAAAGAAAGTTTTCAAATGCCAAAACTGTAGACCAGCAACAGATAAACAAACCACGAGCGACACGAAACTTAACCACCCCATCTTCGCGTTTGTGGATCGATTTAGTTCTTGCATTTCTTCTTCCCTGATACCACCAAACAAAAAGATAAATCTCTTTCTTAATACCAACAAAAAACTAAGGTAAAAAATTCTGCTCTTTTGTCAATTTACCTTTCACGAAGACAAAACATCTCGTCGTGGATCGAAGTAACAGTCTCTAACAAGTTCTTAACCGAAAACTCCATCATCTGCCGAACAAAAAGAAAACATCAAGATCCAACAACCACAACCACAAGACCTTAAAATGCTGCATAAACCTTAACACATATAATATGCATAGAAGCTCTCTACACTATCTTCTTTCATCATCACATTCAAGATCAAGAAACCAGGTTCAAGCAATGCTACAAAATTGATCTTTAATCCTCCTATTTAGTTGACTAGTTAATTAAAAAACAGAGGAACTTACTAAGACTTGGGCTATTTTGGACCAATAATACAGAATTCAAAGGCATAATTGATCAATTCTCAATTTCAAGCAATGCCACATATATGATTAATCTCTATTAGTCCAAATTAGTTGTGTAACTAACTAAGCCTAGAGATTAAAAAACGGAGGAACTTACTGTGACTTGTGTCTTCTTAGCTACTTTAGACCAATCCTTAGAATGAACAGAGTGAACACCACTCCTCCAATCAAAATCAAGACTCAACGTAATCTCCGGTTTATGATCAACGGCCGAGATACAAGCTAAGTAATTCCCAGTCTCCGACCCGGTAAATGAAAACTGTCCAGATTCAACATTATCCGCTTCGTGAATTATCGCCGTTCCTTGTGGCGGCAAACCTAAAAATCAACACAGAAATCACAAAATCGAAACTCGAAACATGGAAATTTGCCGATCGATGGTGAAAATTTCCGGTGAGATTGTACCTTGACGTGGATTTTGTGTGAAGAAGGAAGAGGAGTAAAATCAAGGTTGAGTTTTTTGGGCTCTTGGCAATTGTTGTTTTTTTGGGCTCTTGGGTTTATTTCTACCGGCTTTGGTCTGATGTGTATTGTCTTCCCTGTTATCAATATATTTTTGTTGACAATATATATTTTCTATCTTGTCAAAAAAATAATAATAATAATAATAATGGATTCCAGGAACTAAAACTGTGGAGAAAAAAAAAAAAAAAAACCCCCCTGTGGGCCGTGGAGATGGAAAAAGCGACGTCACTTAAACCCCCATTTTGTTTTAAACTAGTAGGTGTTTAAATTTAAAAAATTTTAGACACTTCATGTGTCCAATCTCTAAAAAAGAAAATCCTATATTGGACACTAATCATAAACTTAAGACTCCAATTTGTTTAATTATATTAAGTTTTATTCATAGGATCTTGAAAAATGAGACATTTAAATGTTTGCAACGAGTATAATGGAGACACTTATGATAGTGACGATATTTTCATCTCAGTTATTTAATCGAATTGAAAAAGTCTATCGTAAATATCATTGTTTTATTAAAGTTAAATTAACATTATTGAGAGAGGGACACGGAATTATTAACCAATGTTAACAAAAATTTCATGACTAATTCACTGCAATTTATATTTATAAGTATTTCACTAAAAAATGTGTGATCACACAAAAGTAATTCACATCAAAAACATCTTTTATTTCATTTTGACGAGAATCTAATTATACGAAGAAATCAAAGCTCGGGACCAGCCAACCGGCAATGGTGAGTACGTGTATGTGATGGAGAAGAAGTCTTGTAAGTTTTCTCTAGCTCATTTAAAGATTTTTTTTTTTATCGAGATGATGTTTCATTAATGTTTTACTTGTATTACTTTCGTTTACAAAAAATGGCCATTGAAAGAGTATGTTTTACCCATTGCACAATGTCTGCGTTGAGTTTTATAAATCTCCCGTACGTAAATCAAGTTATTGGCTGCCGAAACTCTGCAAGTAGATCATTACAATGATTCTACTTTATCACATGGAGATTTTCATCAATATATAACTCAAGGAAAAAGGTGGTCTTACTCCATCAACTTATTTTTGGTCAATACTCCGTCAAATAGTATTCTGCTTTATTTTTCGTATTATGCCATGGGCTCTAATATGGAGCAACTAATAATATTATGGTTTATTTTAGTACAAGAAAATTGACTTGGACCTTTCCTTTGAGTTTAGAGGCTTTGAAGAGAGAGTTCGTATAGGCTAATTCGTGAACCCAATCCAACGATCCGCCGGTCTCAGTGAGTCGTTGTATAATGAATTTCATGGATGATCGACGACTTATTAATTTTTAATAATCTCTGACTTAAACATTAAGTATTCTAATGAATTGTGCAATGGGTAAAAACATAAGCACAACGTCGGATAATGGCTCGTATGTCGGACATCCAAATTAATGTCGACACCATCGGTGTACCACGATTAGAGGAGGGAACATTCCAGGCTGCATCCACATAAAATGTAGTTCTAGCAACCATATCTTGAGGTTGATTAATTTCCAAAGGAGGATTGAGGCTTAGAAGGGAGAGCTTCTTGCCGAGCTATGCCTTCCGATATGGCCTTTAGTTACTAGATCTTCCTCAAAGGAACGATTATCATTAAAGATCAAGTGATTTCGGGCAGTCAATAGGTTCCATATAACGCAAGAAAAATTCTCTTCTAGTTATCACTCCGGTTTATCTCAATATATCTTAAAGGCCCAACTACAAGTCTACAACAAAAAATCTCAATATATATTTTTGGTTGTTGACGTCATGCTGTTGAGGGATTCACATGGTAATTTTAGATTGTTTAAGATTACACGTTGAAATATCCACGAAAGTAATAGTAATGTTTTCCTGTCTCTTGTTTTTGTTCATTGTTTTACGGTTAGTATTTTATACATTTAAAAACTTTATAAAAATGGTTTAATACTAACAAAAAAAAACACACACACACACAAAAATACCACCAACTATGGCCGCTGCTCTTTTACTCAAATTTGACCGCCGCTTCATGAGGCCAAAAATCTTATCGACAAGTGGCCAATTGCCGCATCTTCTAGCTAAGTCTTGTCGTTTCTTCAACGACGGTCGACCAACGAACTCGAATCTCTCACCGTCCCCGACCGTAGACAACACGGAAAAAAAGCAAAGTAGTCACACCTCCCAGTCCTTTTGCAGCCTATCTTTCCTTCCTAATGCCATATCCGATGAGAATCACCGTTTCTCCGGCGGAATACCATCAAGTGTTTATTGTTGGACTCGAAACTCAGACAATTGAATTTGTAGGGTTGTAGAGTAAATGCGAGACTCCTGAAGACACTTGCGTTTGCTGTTAAGAGAGCTTTATTACTTTTGAGGCGAAAATTCTGATCCCCTTTCTGGGTGAATACAATGAGCTATTTATAGCTTTTTAGACTAGGGCTAATAATACATTTGGGCCAGACTCATTAAGCATTTAAATGATTTTTGGCCCATATTATCATTAAGCCCAATTTAATTATGGATTTAATAATATTATGGGTTTATCTTGAATTGGGCTTCTACAAGCCCGTTTATGATTTCTTCAAGTCTTTTTGCAGAATCGTTCTCGTCGTTACATCGATCTCTTAGGGGTGAAATCCGACCCCTACAGTTAGCCCCCCAGCTTGGTAGTATCGAGCTAGATGATGCCAAGGTATAAGCTGTTGAAGTTTGAGATCGATGCGGTGGACCATGAAGCAGCCAGGCGTTGACTTCTTATTAGCGCTTTCTGGAAGTTGCAGTAATTCTATGTTGAGTTGATGCTATCGTGTTTTCCTGGACATGCTTGCGCTGTTGAAAATGAGGTTAATAGACTGGAAAGGCTATTGAGCTCATTTAATTGGACTTTAAAGTCCGTTAAGAGAATTTCAGGAAATTTTCCTGAAAAATCCTAGGGATTTCAGGAAATCCTTCTGGTATAAATAGGCCTCCTTAGGCAGTCTATTTTTTCACCATGTTGGCTTTTCCAAATTTTTTTTTTTTTGTCCTGTAGTGCATATTAGGGTTTGCTGATTTTTTTTTTTGTCTTTTTGTGCATCGTCTTCTTCATCTTCTCCGGTCTGCCGCCGCTGGATCTCGCCGGAATCTTTGTGCAGTCGCCGGAATTCTTCGTTGTACGCAGCCGACCGGAGCATTGAGTCGCCTACGCCAGCGCCGTCGACTAGAGAAGGAGCTTCGGGGTTGAAACTCCAAATCACCGCCGTAACAGCTTCGAGATTTGCCGTTCGCCGTCGATTGAGCTAGCGCTTTTCATCGTCTCCGTCGCTACATCCGGTATCGAACACGGATCGGGATCTATCGCTGTTGCCAAATCGCGTGGAGCTTCCCGGATCTGCTTGTGGCCGAGATTTTTGTGGTGGAGGGAAAGTTTCACGGATCTGTCGAGATTCTGGCACTGACAGGGAACCTCAGCCTCGACCGCAACGACGTGGGCTCTGATTCCGGCGATTCCGGTTGTTTTCCGAGGGTGAGGCTCGGTCAACGCCGGTCAACAGGTCAAACTTGGTCAACTGGTCAAAGACAGTCAACTGGTCAACGCTGTATTGGTCAACAAGTCAACGCTTTTTTTTTTTGGAATTTTTTCTTTTCCTACCTCTCCGGTCTGCCGGCGGCCTCTCCGGTCTGCCGCCGCCGGAGAGGTCACCGGAGCTCGCCGATCTCGGCCGTGGAGTCGTCGTGACCCGCTCACCGCAAGTCGTCGTGACCCGCTCACCGTCGTCCGTTGCTCGCCGGGAGAGAAGCTCGGATCTGACGAGATCGATGCCGCCGGAGCTCGCCACCACCGCAGAAGCTTCACTGCCGCAGGAGCCTCAACCCGTCGTCGCAGGAGCTGGGACTCGTCGCTGTCACAGCAGTCCAACAGAGGAGAAGCATCGCGATTGGAGCTATCAAGGAGGATCGCCACACGTGACTTCGCCGCACATTTGCAAATCGTCATCGTCCTCGCTGCTGCTGGTCGCAGAGGAACCAGACGGAGGAGCTCCCACGACACCAGACGGAGATGCTTTTGCTCCGATTAGGAACCAGGCGGAGGAGCCTCGACGGGGAAGCTTCTTCTCCGATCTACTTGATGGCGTACCTGGCGCTCCGGATCTGCTCGGCAGCGGGGACTCGTGCTCGGACCAGCTCGGCGGAGGAGGCTGACGACGAGGAGCAGCAACAATCGGAGCTCTGGCACGGTGGATCAAGGATCGGGATCTTCCACGACGGCCAAACCTAATTTTCGGTCAACTGTAACTTTCTGGTCAACGGTCTGGTTTGGTTAAAATTCTGGTTCGGTCAACATTCCGGTTTGGTCAACAAAAGTCAACAAGTTAGCAACGGTCAATGAGTCAACTGGTTAACAGAAGTCAACAAATCAACATAATTGTTCCGGAAATTGATTTTGAGCTTTGATTCGGATTCTGGAGTCTATCGCAGATAAGACGTAAATTGAAGAGAATGACTTCCGGAGATTCGCGGTGTGATCGTCAAATAGATAGAAGCGGCTCGAGAATAGTCTTAGATTTAGATGATTCCGGAGAGATGTTTGTTGAGCCTTTGCTAAGCGCCAGGAGAAACGTTTCGGAGAGATGCGTTTATTCGTCGTTTTAGAGTGCACTTGTTGAATTCTTCACCAGAAATATCGAGTAACGGGAGAAAAGTATATACGTGTGAGAGGAGAGCTGCCGACGTAAAGACTAACACTAGCGCGAGGGTGATGCAACAAACCAGATCATATCACTGTGCGCAGCCGATTAAGCTTGGAGATAAAAGTCATCGCTGTACGCAGCCGATCGAGCATGGAGATCGTCGTCGCTGTGCGGAGCCGATTAAGCATGGAGATCGAAGTCATCATTGTACGCAGCCGATTAAGCGTGGAATTCGTCATTATCAATCCTTAGAGCTGGTACTACTGTTACTCCTGCGCCTAAGCTGCTTTGTCATGAGTTTGAGCGAGATATCGTTGTCGCCACTGGTTGCTATCCTGAATTGCCGTCAAAGTATCGCGAAGATGTTGGGAACATAGATGATGCTGTGGAATCAAGTCGCAAAGGTTCTCGAGGAGATAGCAAAGAAAACGCTAGTGCTACAGCGGCGTCTCACTTATCGAGCATTGTCTTCCCAGAGTTCCTCCCTTGGAGAGAAACGACGAAAAATATACTTATTCGAGCGTGGCCCTCCACTGCTGGAGAATCCGAGTTTTTTGACAAATTTGCAGTATTTTCTTTTATTTCGAGCTTGACACTTGTTTTTTTTTTTTTTTTTTTGCAGTTACTTTCCTCGTTCAACAAGCTGGCCATTATTATGAGGTGTCTTTTCCATTCGCAGACTCGTCCACTTAGTAGTTTTTAAAGAGTTTATGCTGAGTTCAAGATGCTAAAGCATGCTGCGGAGAATCAAGTTGTTATTTTGAAGGCTGCTCGTTTGGACTTTGCGGCATAGCTTCAAGATACGGCTGCTCTTGCTCCGCGAGGAGATTGATTTGGATTCGAATTCTTCCAGTTCGTCAAATGACAGGGATTCTTCAAATTCTGATACTGAGGTTATAGCCGAACAAGTTGTGGAGGTTGTTGACGACGCTTGAGGAGAAAATGCCTTGGGTGGTGTTTACCCTTTTCATGCTTTGTTTTATTTGGTTTTAATCAGCTTCGGTGGTGTTTACCCTTTTCATGCTTTGTTCTGAACCTTCGTTAGAGGTGTAATGATATACTATGTAGTTTTCGTCATATCGAACTTGTCTGTTCTGGAAATGAATTCTTTTCTTTACAACTACTTTGGTTTACAGAAGTGTTAACAGTTCTGCTCCAGCAGCAAGTATGTTTCTTTTGTTAAGACCAACGTTTCAGATAGTTGGATTTTGTAAAAAATACTGCGGTTTACAACTATGTTACTTTCAACATGTCTGCTCCAGAAGTGAATACTGTTCAGAGAAGGTACCAACGCTCATGTTAGTTGGGTTTTGACATGAACATTTGGGTTTACAGATGTATTTTCCTCTAACACACCTTCTCGTGTAATGAACATGTTATCGCGTTATGACCCACGATTCAGTGAGTTGGGTTTAGAGTGAACATTTGGGTTTACAGATGTGTTCCCAAGAACACATCCGCTCCTATAATGACCACTTCGAGGTTGCTGAGGTTGACTTTCATTTTCTTGAGCGTTTTGCGGAAGACAATATCTAAAGAGCTCCCTGTATCAATGAGGATCCGGGGTACGTTGAAGTCATTGACGATGAGCTTAAGTACTAGAGGGTCGTTATGGGGGCGGTCAATGCCAGCTGTCTCTTCTTCTTCAAAGGAAATTATACTATTCGGCAGCTTAGATGACTTAGCCAGATTTTTGCTAACTTCGGCTCTCCGCTGGTACGCTTTGATGGAAGCCATTATATCTGAGCAGTAAGGAGATACTCCCATTATCATAAGTATCTCGGGACGAGTGTCGTCTGCTGCTTGCTCGTCGTTTTGCCTTCTGGGTATAGGGAGTTTTTCTTGCGCATATTGTTGTTCATTTTCTTCCATCTCAAAGTCCTTGATTTCAATGTTTCCCTTAAGCATTCCAGCAGCTAACGCAACAGCAAGTTTCAAGCCAAGGGTACGACACTTTGCTGTAGAGTGCCCAATGTATTTATGGTACTCGCAGTATGCTTCTTCGTCGTAGTTGTTCTTATCTCTTGTCCATGTATTTGACCAGCTACCGCGGCCTCGACCTCGTCCTGCACTGTAACCTTGGGACTCCACTTGGTAATTGTGAGTGCCTTCAAACTCTTTGTGTGCGAATCCTTGTGATTTGTTTCTCTTCTTAGCATGTGGTTGATTCTGAGTAGGTGGAGGGTGAGGTGTGGACTTTGTTTTTCCTTGAGCTAGAGCGAAAATGTCTTTCTCGTCTTCGACTGTTACGAAGTCAGTTGCTCGATGCAAAGCGTCTTGAATTGTGGAGGGTTTATTCAAGATAATCTCTCTCCAAAACTCAGAGTCGTGCCGTAATGACTTCTTGAGTGCCTCGAGCGCATTTTTGTTACTTATGCCTTCCACCTTAGATAGCACTGTCTTGAAATTCTTCATGAAACTCCTTAAATTTTTGTTCATACCTTGCTGTAGATTCCAGAGATCTGCGTCCGATGTTTCAGGATCAATGAAGATGGCGTAGTGCTTCAGGAATGCTGCAGACAACTGCTTGAAGTTATCAATAGAGTTCCTCTCCAGCTTGGAAAACCAATGAAGAGCTGCACCCTTAAGATGCTCCACGAAGAGAAGACAGCGCCCGACGTCTTCTTCATCTTCCTTGAAGTTAGCTCGTCCTAGCGCAATCGTTAACGCCGTTAAGTGTTCTGATGGATCTTTCTTGCCTTCGTAGAAAGGCACTTTGAGTCGTCCCGGATCGGAGAACTTGACTTGCCTAATGCAATTTGTGATAGGGGTGTTCTGGACCTCCGCGAGTACTCGATCAAGTTCAGGTGCCTTGTTGACTGCCTTGTGTTGCTCGGACCGAACGTCACTCATTTCAGCAGCCACTCGCTCTATGCTACATTGCATCTCATCCAACACGGTCTTCTTCATCGTCGAAGCCTTGCTCTTGCTCTGCATTGGCGTTGGTTTGCTCAGTGTTTGTTGTCGCTCTTCCAGTAGTGATGTTCCTTGTGTTACGTTCAATTCTCAGATTCTCTAAATTGTTTGTCGCAGTTGCTGTGACATTCGGCCACTCAATTTCAGTTTGGGCAGTTGCGCCTTGCTCACGTTGCGGGGTTAGCAGAGGAAGAGGTTGACGTTGCCCTCTTGGTGGCCTGATTGGAGTTGCAAAATCCAGAGACGTCGGAATTATGCGTGTTGCGGGTTGTCTGAACAAACCTGCTCTTCTGTTGCCGACCTGATTTGCTTTTGCGAGAACGCGTAGTTCTTGATTGGTCTTTTCTTGCTCCTCTGTCTTCTTGAGTAGCGTCTCTAGCATCGTCTTCATACCAGTGAGGAACTCAGACGTCACTGCTGTGACTGCTGTTGCTGGAGTGTCAGGAACAATCAGTGTGTTGTTTGTTGTTTCCCCAGTTCCAGTGTTGTCGTCTCCAGATCCGTCGTTGCTGTTGTTGCGATGCTGCTGATTGGCGATGTGTCTCTTTTTAGCGACTCGTTGTTCCTCAGCGATGCGTTGCTGCTCGGTGACGCGTTCTTCCTCAGCGATGCGTTGCTGCTCGGCGGTGAGTTGGTTATAGTCGTCTCTGTTGGGAATATCCTGAAATCACACTTGTATTCACTCTCGTTATAGTTGTACTGTCGAGATCAGATATTCATATGATACTAGGTGGTCATGACGTTTTACTAGAAGCCGTTGATGATCTATGAGTTATGAACTCATTGCTAGTATTATATGATCCTACAGGGTCACACACCTAAGCAAACTGGATTTACTTTATGTGGGAATAATCATTAATGTAATGATTCAAATGATGTGTATTTGATACACATAAGAAACGTGTTTTAAAGAGTGTGTCGATCGACACAAATGAGTCGTGTCGATCGACACGGGCCAATAATCGAAATAGGGATTTCGGTTTAATGACTTAATTTAGACCGGTTTAATTACTGGACAATTAGGTTTTCTCACTTGCCTATATATAAGATATAAGGCACGAAATTGAGAAGGACTTTTGATAGTTGATAGCCACCTCTGCAAAACAAAAGTTCCCTGAGAGATCCGATCTACCAGTACTAGCATCCCGGCGGATTCCAGTTTGTGTGCGTGTGGACTATCAGTAGAGGCGCAGCACTTGATGCGCTACAGATCTCGATAACCTGACAATCTTCCGCTGCAAATCTCCAGGTATATTCGACATCCGTTATTGTAGATTCGTTGTTTACAAACCCTAGATCCTAGGCTAAAGAATTGTCACTAGGTTGTTTTAATAGAGATTAAAATTGGCTAAAACCTGTGCAAATTCCTTCAGTGGTATCAGAGACTTAGGGTTTAACTAATGAATCTAAAAGCATATAATTGAATTAGAGAAATCAGATTGAAACATGTGATGTTTAGGATGCTTGCTAGATCAATTTTCACTGAAATCGTTTTGTTAAAGTTGATCAGAACCGATCGTGTCGATCGACACAATGGTTGTGTCGTTCGACACGACTTTGTTAAAATTCTAGGGTTTTTCGATCGTAAGATCAAAGTTCCAGAAACCCAAGTGTCGATCGACACAAATGGTTATGTCGATCGACACGACCTTGCGATTAGTTAACCGGTTCAATTGGATTGAATCGGTTATCTCACTTGGTTAGAAATCAATTAAACCGGCTAATTGCGGTTTATTACAAGTTGGTTAGTGTCGATCGATACAAATGTTGTGTCGATCGACACCAACCAATTATCGACCCGGTTCAATTGGATTGACCGGTTATCGATTCGGTTCAATTGGATTGACCGGTTATCGCAAAATTGATTTGATTTGGTTTGGTTAGCGTCGATCGACACAATTGTTATGTCGATCGACAGAGACCAATTATCGATCCGGTTCAATTGGATTGACCGGTTATCGATTCGGTCAATTGGATTGACCGGTTATAGAAAATTAAATTTGGTTAGTCAATGTCGATCGATACAAATGTTGTGTCGATCGACACTGACCGGTTATCGGGTTGGTTATCGAAACCAGTTCAATTGGATTGATCGGTTGTCGAAGAACTGTTCCAGAGAGGTGAGTGTCGATCGACACTAAGGTAGTGTCGATCGACAGCCTACGAAAATTGTGGGTTAGTGAACCTACAATCAAATAACCAAACCAGATTTAATGAGATTCTAAACCTTCCTGAATGCATATTGGATATGTGTCAACTAAAATATCATATATGCGTGATATCAAGTGTTCTGGATGTCTTCCCGATCTTGTCAGCTATCAAGACTCGTTTCATTGCGTGATAGGCTTGCAGTGCAAAGTATCTGCAGTTACATGAGTAAGGCAGTATGTAATTGTGTTGATGGGCTTGCAGTGCATGGCATCAGCTATTACATGACTGAAGAGATTGGTTTACTTGAGTGGGCTATCAGAAGTTCTGAGCCCATAGACATTAGGTGGATAAAACATAAGATGTCTTATCCACAACCAAGAGTCATATTGGATATGATTAGCAAAGTGTTGCTTACCTATATAGCTAAGATTTGAGTGACAGCCAGTGGCTCGCTCGGGTTTTGGTGAAATATGGATCTTGGATCATTATATTCATTTGAGGAAACATTGTTTTGAATATAATGCGAGTTTTTTTAATTGTTAAGATTTCTCATTTGCTTAATATCATAACTGAATTTTTCATTTTCTTATTACAGTTATGTCTAATTAGAACTCTTTCTCGTTGAGATCCGTCCTTGAGATGGACAAGTTAAATGGATCCTACTTCCTTGATTGGTATCAGAACTTGTGAATCGTTCTCAAGCAGGAGAGAAAGGACTACGTCCTTGAGAAAGTTCTCCCCGAGAAACTAAGGTCCAATGCTTCACATGCAGTATATGATGCTTGGAATAAGCATTACTATGATGTGGTCGATGTGCGTTGTCTGATGTTGGCTACCATGAACTCTGACTTGCAGAAGCAATGTGAGAACGTGGCGTCACCCATCGAGATGATCACTAGCCTGAAAGCTACCAAAGGATGCTCCAGTGAGTCCTCATGTCATAAAGATGATGGGTTATATTGATAACCAGAGGAGACTGAATTGTCCCATTAGCCAAGAGTTGGCTACTGACATCATTCTGCAGTCACTGCCGTCGAGCTATGATAAGTTCATCAAGAACTACATCAAGAATGGCTTGACGAAGACGTTGACTGAGCTGCATGACATGCTCAAAACAGCTGAGCTTAGCATCAAGAAGGGCAAAAGGTTTGAGAAACCTAGTAAAGACAAGGGTGAGAGAAAGGCCATCTAGATTGTGAGTCAGGATAAGCCCGAGTCCCCCTCTAAACCCAAGTCTGGACCATCTGATGATGATACATGCAGCTACTGTGGGGAGCCAAGGCATTGGAGGAGAAAATGCAAGAAATACATGGAAGATACTATGGAAATAATGAAGATGTATGAGACTTCTTCTTTAGGTATTTATGTTATTTCAAGTTCTATCTTAAGGGTATTATATACCGGTTGTGGTGCTCATATTTATTGAATTATGCAGGGCCTAAGCAACAATAGAACGTTGAAGAAGGGACAAGTGGATATACTCAACAAGAATGAAGCAAGGGTTGCTGCATTAGCTGTAGGAGGTTTCCATCTGTAGTTGCCTTCAGGCTTGGTTTTAGAAACTAAATAATTGCTATTATGTACCTGCTATGAGCAGAAATGTCATTTCATTTTCTTGTATGATTTTGAATGATTTTATTTTGATAAAAGACAAATGTTGCTCTTTTGATCTTAATGATATATTCTATGGTAGCACCCCATTAGAGAATGGGTTTTATGTCTTAAACCAATCTATGCCTGTCCATAACATAAACACAAAACGGTTCTCTGGCATTGTCGTTTTGGGCCACATCGAATTCTGAAGCTCCATAGTGATGGGCTTCTGGACTCACTTGATTGTGAATCATGTGAGAAATGTGAATCCTACTGTTGGACAAAATGACTAAGGCCCATTTTATCAAACTAAATGAAAGGGCAAAGAATTATTGGGCCTTATACATACAGATGTGTGCGGCCCGATGGGCACCAGTGCTAGAGGAAATTTTCAGTACTTCATTGATGACTTCAGTAGGCATGGCTATGTTTATCTAATGAGTCATAAGTCGGAATCCTTTGAAAGGTTCAAGGAATTCCAGAATGAAGTACATAATCAAATTGGCAAAAGTATTAGTGCTCTTCGATCAGATTGCAAAGGATAATACTTCTTCGAACAGATCACGGAGGAGAATACTTCAGTCAAGAGTTAAGTGATCATCTGAGAGAGTGTGAAATTGTTTCACAGCTCACTCCTCCTGGAACGACCCAATGGAATGGAGTTTCCGAGAGGAGGAATCAGACATTATTGGATATGGTTTGATCAATGATGAGTCACAAAGATCTTCCATTATCTCTTTTAGGGATACACTCTAGAAATGTCTGAGTTTACACTAAATAGGGTTCCATCAAAATCAATTGAAAAGACACCACATGAGATGTGGACTGGAAATGTTCCAATTTGTCTTTCTTGGAAAATTTGGGGTCGTGGGGCTTATGTAATACATTTAACAAGCTCACACCCAAATCAGATAGGTGCTACTTCATTGGTTGTCCTAAGGAAACCAAGGCATACTACTTCTACAACCGTTCTGAAAACAAAGTGTTTGTTGCTAAGAACTATGTTTTCTTGAGAGAGATTGTCTTTCCAAGAAGAACAGTGGGAGTGAAGTACAACTCGAAGATGTTCAAGAGTCACAGGAGATTGCTTAACCTGTTAAGGAAGAGCAGTAGTCGGATCTGCAAAGAGTTGTAGAACCTACACCTGTGGTGTGTGAAGTTCGTAGATCCGAAAGGATACGTCACGATTCCGAGAAATAGGGATTTCTCGCGACCGATTGTCATGACTTGTTGATCATTGACAATGACGAGCCTGCGAATTTTGAAGAAGCAGTGTTGGGCCCGGACTCCGAAAAGTGGCTTGGAGCCGCTAGATCCGAAATGGGATCCATGTCAGAAAACCAGGTATGGTACTTGGTAGATTTACCTGATGGTGTAAAAGCCATTGAGTGTAATTGGATCTTCAAGAAGAAGATTGACGTGGATGGATATATCAAGATATACAAAGCTAAGTTAGTGGCTAAAGGTTTCAAGCAAATTCATGGTATGACTATGAAGAGACCTATTCCCCAGTCGCTATGCTTAAAATCATTCGGATTATCTTAGCAACTGCCATTTATCATGGTGATGAGATTTGGCAGATGGATGTGAAAACAGTTTTCCTTGATGGAATTCACGAAGAGGATGTGTACATGACACAACCTGAGGGTTCACAAATCCTAATAATGCTGGGAAAGAATCCAAGCTTTATCGATCCATTTATGGATTGAAGCAAGCATAACGGAGTTGAAATCTTCATTTTGTAAAGCTGTCAAAAAGGTTTGACTTCATCAGGAACGAAGAGGAACCATGTGTTTACAAGAAGACTAGTGGGCGTGTAGTTGCATTTCTCGTTATGTATGTAGATGACATACTTCTTCTCGGAAATAACGTTCCGTTGCTTTAGTTTTAGAAACTTGGCTAGGAAGTTATTTTTCAATAAAAGGCATGGGAGTAGCCGCATGAATTCTTGGAATAAGAATCTATAGAGATAGATTGGGTAGGCTAATTGGATCGTGTTAAGATGCTTATGGTGATAAGGTCTTGGACAGGTTCAGTATACATGATTCCAAGATGGGCTTCATACCAATGTCTCATGGCATTAATCTTGGCAAGATGCAATGTCTCTAGACACTGGCTGAGCAAGAACGTTTGAGGAGGATTCCCAGGCGTATGCAGTGGAATCTATCATGAATGCCATGACCTGCACTCGTCCAGATATTGCTTGTGTTTTAAGCAAGATGAGTAGATACCAATATGATCCATGTGAAAGTCACTGGACAGTTACCAAGAACATTCTCAAGTATTTGAGGAATACTAAGGATAGGAGCTTGGTGAACTGAAGAAGTAATGGTTTTTGTTGAGAGTGGTTAGACGGACAAAGACGATTTCCGGTCGGATTATGGTTATGTCTTGTGTCTATATGGCGGTGCGGTTTGTTGGAAAGGGTTCCAAGCAGGGCACCAAACCCTGCGGTTTATTGGAAAGGGTTCCAAGCAGAGCTCCGCAGACTCTCCCACGACCTAAGCATGAGTTTCACCCTCCTGCTGTAGGTATTAGATATATTAAGATGTGATCTTGATTCTAGTGGGAGTTGTAAAGGATTTAGTTATGTTATGATATTCATGTGGACATACTTTGGTTATGTCATAATGAAATTGTTTCATGTATTATTTGATTATTGGATAATTAAATAATAGTCCCAAAGTAATTTATGGCATTCTTATAGGTCATCAAGTTGAGGACTTGATCATGAAACCCTATAAGTGATAAATGACATAGATTATATTAGTCCCTGGTCAAAGTTGTTAAAGTGGGACACTGACAACCGCGTGAGACTGGTATGTGAGGTGACTGATGACTAAGTTTCATGGAGTCATTAATAAGAGTATTAAAGTCAATCACATAGATATATGTTAGAGAACATATGATCGGACATGACCCGCTAATGAGAACTCTACAGGATGTATATATAAGTGTCATAAGAGGTTCTCATTACGACTATAGAGTATAGTCCTTAGACCTGAGTTCATCATGATTTCTTGCATATGAATTAGTCCGCTTTGACTTTGTCAAACGTTATCCGTAACAGGTGACTATAAAGGCATTGATTGGGCGTATCATGAAGTGTGTGAAGTAACAGGGATGGAACAAGATGGGATTTGTCCCTCCTATATAACAGGAGATAAATATCTCAGGGCCCATCGAAGATTTGATACTGAGAAATGCGTGGCCGCGCTCAAACGAGGTGATTGTTAGTCGTTTGTTTTTAATCAGTATAAATCGGAGTTCGATGAACGTGATATTGGCTATAATAAGGATGACACGGTTCTTGCCTTATGCCATATCGAGATATAGAGACGAACGGATTATGGGAATAGTTTATTCCAGTACAAGTGGGAGATTGTTGGGAATGTCCTGAAATCACACTTGTATTCACTCTAGTGATAGTTGTACTGTCGAGATTAGACATTCATATGATACTAGGTGGTCATGACGTTTTGCTAGAAGCCGCTGATGATCTATGAGTTATGAACTCATTGCTAGTATTATATGATCCTACAGGGTCACACACCTAAGCAAACTGGATTTACTTTATGTGGGAATAATCATTAATGTAATGATTCAAATGATGTGTATTTGATACACATAAGAAACGTGTTTTAAAGAGTGTGTCGATCGACACAAATGAGTCATGTCGATCGACACGGGCCAATAATCGAAATAGGGATTTCGGTTTAATGACTTAATTTAGACCGGTTTAATTACTGGACAATTAGGTTTTCTCACTTGCCTATATACAAGATATAAGGCACGAAATTGAGAAGGACTTTTGATAGTTGATAGCCACCTCTGCAAAACAAAAGTTCCCTGAGAGATCCGATCTACCGGTACTAGCATCCCGGCGGATTCCAGTTTGTGTGCGTGTGGACTATCAGTAGAGGCGCAGCACTTGATGCGCTACAGATCTCGATAACCTGACAATCTTCCGCTGCAAATCTCCAGGTATATTCGACATCCGTTATTGTAGATTCGTTGTTTACAAACCCTAGATCCTAGGCTAAAGAATTGTCACTAGGTTGTTTTAATAGAGATTAAACTGGCTAAAACCTGTGCAAATTCCTTCAGTCTCTAGGCATTGTTGCTTACGTAGTTTGCACTGTGATCTTCTTGTGTAAGAATGTCTTGATGTTCCCCTTAGTCGGCGCCAAATTGTAGGAGTCGAAACTCAGACAATTGAATTTATAGGGTTGTAGAGGAAATGCGAAACTCTTGAGTAAATCACAATGCAGAAAATGTAGACACTTGCGTTTGCTGTTAAGAGAGCTTTATTACTTTTGGTGCGAAAATTCTGATCCCCTTTCTGGGTGAATACAATGAGCTATTTATAGCTTTTTAGACTAGGGCTAATAATACATTTGGGCCAGGCCCATTAAGCATTTAAATGACTTTTGGCCCATATTATCATTAAACTCATTTTAATTATGGATTTAATAATATTATGGGCTTATCTTGAATTGGGCTTCTACAAGCCCGTTTATGATTTCTTCAAGTCTTTTTGCAGAATCGTTCTCGTCGTTACATTGATCTCTTAGGGGTGAAATCCGACCCCTACATTTATCAATTATCGAGGAGACCAACTGCGCCAAAACTTTGTTAGCCACCTTTGTAATGCCTTTGAGAGGAACGGGATCAAATTCTTCACAGACAAAGATGAGCAACGAGGCAAAGATCTCAAACATCTCTTTGTAAGGATCGAAGAATCTAGAATTGCACTTGCCATCTTCTCTATTACGCTAATACAGTTAATTAATTTGTTAGTTAGTTAGCTAGTTTGTTAGTGAGGTAAGTCTCCTTTAGCTTTCCTCATATGTATATATATCTTCCTTGTAATTACATTTTGGTTTAATGAGAAAAGATATTCTTTTACATCAAAGTTAATATGGTATCAGAGCGAAAATAACAAACTTTTCTCGTTCAAATTTTCTCGGGAAAATCTCACTTTCCCAATCTAGCAAGAATCATCACTCATCTTCATCCTTCACTTTTCTTTCTTCCGCTTCTTCGATTCGATCCGAATCTATCATCATCATCATCGATTTCATCTGATTTGAGCTTCAAATCTCCAAATCTGAGCTCGAATCGTATCTGCATTTTTTCCCCCGATTGATTCTTGTTATAGCTGGGATTTTCTTCAAGATCTGCTGACGTTCTCTTCGATTTCATCAAATTTCTTTCGATTAGCTTTGTTTTCCGATGGCGACACCTCCGGCAACAAATTCTACAGTTCCGGTAGCTAATTCAACGGATCAGTACGATAATCACTATTTTCTTCACAGCTCCGATCATGCTGGTTTGGTTTTAGTATCAGATCGACTATCTTCAGGCGTAGATTTTCATTCATGGCGTCGTTCAGTTCAAATGGCACTTAATGTGCGCAATAAGCTTGGATTTATTGATGGTACGATTCCTAAACCTCTTGAAACGCATAGGGATTATGGTTCTTGGTCACGTTGCAACGATATGGTTGCAACCTGGATAATGAATTCGGTTTCAAAGAAGATAGGTCAAAGCTTGTTGTTTATCTCAACTGCTGAAGGAATTTGGAAGAATCTGTTATCTAGGTTTAAGCAGGATGATGCACCTAGGGTTTATAAAATAGAACAGCGATTGAGTAATATACAACAAGGCTCTTTGGATGTTAGCGCGTATTACACAGAATTGGTAACTCTCTGGGAGGAATATAGAAATTATGTTGAGTTGCCAGTGTGTACATGTGGTAAATGTGAGTGTAGTGCTGCTTTGTATGGGAGAAGTTGCAGCAAAGAAGTAGAGTTACGAAGTTTTTGATGGGGCTTAATGAGTCTTATGAATCTACAAGGAGACATATTCTCATGCTCAAGCCTATTCCATCTATTGAAGATGTTTACAACATGGTTGCTCAGGATGAGAGGCAGAAACGAATTCAGCCATCAGCTAAAGCTGATTCTGTTGTGTTCCAGACCTCTGCTCAGTCTCAAGAAGGAGTTTCTACTGATACTTATCCTGGTCCTCAAGCTTATGCTGTCCAGAATAAGTTTCGGCCTAAGTCTTCATCATCAAGACCAGTGTGTACTCACTGTGGTCAAATGGGTCATGTGGTACAGAAATGTTACAAGATAATTGGTTATCCACCAGGCTATATCCCAGGGTACAAGAGCATGTCTGGGAATTCTCAAAGGCCTCAGTATCAGTCATTTCAACCTAGAGGATATTATCAAGCTGGATATGCACCTCATCATCATAATAATGTGGCTAATCTTCTCACTGAGTTGTCTGCAACTTATACTCCTCCAGTTGTTGTTGCTACTGACTTGAATGTGAATAAATTGAGTTCAGAACATATTCAATCTCTGGTTCACCAGCTTTCTCTTCGTCTTAAGGCACCAGAGCCTTTGGCTTCTTCTCCTTTGGTTGCCTCAGTCACTGATCATGGTATAATGTCTACTAAATCATCTGCTGGTAATGTCTCAACTAACCCATCTTTTCCAACTGTTTTTCCATCATCTTCCCTCCGATATGAAGATAATCATCTAACTTTTCAACTTCAATGCCTTTCCACTTTATCAAACACCTTACCATCTGGTAGTTGGATCATAGATAGTGGAGCTACTAGTCATGTGTGTTCTGATCTAACACTTTTCAATCATACTACTGCAGTTTCTGGTGTTACAGTTTCTTTACCAAATGCAACTAGGGTGGCTATAGATAATTGTGGCACTATTCACCTTTCATCATCATTGCATTTGCATAATGTTCTGCATGTTCCTAGTTTTAAATTTAATCTGATTTCAGTAAGTACTTTGTTAAAAGATAGTAAATGTTCGGCTCATTTCTTTCCTGACTTTTGTTATATTCAGGAGTATATTCAGGGATTGATGATTGGTAGAGGAATTCTCCTGCATAATCTTTACATATTACAACCTGAATCTACACATTCATCACCACCATCTTCTCATTTTGCTGGATCCTTGCTAGATGATGGTCAACTTTGGCATCAACGCTTAGGTCATCCATCATCTGACAAGTTAAAGTTGTTGTCTTCCATGCTTTCTAAGTCCAGGTTTTCTCTTTCAATTCCTTGTTCAGTATGTCCTTTAGCTAAACAAAAAAGATTACCTTTTGAATCTACTAGTCATAGGACTACTTTCCCTTTTAAGTTAGTTCACATGGATGTATGGGGTCCTTATTCTAAAGAATCTGTTGATGGTTTTAGATACTTCCTTACCATTGTAGATGACTATACTCGTACCACTTGGTTGTACCTATTACATAATAAAAGTGAAGTTTCAATCCATTTTTTCAGATTTTATAAAGCATGTTCATACACAATATAAATCTGTTATCAAAGGCATTAGGACAGATAATGCTCCTGAATTAGCTTTGAATTAGCTTTTACTAATATTGTGAAAGAACATGGCATGATTCATCAATTTTCCTGCCCATATACTCCTCAACAAAACTCTGTTGTAGAACGAAAACATCAGCACCTTTTGAATGTTGCTAGGGCTCTATTGTTTCAATCAAATATTCCTATTGAATATTGGACTGACTGCATTCAAACTGCTGTTTTCTTGATTAATAGAACACCATCTGTTAGTCTAGGAAATTTGACTCCTTATGAAATGTTAACCAAGAAGAAACCTGAGTATTCCTTTCTTAAATCATTTGGTTGTTTGTGTTTTGTGTCTACATTACTTAAGGATCGTCATAAGTTTAGTCCCAAGGCAGATAGGTGTGTTTTCTTAGGGTATGCTTCTGGCTATAAAGGTTATAAAGTCTTGCATCTAGATACTAATCTCATTTCTGTATCACGAAATGTCATTTTTCATGAAGATATTTTTCCTTTCCAACAAGAGAATCTTGATAAATCTTCTGATATTTTTGGCAAAACTGTTTTACCTGTCTCTACTCCTGTTCACATTGATACATCGGTTCCTATTGTTCCATATGCATCATCTTTACCTAATAATATAGGATCCTCTGATGTGTTACATTCATCATCTGCATCACAATCACCACATAGTGCCACAACTTCAATACCGTCTAGTGTCGCAGGTGGTAATGTTACTGTGACATCAGGATCAACAGGGGTTTCATTGAACAATGCTAGGCCAAAACGCTCATCTAAAGTTCCTGGTTATCTTGCTGACTATCATTGTGCCCTCACCCAATTAATCACACCACCACCTAAACTTTTTACTACCCCAGATCCTCTTTCATCAGCCTTAACTCATTCCCAGCTCAAAATTCCCTATGAATCCTATATCCTTTCTATTTCTGTTGAGACAGAGCCAAAATCTTTTAAGCAGGCCATTTTGTCTGTGAAGTGGACTGATGCCATGGATTTAGAACTAGGTGCTATGGAGTCTACAAAGACATGGAGTGTGGTATCATTACCACCTGGTAAAAATGTAGTAAGGTGTAGATGGGTATATACAATTAAATACCTAGCTGATGGAAGTGTAGAAAGATATAAGGCTCGCTTAGTTGCACAGGGATTTACACAGCAAGAGGGTGTTGATTACTTTGACACTTTCTCTCCTGTTGCAAAGCTAGCTAGTGTGAAGTTGATCCTTGGTCTTGCAGCTAGACAAGGATGGAGTTTAACGCAGATGGATATCACTAATGCTTTTCTGCATAGTGAGTTAGAAGAAGAAATTTATATGAGTCTGCCTCTAGGATATACACCACCTCCTGGAACATCATTGCCTCCTAATCCGGTTTGTAGACTTCATAAGTCTATTTATGGCTTGAAGCAGGCATCTAGGCAATGGTACAAGTGCATATCCCAGGTTTTGTTGGAAGATGGTTTCATTCAATCTGAAGCAGATAATACTCTCTTTGTCAAGTATCAAGGTATATCGTTCACTGCATTACTTGTATATGTTGATGATATCTTGATAGTGAGTAATGATGATGAAGCTGTGAAGTCAGTACAGAAGAAACTTGCTAGTAAGTTCAAAACTAAGGAGTTAGGTCCTGCAAAATTCTTCTTAGGCTTGGAAATTGCTAGGAATTCAGATGGAATTTTGGTTTGCCAGAGAAAATATTGTTTGGATTTGTTGTCTGATGCAGGACTCCTAGACTGTAAACCCAAGACAGTACCTATGGATCCTAAAATTCCCTTGAGTACAGAAACTGGAGAGTTGCTTATTGATGCTACTCCATACAGGGAATTAATTGGACGATTGTTATATCTGTGTGTCACAAGGCCAGATATAACATTTGTTGTGCATAGATTGAGTCAGTTTATATCATGTCCAACTGATGTACATCTTAGAGCTGCTCATAATGTTCTCAAGTATCTCAAGAACAATCCAGGACAGGGCTTATTCTATTCAGCCTCCACCTCTCTATGTTTAAATGGTTTTGCTGATGCAGACTGGGGTGCGTGTACTGATACTAGAATGTCAGTCACTTGTATGTGTATCTTCTTTGGTACTTCTCTCATTAGTTGGAAATCCAAGAAACAAGATACTGTGAGTTGTAGTAGTGCAGAGGCAGAGTACAGGAGCATGGCTACTGTTACAAAGGAATTGCTTTGGTTTAGTCAGATGTTGAAGGATTTGGGCATTGAAGTTGAGTGCAAGGCCAAACTGTTTTGTGACAACAAAGCTGCTTTGCATAGCAAACAATCCAGTGTTTCATGAACGCACGAAACATGTGGAAGTGGATTGCCATATCACAAGAAATCAGGTTAAGAAGGGATTTCTTGAGACTATGCATGTTTCTAGTGGAAATCAACTTGCAGATATATTGACTAAACCATTACATGCTGGTCCATTTCACTCCTTGCTCCAACGCTTATCAGTTTCAAGCCTCTTCTTACCTAAGAAGAATTCAGCTTGAGGGGGGTGTATTACGCTAATACGGTTAATTAATTTGTTAGTTAGTTAGCTAGTTTGTTAGTGAGGTAAGTCTCCTTTAGCTTTCCTCATATGTATATATATCTTCCTTGTAATTACATTTTGGTTTAATGAGAAAAGATATTCTTTTACATCAAAGTTAATATTCTCAACCAGGTTAAATTCTTAGTTACTTCAGATGTGCATTATTAGATTTCAAAAATCATAATCATATTCATAAAAACATGACATATCTTCAAAAATAAACTTGATCATATATCTCTGATCATTAACATGTAAAAAGTTTGAAATTCATTTCGAACAAAATCGTAAGAAGAAATTGAAACCAATGTTGACAAATAATTAAATCGACCAAAAAAACACACACAATGGAATAGAAATAGTCAGAAAATATCAAATTAAATTAAATTTTTCTTAAACACTTGAAAAAAAAATCAAATTAAATTGAACAAGAAAAAAAGCTCTTAAATATTTTATATCATAAATCAAAAGAAGTAAAAATTGTTTTACGTTTCTTAACATTCTATGTCTCAATCGAATAACTTTGTCTGTACATTTTTTGTAAATAAGACGGTATAATTTGGTTGTCTAATGATATATCATGGTTTTTACCTGTTTAAGCCATGATATAAGTCATATATCTAGAGTCCTTTGGTGTTTTCTAGTTGTTTTTAGAGTCTTAATATGTATTTGGACGATTGGAGCTTAAAAGATGTTTTCTAGAAGTTTTAGAGCATTGCGGAATGAAGTGGCAAAAACCGAAGCGAAGAATCTGATTTTCAAGATGGTGTCGATCGACACCCATGTCGACCAAGCCCAAAACTTAATCAGAAGAAGTCCGTTCGAAGCCCGAAAGTTCCAGATGTTTACTTTTAGGTTTCCAGTCGGTTTTGTACCTCTATATATACGTTTTTACAGCCATTGTTTAGGTTTATGCTTTCTTTTACTTGATTCTTAGAGATAATCATTAATAAAAATTATGTTTGCTTCTATGATTATGTCTGAGTAGTTCTCTTGTTGGGTTTAGGAATTTTCAAAGGTGTTTGATGAATTGCTAGATCTGATTTAATTGTTAGGATAATATCTTTAGAATGTTCTTTATCTTGACTTGAGTTTATTGCTGATTTTAGATTCATGACCTGAAATCTGATCTTAGGATAATTAATAGAAACGACAGTTTTGTTGATTACCTGATCTAGTCTTTGATGAGCAAAATTCTTTTTCGCAAAGAAATTTGGTTTAGGGTTTTGTGAACAATTGAACTTAAACTTTAATGCTTGTTTAGATTGTTAGGATTCACAAAGAAATTTGGTTTTCTAGGAACTGTGCTTTAATATTCCTAACTATTGATTAATTCTGCAATTCTGATTCACTTGATATTTCCTTGTGCCTAGTGTCTTTTTCCTATTGATTTAAAACACATTTTAATTGCTTGTTATTACTTGCTATCATATTATTCTGCCTAGTTTAATGCGAATTAATTAATCTATTGTGTTTCCTGATTCCATGTGGATTCGACCCTAAAGTATTACTTCTGATCTCTTAATTTGAGAGAGTAGCTCTAGGTCTAATTTGAGCATATCAAATTTTGGCGCCGTTGCCGGGGAGTCTAGACCATTAGGTTTTTATTATTAGGATTTTGTCTAGGCTTTTATTTTTATTTTTGCTTTGCTAGTTTCATTTTCTTTTTGTTTTCTGTTTCAGGTACATGCCTGATACAAGAAGCAATCAAGACAAGGAGCTAGTTAACTACAACCTTGAGGAGTTAGCACGTTTGGAACGTGAGAACAGGAGAGCAGTCCGAGAAGAAAGGATGGCTGCTATACCACCCGTCATATTGACTCCGGGAGATGATGGAGTTCTGCGTGATCCGGCAGGACTGAAGTATAACGAGCAAGGGCAAAGGATCAATGACGATGGAATGGTGATCGTTGAAGAGAATTTGGCGATTCAGGCAGATAGTGTCGCTCGACGCCAACAACCTGTCGAGCGACACGACGAGATACAAGGTGTCGATCGACACCACCCCTTGGGTGTCGATCGACACCAGCTCCAGAATCGCCAGAATGTTTTGAGGAACGAGGAGAATGCCAACAGACCAGAGCAATTCTACGCCAATAGATCTACTATTTGGCCACCTCCATTCCAGCGAAACGACTTTGAGCTAAAATCGGCATTCTTCTTACTAGTTGCTCAAGATCCTTTCTACGGTCTTTCTCATGAAAACCCCATGGACCATATAGAGCGATTCGAGGATCTCGCATCAAGCATCAAGGCAAATGGAGTTTCTGAGGACTACCTATTCTGCAAGCTTTTCCCATACTCTCTACATGGGGAAGCTAAGTATTGGCTAAGGACGCTCCCACCAGGCTCGTTAACAAACTGGATAGATACAAAGAATGCTTTCTTAAGCAATTTCTTTGACGATGCAAAGTCCGAGGATCTGAGAGCCAAGATTGCCACCTTCAAGAAAGGAGATTCTAAGGCATACAAGGTTGCATGGCACAAGTTCAAGGGCTATCAGAGAGATTGTCCTCATCACGGCTTCACGGATGTTCAGCTACTTAGCATCTTTTACAGAGGGATTACATTGAGATATGCAGTAACTTTGGATGCAGCAAGCAATGGGAACTTCATGACAAATTCGCAAGAAGCTGCTTTGAGACTGATCGAGAACTTGGCCAACAGCAATACTGCTAAGAACTTGTACTACGAGAAGAGCCAGCAGAAGCAAGACATTAGTGGTAACTAGTTTGCAGAAGTCACAAGGAAGCTTGACTCGATGCATAGTCTTATAGCTGGAAAGAATTCAGTTCAATTTGCTCAAGAGGTTGAGACATTTGAGCCAGAGGATGTCAACTACATCAATGGGACTGGATTTCAGAAGCAAGGTTATGGCTCGTCTTATCAAAAGCCATATCAGAACAACTATCAAAGGAATTACGGTTCCTCTTCTTACCAGAAACCTCCTGAGCAGGACAACGAGGTTAAGACTATGCTGGACCAGATCCCAGAAGGACAGCAGAAGATGACCGTGAGTTTTAATGGAAAGCTTGATTCGATATACCAAGAGTTAGATGGGAAGATTTTTGCATTGAGCACACATGTGAAGAAGCTGGATGTTCAGGTCACTCAAACTGCTGGTTCAATCAAGAGACAAGAGGGTTATCTTCCTGGAAAGACTGATGCTAACCCAAGGAACGCCTGCAATGCCGATCTGAGCACTCAAGAGGATTATTTCGATGAGTTCGAGGCGATTTTTGGGTCTGCAGAGTTAGTGTCGATCGACACTATAACTAAGCATCGATCGACACTTAAAGCAAATCACAATTCAGGAATTCAGAAGCTAGTTGTCGATCGACACTAAGGAGACTGTCGATCGACACCCCGTCCAAACAGAGCCAGATTTTGCGACAATCGCGATTGCTTCAGAGGAAAAGGTTTACAAGCCCAAGCTTCCAATCCCCATAGATAGGCGGTCCAAAAAGGAGATTGAAGAGGAGATTTGCAAGAAGATGATAGACAAAGTGATGGTTGAGATGCCTTTGATCGATGCAGTTAAGCTTTCACCAGCTCTAAGACGATACGTCAAGCGACTTGCAGCTAATAGAGTTAGTCTTGAGGAAGAAGCCTTGCTTACTAGAGATATCAAAGCTATTCTCTTGAACACAGCTCCAGTGCCTAAAAAGAACAAGAAGGACGTAGTAGTCTCAGAGGAAGTTAGCGCGATTATCCAGAGCAGGATTCCAGTGAAGCTTCCGGATCAAGGCAACTTCGTGCTTAATTGCTCAATTTCAACAGGGCAGTTTCCTTATTCTCTTTGTGATTTGGGTCCGGTATTAATTTGATGCCATTGTCTGTTGCTATTGATCTTGGGATTACTGATTTCAGGGCAACTAGGATATGTCTTCTGCTAGCTGATAGATCCAGGAGATTCCCAAAAGGAATTCTAGAGGATCTTCCAATCAAGATTCAAGACTACATAATTCTTGCAGATTTTGTGGTTTTGGAGTATGATGATGAGCCTGAAGATCCTCTGATTTTATGAAGATTGTTCTTAGCTACTGCTGGTGCGCAAATCGATGTCAGGAAGGGGAAGGTCAAACTTGATCTAGGAGATGTGATCATGGACTTTGATATGGAGAATACAAGGAGGAAATCCACAATTGATGGTAAGACATTTTCTGTGGAGATTTTTAGAAGATGAAGACTCATCAAGGAGTCAGATTCTAGTCCTTCATCTGTTGCTGAACAGGTCATTCCACAACTCCCAGCCCACAATCCTCCCCAAGAGCAAAGGTACGAGTCTCGTGAACTTAATTCTGCATCTCCTCCATTCATCAAAGATTTAAATTTCAAAAAGCAGTTACATGCTCACGCAAGCATCGAGTTTCTCGTGCAAGTCTTGGTTTTTCCTTTGATGAATCTGCAGGACCCCCTAAGGCGTGTAAAGAAGAGGTTAATCCATCTAAGGCAAGGATAAAAAGGTGTTCTAAACCGTTTGCAAAAATGCGAATTATCATTCCTCAAGAGCTTAAGGATAAAGGCGAGAAGGTCGTTCAGATGATGCTGCAGAAAACGCAGAAACTTTTCCCAGGTATCATTCCATGGAAGAGTGCAGATCCTCCGGACATCTAGTTCCTCAAAACAGTCAAGCTAAGGGACTAAAAACAAGCGCTGAGTGGGAGGCAACCCACTAGTAAGTATTTTATTTTTGTTTTAAATTTCTTTTATTACTAACTTTTATTTTTAGTTTAAGTGTTTCAGATTTGAAAAAAAAATAAATAAATAAATAAATTTACGGATGAACAGTGGATCGCCATACTGGTCGATCGGACCAAAATCATGGGTGTCGATCGACACTCTTACCAAGTGTCGATCGACACCACCCTATCAGGTAACAACGTCCGTCGTTTTTCAATTTATTTTGTTTTCTATCTATTTTATTCACCGTCTTCAGGCTTAATAACACTGGGGACAGTGTCGTTTAAGTCCGGGGGAGGTAGTTGCTAATTATTGTTTTCTATTCTGAGTTTTTGAGTTAGTTTTTCAAATTTTTCGGGTCGAAACTCCCTTTTTCACTTGCTTTGAACATCACTCAAGGACCATTTCCGATGCAAGTTGGATGGTTTTACTAAGGTGGGTAACTGGAGGTGGATTGGTTTTAACGGTGCGAGTTCAGATTTTTGGAGAACGCCAGAAAGACGTTGCAAACCCCGCCTTAATGAATCTTTAATTTCTTGTCAAGGGCGTTGAAAATCGCAAGACTTGACTCAGCTTCCAAACACTTGAAAGCGAGGACGGACCGCTCTTGAAACTTCTTCCCAAATGACGAATTCAACTGTCCTAGATCAAAAAGAAAAAGCCTCATGACCCTGTCTCCACAAGAACATTAGTAGTGAGCGCTGATCTAGTGAGTCATAGAGATGTCAATGATCTAATAAAAAAGTCTACAGAAAAGTGTAATTCAAGCAGAAAAATGCAAATCCGAAAATCAGAAAAATCTTGAATCAAAAAGTTCAAAAATGGGCAATGCATCTCTATGATATCCTTAATTGGATACAGTTTCAGAGGGAAGAGAGAGGGTGAAACGCAGGAAAGTGTTAAAGGAAGCGAAAGAATCTAGAAGGTCCAGCGATCGATATTCCCTTGATGAGACCGCACTTAATAATTAAAGGGGTTTGCGACTGAAAGTCTGAGATTCTCTAAGGGGTTTGGATTCAATCTGGAGGACTGCTATACTTCTAGGGAATTATCAAAGTATCACCGGATTAGCTTTGCAAGGTATGTGGTTCCTAAAGGAGTGATAACACTATTTTGCTTAGGGACAAGCAAAAAGCTAAGTCTGGGGGAGTGTATATATCATGGTTTTTACCCTGTTTAAGCCATGATATATGTCCTATATCTAGAGTCCTTTGGTGTTTTCCAGTTTTTTTTAGAGTCTTTATAGGTACTTGGACGATTGGAGCTTAAAAGATGTTTACTGGAAGTTTTGGAGCATTGCGGAATGAAGTGGCGAAAACCGAAGCGAAGAATCTGATTTTCAAGATGGTGCCGATCGACATCACCATGAGTGTCGATCGACACCCATGTCGACCAAGCCCAAAACTTAATCAGAAGAAGTCCGTTCGAAGCCCGAAAGTTCCAGATGTTTACTTTTAGGTTTCCAGTCGGTTTTGTACCTCTATATATACGTTTTTACAGCCATTTTTTAGGCTTATGCTTTCTTTTACTTGATTCTTAGAGATAATCATTAATAAAAATTATGTTTGCTTCTATGATTATGTCTGAGTAGTTCTCTTGTTAGGTTTAGGAATTTTCAAAGGTGTTTGATGAATTGCTAGATCTGATTTAATTGTTAGGATAATATCTTTAGAATGTTCTTTATCTTGACTTGAGTTTATTGCTGATTTTAGATTCATGACCTGAAATCTGATCTTAGGATAATTAATAGAAACGACAGTTTTGTTGATTACCTGATCTAGTCTTTGATGAGCAAAATTCCTTTTCGCAAAGAAATTTGGTTTAGGGTTTTGTGAACAATTGAACTTAAACTTTAATGCTTGTTTAGATTGTTAGGATTCGCAAAGAAATTTGGTTTTCTAGGATTTAAACATAGATAATCTCTGCAGCGAAAGTTGATTGATTTTATATTCGTGTTCATGTTCAGGAACTGTGCTTTAATATTCCTAACTATTGATTAATTCTGCAATTCTGATTCACTTGAGATTTCCCTGTGCCTAGCATCTTTTTCCTATTGATTTAAAACAGATTTTAATTGCTTGCTATTACTTGCTTTCATATTATTCTGCCTAGTTTAATGCGAATTAATTAATCTATTGTGTTTCCTGATTCCCTGTGGATTCGACCCTAAAGTATTACTTTTGATCTCTTAATTTGAGAGAGTAGCTCTAGGTCTAATTTGAGCATATCATCTAACAATTAACTTAATTCATATTTGAATGACATTCTGATTAAGGATATCTTGTTTTCCGACAGATAAAATGTCCAATCATCCAAAATTTAAAGAAAAATTGATCAACTCGTTAACCGAGTAAGTAACATGAAGATTTTGGAAATAAAACCATCCAATAAGCTCACATAAAGACACAACTTTATGATGGGAAATGAGACAGAGAGGGAGTGGAAATGTCGTTTCTACATTTGCTTTTCTGGGACAGCTAATATTTTTCTTTGGGGACAATATCAAATATCCTAATATCAAACACTTCCCACTTTTTCACAACGTTTCATTCCTTCCGAATTTCATATCCATCAGATGTTCTTCAATTACCAGGGAGAGCCATCTTCGTATTTAGTAGATTGTCATGTTTCATATCCGATGACAATTACCGGGGCGAGCCACCTTTGTACTTTAAATTAATAGTATAAATCACATTAAAAAGTTATAAAAATAATAATAATAGGGTTTTTAATGAAAAATCCCCTCAAGTATTGTTTAATCCATTTTAAGCCTCTCAACTAAATTATTAATGTAAAAACCCCTCAACTAAAAACATTTTGTGAATAAACCCCTCAAATAAAAATTTAATTTGAAATCTCTTGAAGTAATGTTTCGTTAATAAAAAACCCCTCATTCTATAGTAATGTCAAAATACGATAGAATTACTACTAAATAGATATTATGATGTATGATTTGTTGAAAAATGACATATATATATTGTATTTAAACAATAGATAACGCAATATATTGTTTTGTTAAAACAACATTAGAAACACAATACAATCAATTAAAAATCCATGAATAAACTCACAATTAAGAGTTTTTAATGAAAAAAATTTTACCACTATGTTCATGAAACATGTACATAACATTGGAATGCGTTAGGAACAAAACTATGAAATGACACTTGATCATTCAAGAGGAGCTTGCGTGGTTGTACTGTTTTTATCGTACTATGGTTTAAAAACAACATTAGAAACATGGTACAATCAATTAATGTGTACATATTATTGATTTAATGGCAGTTGTTCAATATATTGACATTATTATAAAAAGAGAGGAGTTTTTTGCGTTAGCAAAACTTTATTGAGGGGTTTTTCCATTAAATTTTTAGTTGAGGGGTTTAATCATTAAAATCTTTTAGTTGAAGGGGTTTTTACATTAAAAATGTTGTTGAGGAGTTTAAAGTGAATCAAACAATACTTGAGGGGATTTTTCACCAAAAACCCATAATAATACTAGTGGTGGCAACTTCCACTTTCTTGGCTTGCAAAGACTTCAGGTGGAGATGAGATCAAGTATTGAAAAGAAGCTTTATAGTACATCTAAAACAAGAAGGGTTTGTCTTTAAGAGACAAGAGGTATTTTCAACCAAGGAATCGTGTTTTTCTTCTTTGTTCCTTCAAAATCAGAAATGTTATATTTTATTACTTAAAACATTTTTTTGGAAGCCCTGAAACTGATTTTGTCAAGAAATTTGTGAAAGAAGTTCATAAAAGTTTAGAAGCAATCGGAGTCGAGGAAGAAAAAAATTATTTTGGAAAAAAAAACAACACCAAAAAGTTGTGACATATGTTATGTACATAATTTGTCTCGATATTAAATCTCTCCCCTTTTCGTCTCGATATCAACGTAGTACTTTTTTTGTATCCGTTGCTGATTAATTTCTTCTTCTATTCTTGTTTTCATTCTCTTCATAGTTTCAGTTTACGTCATCGTTTCTTCATTATAAAAGTTATATTTTCTGCACGAAGACTTATAAGCTCTCTCTCTCTGCCTTTCTCCTTTTGATCTCTCTGGCACTTAGTGTTGTACTATATGACACTCATCTACTTTGTGGGGTAAAAATGGGTAGTGATGTGAGACTAGTTAGTTGAAAGGTAAAGTTATATTTTAGTCATTAATGATTTATTGGTGTAATTTTGACTATAAACAAAATAAAATTATCATTGTCAAAACAAAATTCTTGTATTTAAATTAAAGTATTTTTATAAGCCGTGGAAGTTCTCAAGCTTAGCTCGTAACCTCTTCGGTATCCGGATTAGCCTTTAGATATTTCCATTTAAAAAACAACATTTCTTCATAAAAAAGCTTGAACTCTAACCACAAGAGAACCGATCTCTTGTGTTACCACTAGACCACCAACATCTTTGGTTAGGGGTGGGCAAAATATCCGTAACCGAAAAACCAAACCGAACTTGACCGAAATTACCCGAACCGAATCCAAACCGATTTTTTAAAATATCTGAACGGATCTTCTATACTTAAAACCGAAAACCCGAAACCGAACCCGAACCGAGCCGATAACCGAACGGGTACCCGAAATATACAAAACATAAACAAACATAAATATATTTAGAGTTAAGGTCGAGTGTGTTCATATAGTTTATGTAATTTTTATAATTTTTGGAGTAGTTTTTAAATATTTTTGACAATTTTTTAGTATTATGGATAATCCGAACCCGACCCGAACCTAACCGAAACCGAACCGAACCCGACCCGAAGTTTTCTAATACCCGAATGGGTATTATATCTCTAAACCGAAATACCCGAAAATCCGAAATACCCGAACGGGTACCCGAATGCACACCCCTATCTTTGGTAATTAAACTACTTCTTATAATATAACAGTTTTGATAATTATGTATTAGAAAAAGAGTGAATGAGGTCTCACAAGAAAGGGACAAATCATCACTTCTTTCCATGACACATTATCATTGAAAAAATATTAAATTTTTCATTGATAGTTTGATCAAATTTCTCAAAAATTATGTCTCTTACGATATCTAATCATGGTATATGTATTTATATTAATCAAAGTAATTAGATTTTTTTTAGATAGTAATTAGATTTTAACATGCGCCAAATGCAGAATTAGAATAAAAACAATATTTAATAACATAATACTATTGTTTTGTTATTTTTTTTGAAATTTGCATATACTATTGTTATGAAACATCGTGTACAAAAATAACATTTAATCAAAAATAAAATATGATCGTGGGAAATAGTTCATACAGTCAAATTTATAAAGTACATACAATTTCATGCAGTACAAAGTAGGAGTATTTTGCAGATAAAATCTGTCTCATACTCATCCATTTGTCCGCCACTCCTAATTGTAAATAAGAAAAGTAACCTTGTCCCAAGGAATTTCCTAAAAGGCAAACCAATAAACGATCCCGAGATCTGAAAAAAAAACACAAACAGTCTGTCATGGTAAGAAAGAAAGGAATGAGTTAATGACAGGTCACAGATTGATTAGAAATCTGCTTTAAGTGGGTCCAAAGAAAACAGGGACACGTGTAAATCTTAAAAGCAATCCGAAATGATCTTTTTAATAATCTAGGTTTAAAGTGGCCTCAATAAAATTAGAGTTCGTAGGATGAAATATAATTTTGAATTTACTTATGAAAAATATGGTTTTTGAAGAAAATAAAAATAAAATTTGAAATAGATGACTCAACTTGACTGATGTGGGTAATCTTGGCCGTTAAAAAAAACTTGACTGATGTGGGTTCCATAAATCTTTCCCGACAAAGTCAGAAACAGAGGGAATCATCCTTAAATGGTTAGGAGTATGAAGTAGTAACACAACAAATAAGAGTAAATATTACAAAATGTTAAGTTGTTGCTTATTTTATCGCATTTATATCAAGAAACGAAAGGCTATATATAGAAGGGATAAAAGCTTTTACCACTTTTAAAAGTTTTTTTTTAAAGTATACCACCAGTTTTTAAAAGTTTATTAGATACCACTTTTTTCAAATGTTCCAAAAATACCACAAAATTAAAATTAGTTTTAAATAGTCAAAACTAAACCCTAAATCCTACCTCCTAAAACTATACCCTAATTGTACAATAGTTAACCCAAGCCAAAAATTTAAATTTTAGACCATTTAAAAATCAATTTTTGTGTTTGTGGCATTTTTGGAAAAATTGATTTTTTTTTTGAAAAAAATAGTATCTAAGGAACTTTTAAAAATTAATGGTATCTAAAGAATAAAAACTTTGTTTGGTTGCATCCTATGGAATTTCTCTATGATAATCATAGCTTCTATAATAAACATGCACTCAAAGTTAATTGATATTTTCTTATGGGGCAATTGCAAATATGCCACTGTTCACAAAAATTTAATCAAATATGCCACTGTTCACAAAATCAATACGAGCGTGCCACTGTTCACTAATTACTTAAAAAAAAAAAAACAGATCTCACTTTCTCTCTCATCTCTCTCACGCTCATCTCAATCCAAATTTGTTTCTCTCACAAAATTCTCTTCTTTGAAATTGCAAATTGGATTTGGTTTATGGATCGAGAGTTTTCGATTCTCTCTCTCTGACTTCATTGGACTCAAACTCAACGAGGATAGATCTAAGATTTTCGATTCACTTTCATCCATGTAAATCTCTGTAAATTCCTTAAATCGATTTTAATTTCCTGAATTGGAAGAAGAAGAAGAAGAAGAAGAAGAAGAAGACAACGACGAAGAAGGAAGTAGAAGAACATGTTTAATCCATGAATTTTGTTTTTTAAAATTCAATTTTGGTTACAAATTTGAGTTTTTGGTTGGATTTTGGTTACGAATCTAAGCTTTTTATTCGATTTGGGTTACAAATTTGAGCTTTTGATTCGATTTTTGTTCAGATCTGGGTTTTGGTTAATTTTTGGTCAGATCTGGGGTTTCGTTGTTTTTTTGGTCAAATCTGGGTTTTGGTTATTTTTAGGGTTTTCCCGTTTTTATAAAGTTTTTAAACAGTTTTATAAGACTTTTTAAAATGTCATTAAAAACTAAACAGTTAAATAATTTATAAGGTTTTTAAAAGGTTTATAAGATTTTTATAAAGTTTGTAAAGTTTTTAAAAGGTTTATAAGATTGTTTAAAAACCTTATAAAACTGTTTAAAACCCTTATAAAACTTTACAAAACCCTTATAAACAATTTTACACGATTTTTAAATAGTTTAATAAGGTTTTTTTAACAGTTTTACTAAATCTTTTAAAAATATTATAATTTTTTTAACAATTTTATAACAGTTTTTAACAGTTTTATAATAACAGTTTTTAACAGTGGCATAATTGAAAAGTGGCATGCCAATAGTGGCATAACTCAAAATTTCTCTTTTCTTATGGCATGTATCATTAAAAGGTGTTTTTCTACTAAAAAAAAAACCAATAAAATCAATTGCAATGTTATTTTAGAAATTTTGGTACTTAAATTCCTTTTACAATATACAATTACACTTTTATCTTCAAAATGTTTCATCTTCTGTTTCTTACAGCGACAACTTTAGTTTACTGAATATACTGACTCTTTTATGACACAGTCCTTGTTTTTTTTCTTGACTGATTTTATTATATCCAAAATTCGTTAAGTAAAATTTGAATATCTAGACCAATGGGAATTCCTAAAAAAAACATATATATTTTAAGAGATTTGACCTCACCTGTCTTTTCAGTAATATATTGTGAAAATAAAAATTCTCTTATAATCATCTTTTTGCAAATATGAATTCCAAATTTAGTCATCCTGTTCTCCTAATTGTAAATCAGGAAGAAAGATTGTTCCAAGAATTTTCCTATAGGGCAATTCAATTAACAATCCCGTAAGAAAGAAACGGACAGATCATTAGTAATCACTAACCATGACAAAACCAAAAAGAATGATTTGTAATCTTATTTAAACAGAGGCACGAGATATTCTCGAGAAGTGACAAACCCAAAAGGATACTGACAATCATTAAAGTGGGGCCAATAGAATTGAGATTTGTAGAATCCAGAATCATGGAAAATCAAGTCAAGAATCATGGAAAATCAAATCAAAATATGGTATGTAATGAGGGCTCCACAAGATCTTTGGCCGCAAAAGTCACAAATCAGAGGGAACCATCCCAAGGCATATTTCCTTAAGTTGTCATGAAATGTTATGTTGTTGCTTATTCATGTGACATGTCAGGTTTGATTCGGGAAATTACTATTTTGTCAGAACATTTTAGATATCTTTGTGCATTGATTTGCCAAAGAGACACAGTCGATCTGCATATGTTTTAATGTAGTTAGAAAAATTATCGATCAATCTATCAGTCAAAATAGATTCACTTTATCAATCTGAATATCACATATATTCTTTATTGCAGCTCCTTGCATAATTTTCACACTTACGTTGCGTACTTCTTCGAACCATCGGTGAGACATTGAGAATCTTCTTTCCCTCAGAGGTACATCACATGTTCTTCAATTACCGGGGAGAGCAACTCCGATACAACTTCATTAGCTACGTCATTGATGCCTTGAGAGGCACGATATCAAGTTCGCAGTAGACAAATACGAAGAGAGAGGCAAAGATCTCTAAAATCTCTTTGCAAGAATCGAATAGAGCCGAGGATCGCACTGGTTATCTTCTCTACAAGGTTTTGTATAGTAGTATCACTACAAAAAAAGAAGTGAATTGAATAACTTAAATTGTATCACAAAACTAAATGATAGTACTATTTTAAATTACTTATTCATAAATGAACCAAATATATTTGGTTTTTTTTAATCATCCGAAATTATTATATAGAAATTACAATCATCATTAGACTAATTTGATCAATTTGACATAATCCTATTTTGATGATACTCCACTGCATATTGTTTTTGCAATTAAGGGTTAACCGTTTTCTACATAAGCCTCGATGATGCATCAATTCTCCATGTACGACATCTCCCATGATGGACAAGCTCTCCCCGACGAACGGCTCTGCATATACGACATCTTCCATGATGGATAAACTCTCCCCCCACCAACGGTTCTGCATGCACGACATCCCCAACGATGGACATGGTCTTCCTAGACGACTCTGAAGCTTCGGAAAAGTGTCCTCCATTAATCTGCAAGAATTTGTTTTGTCTGGGATTCGAACCCCTGGTGTAAAAGCCTTTAAACACATGACCACTGGGCCAAAGGGCTTCCACAATATATTTGGTTTAACATCAATTACCATTAATTGATGTTGATAATAACTATTATAATATTATTTCAATTTAATTGATATAATTTATATTAGTTTTTATCACTTTAACAAAAATGATATTAAAATATAAAATTACATCAATTAAAGAAGTGATGATGTTATTTTGTTTTGTTAACGTCACTTACAAAGTGATACAACAATCTACATCAATAAAAAAATGATGCTAATAAAAATTAGACAGAACTTTTAAAATAAGAAATTGCATCGGTTAATTAATTACATTTATCTAAATGTACGAAGACGTCATCATGTTTTCATAATATATATATAATACTTATAAAATACTATAGATAAACTCATATAATTAAAAACACAAACCCAATAATATTAAAGCCCAAGAAAAGTCCTCTTCGATTGACAATGTTCGATTTGATGCAGGCATTCTACATACAATTGTCTTTTATCGAGCACTTCATCCTATCCGCCCTAAATATATTGATTTGGAGCTCTGAGATCACATACGTAACACTGAATTTCAAGCTCCTCTATATGGTTTTGTTGAGCCAGATTAAAGGGTTTAGATGTTTTGATTTTGGTGGCATACGAGGTAATTTTCAGTGACAATTTCACCGAATCAGAAATCGCATACGAGGTAATTTGATTCTCGGCTTCAATCGTTTTGATATATATATATATATATATATATATATATATATATATATATATATATTATGCTTCTAGTTTTAAAAAAAATTTCGAATGTATGATTACTTGTTTCTATAGTTCTCTTAATTAGCTTAATGATAAATCTACTTGTGTTGCGTGTGATAAGATGTTAGTTATGAACTTCTGAAACTTATAAATTGTACAAATCATATTTTTCACGTTTCGATAGATAAGACATGGATAGACAAACCACAGTTGTCTCAAGACTACATATTAGGAGTGAAAAGTTTCTTGGATTTTGCATTTAGTAAATCAAATGCACACATGATGTGTCCATGTAATCGATGCTTCTAGCAAAACCCAAGTCACGAGAAGATATTGAAGGTGATTTGATGTGTTTTGGCTTTTTAAGTACTTATACACATTGGTTACTACATGGAGAGGATATATCTGTCACAACGAATGCAAGAGTACCAACTGATACTGCTTCGATTGAATTAGATTCAACTTTGAATCTCTTGGATGATCTTTTTCCTGATATTCATACGATAAATGGACATGCATCATCTGACGATCCTATAGATGCTGATAGGCCATCAACTTCAATTGGAAATTCTGGAAAAGGAAAAGGTTTTGATGAGTTGTTTCTTGATATTACTCAAGAGCTATATACAAGATGCACTAAATTCACGAAGTTGTCCTTTATATTGAAGTTGTACCATATCAAGTGTATGTGCGGGATTAGTGACAAGGATATATCCATGGTTCTTGATTTGCTGAAAGAAGCATTTGGTGATATGAAAAGGGTTATTCGAAAATTAGGATTGTCTTATGAGTCAATTCATGCTTGTCCAAATGATTGCATGTTATACTTGGATGAAGATGGCAAATATGCAAAGTTTGTGAAGCTTCTCGTTGGAAAGAAAACAATTCTAAAAAAGAAACAGTCTCAAGATCAGAGAAACAGTCGTTGGAGCACATAATGCAGTCAATGGATCACAGAATAATAAAAAACTAGCTCCTGCAAAAGTTTTGCGTTATTTTCCTCTAAAGCCAAGACTGCAGCGTTTATTCATGTTATAAAAAACGGCTATCCACATGAAATTGCATGCTACTTTTGGTAATAATGATGGTAAGCTTCGACATCCAAGAGATAGAAAGGCTTGGAAGGTATTCGATCAAAAATATCATGACTTTGCACTAATCCAAGAAATGTGAGACTCGGCTTGACTAATGATGGTTTTAACCCATTTGGTACAATGAGTAGTAGTTATAGCATAAGGCCACTGATATTATTTCCTTATAATCTTCCACCATGGATGTCGATGAAGGAGACATCAATGATCCTCTCTTTGCCTGGTAATGATATTGATGTCTATTTACAACCAATTATCAAAGAGTTGAAGGAGTTATGGTTTAGTGGTATCGAAACGCTAGATGCTTCCACAAAACAAACATTTGATATGCGAGCCGCCATCATGTGGACCGTTAATGATTTTCCTGGTTTTGGAAATTTGTTAGGTTGGAACACATTACAACATTAGCTTGTCCAAGGTGCAATTTTGAAGGCTCCGGACAACTTTTACAACATGGAATTTTTTTTTTTTTTATGGGCCATTGCCGTTTTCTTCCTCAAGATCATGGCTTTCGTCAATTTAGAGTTAGTTTTGATGGAAAAGCAGAAACCAGATCTCCACCAGTCACGTTACCAAGTTCTACAGTTGTTCGTCAACTAGAAGAAGTTCATGTTATTCTTGGAAAAAAACATAAAGCTAGAGTTGGAAGAAAAAGAGATCAAAGTAATGCGAAAAGATGTATTATTCAGCAGTGGAAGAAGAAAATTACTCCCTCTGTTCCTAAAAAAGTGATATTTTGGTTTTTTTCTTGTTCCACAATATATGATGTTTTACTTTTTAATTAATGCATTTCTTATTTAACTGTTTTTATTAAAATAAATTTTATTGATTAAAGTGCTAAAAAGGTGGAGCACAAATTCGAATTGACACTTACGGAAGAAATAAGGAGAATAATTAATAAAAAAGTATAATACATTTATTGGAAAGTGGTAAGTTATGTTTATTAGTTATTGTATTTAATGTTTCTTAATATTTGTGTAAACTCTAAAACATCACTTTTTTAGGAACAGATGGAGTATATTTTTTGAGTTGCCTTATTGGGAATTTGCTATGCTGCGACACAATTTAGATGTCATGCACATAGAGAAGAATGTGTTTGACAATCTAGTGGTCTTTATGTGGATGCAGAGACTATGAGTTATGCTAGTTCTCGTGATCCTAATCCACAAGTAGGAAATGTAGCTTACTATGGAAATCTGGTTGAGGTTATGAAGTTAAACTACTATGAGGTTTTCAAAGTTGTATTATTCAAGTGCAAGTGGGTTGACACTCGTACGGAACGAGGATATAAAATTGATGCATATGGTAATCATATGGTAAATTTTTCACGTTTGTTACACACTGGAGATAATGAGGATGAGCCATATGTGTTGGCGTCTCAGGCAAAGATGGTATACTATGTAAAAGATCCTTGCACAGTAGAATGAAAGATCGCAGTTCATGTTCAGCCTAGAGACATATATGATATGGGTGATCCAAATGATTTTGAAGAGATTGACGGTGAAGCTGACCCTGCCGTATGTGTTGCTTGCTAGGTCGATGTAACTTGTACGTTTTATTACTCACTTTATCTTGGTTATAGCAGAACTAAGTGGTGAGTATATATAACTAATCTTTATATTATTCTTATAAACTGGACTGACCTATATGGTGTGATATGGAGCTATAGGAGGCTACATTGTGGAACATATTGTCTCCTTGCGTTTGATTTTTTTTTATATCAGGAAACACAAGAATTTGAAGCTAGCTTAGAATTAGATTGATATGGTCACGGGCCTGCAAGAATTAGTTTCATTCTCACAAAAAAACCTCTTAATCTCAAGTTAAAGAAACATTTAGAACCTTTGCAAGAATCGGTGCTACACAAAAACTAGGAAACCTTTTTCTTTTCACGAAACTAATTTCTTACTAATGAATATGGAAAACTAAGGTGATTTTCTATTGCTTTGAATCTGAATTTCCTTTTTGTCTTTGTGCAGATGTCTATTGACATGGTTCCATGTTGTTTACAAGATTGTTTTTATTGCTAGATTGAAAGACAAAAATGTGTCAGTTATGATTTCAGATCTAAATGCAAGGGATAGTCTATGTGTAGTATTTTTATATGTTTTGTGCATCATCATCTTAATCATCAGATTGTAAGTATTATTTAATCATGTGAGACTCTCAACCAACTAGAGTCTTTTAGTGGACTTGGTCAATTATCCTTTCTTTCGATGCATGTCTTTAAAGTCCCCAATTTATCCCATTTATCGCCGCCGCCACCAACATCGTGATCTTCACCAGTATACCCTTCTTTCAAGCCTAGTTTCATATTTTTTACCGCTTACTGTAACATCCCAAACCGAAAAGTAGAAATTCGGTAAGGGTGTCGATCGACACCCATGGTGAGTGTCGATCGACACCATGCGTTTTTGACCGATCGAGTTAAAATTTTAATTGTGGTTTGGCTCGGTTTAATGAAATAAACCTAGGGCTTCAGTATTTAATCGTCTTGGGGGTTGTGGCCGCGTGAGAAAGGCTGAAAAGCGCAGAAAACCTTGAGAGAGAAGGAGGACTTCGTGAGTTCGTGGGAATTTGGGTGTTTGTTCGATTTTCGAGTGTTCTTCGTTTGTTCGGTACCGGTGCTGTTCGTGATTTGTTGTCTTTTGGATTGGGGCGTGAGAACCAGTGGGTCAAGTCTCGGTTCAGTTCGTTCGTGATTCATTTCCGTAGTCAATCCTCTTCGAATCACGAGGTGAGTGCGTGATCGTTAGGAAAATGCTAGAATCGGATATTAGGGAATGTTGGATTATTGATCATTGATATTCGTATAGAATTCTTGTTTTGTGGTTATGTGTTGTGTGAAATCGTGTTGTGTGGTCGTTGTATCAATTCGCGATGAATCGAGACGAGCCGTGTGAGGATAGGCTCTGTCTTGGATTCTGGAATGGAGTGTCGATCGACGCCTGCGGGCAGTGTCGATCGACACCTCGCGGAGAAGGTGACATCGACTTAGTCGAGTGTCGATCGACACCCGATATTGTTTGTTGCATTTTTGTTTTGTGATCTAATTAATTATCCTGAAATTCTTTAGTTAAACCGAAAATGTTTAATTAATCTAGAATTGTTTAATTATTTGGAGTATGGTATAATAAGCTGGAAATTGATTTAATTGAATTTTAAATCGCGTAGAAAATTGGTATATGTATTTTATGTACTTCCATTTAGCAGGATGACCGCTCCACTGAGTATTTATGATAATACTCACGCAACTCCCGTGTTCTTTTTGAGTTGCAGGTAAAGGAAAAGTGTGATCGTGGAATCGAGGCCGTTGAAGAGGATGATAGGGTTGTAGTTGTCGTTTTGTTTAGTCTAGCGAACCGGGTGTTTAGGTTGCTAGCATTATTTCATTCCTGAATTCGATACTTGAATTTGTTTGGTTTAAGGGATTCTATTTATTTTATGGATTATTAAGTATTAAATTGGTTTAAATGTTTATGTTATTTTCCGCAGTAGAATTGATAGTTTAAAAAAAAAAAGTTTGGGTGTTACATTTTGGTATCAGAGCCTAGACGGTTTTAGGACAATTGAATCTGGATGTCTGAGACTATGTGTTTAAATTGATTCGTGTGTTTAGTCAATTTAATAGAGTCTTAGTATCATCTTCTTCGACCTTTTAAAATGATTCCACGGTAAGTTGTATGTTTGTTTGTGACTTCTTGTAACTTATAGTCATGTTTTGTGAGTGTTGTAGAGAGATGGACGCTGGAGCTAGAGGTCGGGGTAGAGGTCGTGGCAGAGGTCGTCGTGGTCGTGGTCGGGGACGAGTGGTTGAGTCGTCTTCGAGTGCTACGCATGCGGCAGGGACTCCTATGCATCATACGAGTTCTGTGAGCGAGACCAGTGTTAGTGCTAGCGTGAGTGTTATGGGTGCCGGGAGAGGCGCCGGGATGGCTGGTAGAGGAGCGGGCCCGGGTGTGGGTGTTGTTTCAGTTCAGGATCGTATTGATCGCTTGGAGGGTATTCTGACAGAGTTATTGGGGTGTTTTCCGGCGGCGGCTCCGGTTCAGGCTCTAGTGGTTCCGCCTGTGGCGGAGGTGCAGTAGAGGGCTGCAGTTGCAGAGGTGCATCCATCTTACCGGGTTCCGGTTCTAGTTCCGGCAAGGGCGACAAGCCTGCGCAGGGACAGAAACGGAAATGGGATGGCTCTTCCAGGCCCAGCCAGGGCTCGAGGGGCGGAGCGTGTTTTGGATGCGGTAGTTTAGAGCATCAGTTGTCGAGTTGCCCTGGAAAGGGTGAGCAACAGCAGCAGCCGCGGCAGGCAGATACGAGGGTTTGTTATAACTGCCGAGAGCCTGGGCATATCAGGCCGATGTGTCCTAAACTGCAGCGGATGACTCTTGCTCCAGTTCAGCCAGTGGCGCAGTTGGCGGCAGTGCAGCCGTTGGGTCAGATTGGGCCAGCACCGCGGGTCTTTACCCCGGGAGAGGTGGGTCAGGGGCAGCATGGCGGCGCTTCGGTCACAGGTAAAATCTTAGACTCAGACTTCGTGAATTCTTCAGTTGGTGAATTGTTGTTTGTTTCTGCTTTTCTTTCTTGTGATAGTCTAGTAGGGTTCTCAACGCATATGAATTGTGTAGGGACCTTGTTAGTGGGAGGTTTTGAGTCCCATGTGCTTTTCGATTCTGGAGCATCGAACTGCTTTATCACCCCAGAGCATGCCGAGAGCAGTGGCATCCGTAGCAGCACCGGTGAGCGTTCAGGGTTGGTCAAGGTAGCTGGAGGTGGTTTTCTGGCTACTTCGAGCTGTGCTAGAGCGGTTGATGTTCAGATTGTGGGGCAGTCAATGCCAGCAGACTTGGTGATCAGTCCGGTGGAGCTGTATGACGTTATCCTAGGGATGGATTGGTTATCTCATTATAGAGTCCATCTGGATTGTTATCGAGGCATAGTGTCCTTCGAGCGTGAGGCAGAAAAGTTGACGTTTCAGGGAGTGAGACCGACTTCAGGGAGCCTAGTGATTTCTGCGGTTCAGGCAGTGCAGATGTTGGAGTGAGGATGCGAGGCTTATTTGGCGACAATTTCTATGCCAGAGTCTGTTGGTAAAGTTGTGGTGAGCGAGATTCAGGTCGTCCGGGAGTTTGAGGATGTCTTTCAGTCGTTGCAGGGATTACCGCCGTCTCGGTCCGATCCGTTTACGATTGAGTTAGAGCCCGGGACAGAGCCTATCTTCAAGGCACCCTATAGGATGGTCCAGCTGAGTTGGCAGAGCTGAAGATTTGACTAGTAAGGGTTTTATCCGTCCGAGTACTTCACCGTGGGGAGCGCCGGTGTTGTTTGTAAAGAAGAAAGATGGTAGTTTTCGGTTGTGTATCGATTACCGGGGACTTAACCGGGTCACTGTGAAGAACAAGTACCCTCTCCCGAGGATTGATGAGTTGATGGATCAATTGAGGGGTGCTACTTGGTTCTCTAAGATTGACTTGGCTTTAGGTTACCATCAGATTTCGATCGACGAGGTTGATGTTTGGAAGACTGCTTTCAGGACACGGTATGGTCACTTTGAGTTTGTGGTGGTGCCGTTTGGTTTGACGAATGCGCCAGCAGCGTGTAGAACCGAAATACCGAAATTATTAAGGGTGTTAGATAGGGGTTAGCGGCTAATTAGGTTTGGTTTAGTCTTTAGTGGTGTTTTAAGTTTTTGCTAAGTTTTAACCGATATCCAATTTTCTTTGTTTTAAGTTTTTGCTAAGTTTTTGGTGTTTCAGACAAGTCAAAGAAGTATTGTTGAACTTCTTTTATGTTTGGTTTTTGTCTTTGGAGTTTGGCTTTGGACTTGAAGTTTGTTTTGTTTGAAATTTGAAACTTGGTTCGGATAATATTATGGTATTTCGGTTCTTTTATATAGTTTTTGTGTAGATTTTGGTTAAAATTTGTTAATTCGGTTACTAAATAACCGAAACCGACATGAACCAAATTTTTTCGATTATTTACAGGTTCCTCAATTTCCTATCCGAACCGAACCGGAACCGACGATAACCGAACCGAAACCGAACCGAAAAAATAAAAGTAACCATTGGATATTAAACTTAGTAACCGAAAGAACCGGAACCGAACCGAATACTCATATGCCCAGGCCTAGTTTTAACCACTAATTAACTGTTACTCTGAACATTATATTTTACACTAACACACAAGCTAAAAAGAAGAAACCCGTGAGTTTTAACCAATAGGTTTTGTTAGTAAGCTTCAACAAAAACAAGTTCTGATTTGATTTCTTGTAGTTTGGAGAATTTACTAGGTAATTATGTTGGATATTTATATGTTACTTGCTTTTGTAGGAAACACTTACGACATTGTTGAGCAAAATCCGCAAGTCATAAGCACTGTTACAGCTAGCTTGGATGATGAATATGCTCAAGTGTTTGGTCCTGAGCGTCCAGGACGAGTACGGTGTGTTGGTCGTGGACCCACACCTTCAAAATTAGCGAAACGCTCTACTGCAACTAGACCGGAGATAGAAAATCCTGAACTAGTCGATCAATTGAAGACACAAGTGAAAGGATTAGCAGATCAAGTCAAGGGATTGACTACGTTCGTCCAAGAGAAACTTGGTACTTCAAACGGCGAACAAGTAATAATATAATGATAAGTTTGTATTAAATAGCATTACCTTAATTTGATATATACAACTAATATATGAACTAAATACCTAGGCAAGAGCATGGGCTATAAATTTTGCCGCAACTTTTGCGGACATACCAAATCCAGCTTTTGCAAACATAACAAATCTGCCTAATCCTCTGGTAAATGATATTTATATTAAATAGATGATGGTGCTAATTGATATTTAGATGATCAATTAATTTGTTTTATGATTGTTTTCAGGAAACGAACAATGGTGCTAATGGAAATCGAAACGTTTTTTATATGGATGATGGTGCCCATGGATGTCCAAACGTTTACGAGTTGAACTATGCTAGTCATCATGATCAGCATTAGTTTAGCTAAATTTCGTAGCAGTTTAATTTCTTTTATGTTTAATGTTTTTGCACTATGAATGGATCATGTTATTTACTTTATAAATATATTATTAGTAAGTTTTCTGGTTTTTCTCGTATTTATTTAATTATATTTCTAGAATTTAAAAGAAAAAAAAAAAATATATATATATATATATATATATATATATATATATATATATAAACGAAATAGACTATTTACGTTATATTCTAAAAAAAAATCACATCAGTTTTTACAAGTGACGCTACTGTTAGAATCATTTACGAAAGTGACATGAATTTAAAATCAATTACAAACAAGTGATAGTAATATTTTAAATCGTTTTTTTTACAAATGGTATAAGAATTAGAATCACTTATAAAAATGGATACTAATTTTAGCATCAAATAGTTAAAAGCGATATAAATAATTAACATCACTTATTGTAACCGTTACAAACTCTAACATCATTTACCATTAAAGCAGAGAAAGGAGTGAATTTCTCCATTTCGTGATTGCTTATCGAGTTACCCTTTAAAAACTTTTGGGACAAGACTGCTTTAAAATATAGAAATAATAGGCCCAATTAACAATTTTTCCCAACTTAACTAACAAGGAGGAAAAAATTAACATACTTGTGAATCGAATCACTTGATGTGTGAATCGAATACTTGTTTTTAATATTAGCATTACTTATAATTGATGTAAATAAGTTTTGCATTATTTACAAAAACGATTTAAAAATTGGTGATGCAAATAATTTTCATCGCTTTGTCAATAATCGATACAAATATGCAAAAAAATTACGCCAATGTGTAAAGAAGAAAGGCATGGATCGTAATCTTTACAAACAAGAATGATTTATATAAGGGTACGAATGTGTTACTGATGCAGCGCATCTATAGATGAAGCCGTTAAGTTGTTGAGTCATGCTCCTACTTCTTTGGGATGTTAAGATTTTATTTCATTTTTATTTTGCTTAGATCTTTCAGTTCAGTTATTCTATTTTGTTTATAAATAGAGAATAGCTTGTAAAAGAGAAGATACGTTGAATGATAAACAGAGCTTTCTAAGCATTTCTTTCCTTTCAATCAATTGCTTATACAGTTATTGTTCTGAGAGAAGACTCCTTTTGTCGGCTATTCATTGAATCAACGACACAAAAGTTTTATTACGGTTCCGCTACACCAGTTTGGTATCAGAGACGAACTTCCTGTTGACTAGCAATCATGCCAGCGAGACGTCAACGTGATTACGAACCGGTGAATGATTGGGTTGAGTTGAGGCATACCTTACTAGCGATGCAAGAGAATATCCAAGCTACCATTCATAATTCGATTCAAGAGGTAGTGGAGCTGTTCCAAGAGCGTGAGAGTCGCCGTAGTAGGTCACAGCCCAGGTTTAAAGCAGATTCAGGGGAAGATGATAATCCTTTTGCTGGGGACAGATCTCGTCATCGTGGAGGAGGTGATGGGTACCAGGAAAGGGAAGATCGTCGTTGGGAGTCTGGTTTCAAGGTGGAGATTCCAGAATTTCATGGAGGTGTGAGAGGAGAGGAGCTCCTTGATTGGCTCATTGCTGTAGAGGAAGCAATGGAGTTCAAGCAGGTTCCAGAGGATCGAAAAGTCGCTTTAGTGGCCACAAAGTTTCGTGGGAAGGCAGCTTCTTGGTGGTTACAGGTGAAAGCAACTCGTTCACGAGCGGGTAAGGAGAAGATCCGTTCATGGGAGAAGTTGCAGAAGTTGTTGAAGAGTAGTTTTTTGCCGTATAATTTTGATCGCACGATGTTTACTCGCCTTCAAAATTTGCGTCAAGGATCTCGTACAGTTGATGATTATGCTGAAGAATTCTCGTTGCTCCTAACACGCAATGAGATTTATGACAACGAGATGCAGCTGGTCTCTCATTTCATTGAAGGATTGAGACCTCAAATTCAGAATGCGATGTCTCAATTTGACCCTGCGACAGTTGGTGAAGCACACAGGCGTGCTGTCGCATTTGAGCAACAGTTTAGAGCTGGTTCGGCAAACTGGAATTCAGGTGGAGCGAGGAGCAGAGTTTCAGTGATGTCGGGAACAGATGTTGTTGCAGGTCAAGGTGGAGGGAAAGAGGTAGCAGAGGCAACAGCTACAAAAGTGCAGGTTGGAGGTAATATGGATGAGCAGGCTCTGCATCGTTCATCTAGACCAAACGCTTTGCGTTGTTACTCTTGTGGGGAAGCTAGGCATCGTCAAACTGCGTGTCCTAACCAGACGCGTCGGGGATTGATGATGGAAGATGTGAAATGGGATACAAATGACTTGTTTGAACAAGAGAATGATGAGTTCAACAATGTGGTTCCTGAAGATCATCACTATGGCGATGAGGGTACAATGTTGATGTTGAGACGCATTTGCTTAGCACCACCTGTGGCAATTGAAGAGCCGTGGCTGCGGACGAATATTTTTCATTCAACTTGTACTATTAAAGGGAAAGTGTGTCGCTTTGTTGTGGATTCCGGCAGTTCGCGCAATGTGATTTCTGAAGAAGCGTTTGGCAAGTTGGGTTTGAATCGTGAGCAGCATCCTTCACCATACAAACTCACTTGGTTAAAGACAGGAAGCGAAATTTGCGTTACGCATCGCTGCCTAGTCTCTTTTTCTATTGGTGCTTTCTACAAAGACAAGTTCCACTTCGACATTGCTCTGATGGATGTGAGTCATATTCTTTTGGGGAGACCGTGGCAGTATGATCGAAGTGTTCTTCATGATGGGCGTCGTAATACTCACAGCTTTGTGTTTGAGAATCGTCGTATTGTTCTATTTCCTACTGTACCACGTCCTGAGTTACGTTCTGAGACACGACCTGAGGCAGATAAGTTACATCAGTCACTCTCTTTGTTTTGTTCGCGGTCTGAATTTGAGCATGAGTTTAAGGAGTTGGGTTATGCGTGGTTAATTGTACCTAGTGCACCACTCACAGAGAAACATCCTTCATCATTATCACCAAAGATTGTGGAGTTACTTTCTGAATTTGATGATGTATTTCCAGCTGAGTTACCTCAGGGACTACCTTCGCTACGTGATATACAACATCAAATTGATTTGGTTCCCGGTGCTGCCCTTCCTAATAGACCACATTATCGCATGAGTCCTCAAGAACACGAGGAGCTTCGTCGACAAGTTGAGGAATTGATCTCGCGAGGACATGTTCGGGAAAGTTTGAGTCCTTGCGCCATTCCTTCACTTCTTATTCCCAAGAAAGATGGCCATGGCGCATGTGTGTTGATAGTAGAGCGATCAACAAAATTACAGTGAGATATCGTTTTCCAATTCCTCGTCTTGATGATTTGTTGGATCAAGTGGGAAAAGCGTCGGTATTCTCTAAGCTCGATTTGAAGAGTGGGTATCATCAAATAAGAATTCGTCCGGGTGATGAATGGAAGACGACATTCAAAACGCGAGAAGGATTGTTTGAATGGATGGTGATGCCATTTGGGCTCTCTAACGCACCGAGTACTTTTATGAGAGTAATGAATCAAGCATTGCGACCATACATTGGGCAATTTGTGGTTGTCTATTTTGATGACATCCTTGTTTTTAGTTCATGTATGGAAGAACATGTTGATCATCTGCGCAAGGTACTCATGGTTTTGCGCAAAGAGATGTTGTTTGCAGCACGTCAAAAGTGTGATTTTGGAGTTGAACAAGTACTTTTTCTCGGCTATATTGTTTCCAGCAAAGGTTTTTCTATGGATATGAGCAAGGTTGATGCCATTCGGTCCTGGCCAGAGCCGAAAACAGTGTCTGAAGTGCGTAGTTTTCACGGCCTCGTATCGTTTTATCGGAGATTTGTTCCACACTTTAGCACTATCATGTCGCCAGTCACTGATTGTATGAAAGAGGGTACGTTTCTATGGTCTCAAGAAGCAGTCGCTGCCTTTGTTGTGATTAAGGAGAAGCTCACCACCGCACCTATCTTGGTATTACCCGATTTCTCTTTACCTTTTGAACTTCATTGTGATGCTTCCAAGCTTGGTATTGGTGGAGTGTTGAGTCAACAAATGAAACCCGTAGCCTTTTATAGTGAGAAGATAGCAGGTGCAAGAGGTCGCTATAGCACTTACGATGTTGAATTTTATGCTATTGTTCAAGCAATAAAGCATTGGAGACATTATCTTTGTCATCGGGAGTTTGTTTTATTTACGGATCACGATGCATTAAAACATTTAGATAGCCAAGTCAAAGTTTCAGCAAGGCACGCGACGTGGATTGCTTTTTTGCAGCAATTTACATTCAGTATTCGCCATCAATCCGGGAAGCTGAACAAGGTCGCCGATGCGTTGAGTCGTCGACATTGTTTGGTCACAACAATGCATACAATGGTTCCTGGTTTTGCTGCTTTTGCTGAGCTTTACATCTCTGACCCGTACTTCTCTTCAATTTTCCGAGATGTGCAGTTAGGCTTGCGATCAGAGTTCACACTTCACGACGGGTTTTTGTTTCGAGGAAATCAGATTTGTGTTCCTGAGTGTAGTCTTTGACTGAAAATCATTCAAGAGTTCCATCAAGAGGGACATGTGGGGAGAGATAGAACATTACAACTTGTCACGACATCATATTTTTGGCCGACAATACGCAGAGACGTGGAGAGATTTGTTGAGAGATGTCGTTCGTGTCAGCAAGCAAAGGGCCGTGCTACAAACGCGGGTTTATATTTACCTCTGCCTGTGCCCACGCAACCATGGACAGATGTTAGTATAGATTTCGTCTTGGGTTTGCCACGAACACAACGAGGTAATGATTCAATTTTTGTGGTGGTTGATCGGTTTTCGAAGATGGCTCATTTCATTGCTTGTAAGAAAACGACGGATGCTGTGTCAGTGGCTCAACTTTTCTTCCAAAATGTCTACCGTTTACATGGACTACCTAGTTCTATTGTCTCGGATCGTGACACCCGTTTCTTAAGTCACTTTTGGAGGTCACTATGGAAATTGTTGGGTACTAGTCTTGATATGAGTACCGCATACCATCCACAGACGAATGGGCAAACTGAAGTTACAAATCGAGCCCTTGGGAATATGTTGCGTAGCTTGGTAGGAGAGAATATCAAGTCTTGGGAGACGAAACTACCACAAGCTGAATTTGCACACAATCATGCGAGTAACCGAAGCTTAGGTTTCTCTCCGTTTCAAGTTGCTTATGGCATCATTCCACGTGGACCATTGGATTTGTCTACACTTCCTGATAATACAAGAATTCATGGAACGGCAGTTGACTTTGTTGCATCACTACAAGAGGTTCACTCCAAAGCCATTGTTAATTTGGAGAATTCAGCTAGGAAGTACAAGAATGCAGTAGATAAACATAGGCGTGAGCTACTGTTTGAACCAGGAGACTTGGTTTGGGTTGTTCTCACAAAGGATCGAGTTCCTCAGGGTGAGTACAACAAGCTGCGTTCACGGAAAATTGGTCCTATCAAGGTACTTGAACGAATTAATCCTAATGCTTATCGTTTAGAGTTGCATGCGAACATCAAAACTGCGAATGTCTTTAACGTGAAACATCTTAGTCCATTTGTGGGAGATGCGATGCCTGCCGATTCAGAGGCGAATCTCCTCTCACCCCCGGAGACCTGATGCAGCGCATCTATAGATGAAGCCGTTAAGTTGCTGAGTCATGCTCCTACTTCTTTGGGATGTTAAGATTTTATTTCATTTTTATTTTGCTTAGATCTTTCAGTTCAGTTATTCTATTTTGTTTATAAATAGAGAATAGCTTGTAAAAGAGAAGATACGTTGAATGATAAACAGAGCTTTCTAAGCATTTCTTTCCTTTCAATCAATTGCTTATACAGTTATTGTTCTGAGAGAAGACTCCTTTTGTCGGCTATTCATTGAATCAACGACACAAAGGTTTTATTACGGTTCCGCTACACCAGTTACCTTGAATTTTTTTCAGTCTCTCATAGGATATTCTTTCGCTAGCAACGACTCATATTCTTCGAAAAGAAAAGTTGATTCCGCTCTAATAGCCCCGTAATGGGTCCCACAAAATCTTTAACCGCGTAAAGTCGACAACAAAACCATCCTAGCCCCGACGCCCGAGGAGTATCTTATTTTATTAGAGATACGTTCCGCACTTGAACAAACTTATTGATTGGAAACTACATAATGGGGCCCACACTTGTAAGCATAAATCGCACCGCATTCTAGTCTACATACACAAAGCGTTTCTCTTCTCTATTGAAATCACTTATCACTTATCAAAATTATTGACAAAATTATATGGAAGAAAATAATGAGATGTCACGTGTCAATTATGTATATATGTCATGTGTCAGCCTCTCGAGAGTCATGGCCTCTTTGTTATACAGTAGATTAAAAAACTAAAATAAACAACAATATATATATTTTTTTCGTCGTAAATAAACAACGACGAGTGTACACACAAACGTAGATATAATTGCGGTGCGGTGCAGACTAAAAAAAATTATTGCGAGCGATGACGTTAAATAAAGCGGTAACTTAAATTTATTTGGCTTCGAATGGTGACGTTAAATTAAGTGGTGCAGACTAAAAAAATTTGCGGTGCGGTACAATACAACTGCGGATTATGCGATTGTGGAACAAATGCGGGTTGTATAAAAAAATGGGACGGAACAATGTTTGATTGGTAAAAAAAATAATATGCGGTACAAAATAATTTTTGAGTGGTAATAAACAGTAAAAAAATAGTTACATATTTATAATTTTACAATATAATTGAAGAATTTTAAAATTAATGATTTGGAAGAAATACACATAACTTTGTTACTACATATTTTACATATTTATTGTATATATGAAACAATTTATGAAGTTATTCAAGTTTAAAATAATTTATCATGCAAAAAAATAATTTATTATGCATTAATTAAATTATGAATAGATTTATTTACTTCTCTTTAGAAAAAATAATGTTCATGCTTGAGTCTACGAGTGTGTGACTGTGGTAATATATATATACCATTAACTGTTAAAACTTAAAAAAATTTGGACAAAAACAATTGTTTTATCTATGCGTAATTCGTTGGACCGCAGGATACTACACGAAGCGCGGTTTTTAAGTGCGGTTTTCTGTTTAATGAGTAACTAGATGATTGACCCACACCGTGTGCGGGCATGAATTATTTTTGAAAAAATAAATTGATTTTGTTCAAGAACATGAAGTAATTAAAAATATATATATTGTGTTTGTTTTAATTTTTTCATGAATGTAGAAAATTAATACATGTTTAGGATACTATTTGTAATATTTTTGAGTGTTAACTTGAAATTTAGGATTTTTATTCTCTTTGTTCTTTTTTTTTTTTTTTCTTTTTTACTGTTTTAATGTACATAAAGTTCCTCTTAACTGTTTTCGTCTATCTTTTTTATTTCTCTTCTAACTTTTTTCAACTTTTTCTTTGAGTAACTCAAGTTTTTAAATTTCTTTTCATTTTTTCCTTGTTTTTCTTGATCATCTATATTTTGTCTGATAATTTTTGTTTCTAATCTTTCTTCGTTTTTTTTTCTCCTCTTTTTTTCCTTTGCTCAAGATATAATTTTTAAACTTAAAAATTTTGTTTTAAAATTTATAAGAGTTTGAAAAAATTAGTTTAGGGATGTACCATTGGAATTTAATTGTGTTTTGTGATTTTTTGTTTTTAAATATGTGAAAAAGTATAGCTATCAGCCTATTAGTGAGTGGTGAATATTTTCCAATTTATATGGGGTTGATACCATTTTTTTTTTGGACATTTAAAAAAATGCCACTTTTCAAATATGCCACTCTTGTATTATTTCCTTACCAACATGCCACTTAAAAATATGTTTAAAAATTTTATATCTCAAAATTTTCAATTTTAAAAAATGTTTTGATCCCTCACAAACCTTAAACCCAAAAAACTAAACCCTAATATAACATAGTTAACCCAAACATAAATAATTTAAAAATTGGGAAAAAGTGATAGTGGCATTTTTGAAAAGTGACATGTCAAAAGTGGCATATCTTGAAATTTCTCTTTTTTTTTTTTAATAAACGGATTATGAATGTAGATTTGCTTCTTCTACTTTTTGCTTCCTATATATATGAGATAAAAATAAAAATGAAAAGGCCAAAAGAAATAAAAAAATAAAACCATCATTTGGTAAACTTGGTGGGTTTAGTAGTTTTTAACTTTGCTATACTAAACTATATTACCTAATTGTTGTTTTAAAATTTTATTATGTTAATTAGTGAGTTATTTAACTTCTTAAAATCTGAAAATAATAAAAACAGATAATTAACAACAACAACAAAAATGGCATATTTAGTTTTTTTTGAAGATTTATTGTTTAGCTAATTAAATAGATATTATAAACAATAAATTCAACTATTAATGAATTAGTAAATGCCAATTTTTGACTTACAAAACAAAAGAAATGCCGATTAGGTTGTTAAGATTTTTGGAAAACTAAGTTTCATTGTTTTAAATTGTTTATATTAATATTTTTAATTTTAATTGAATGATTTAAATTATGGAGTTAACAAATTAAAGCCATGTCATCTTTTTTGAAAGACATGTCATCATTCCAAGTCATAGTTTTTAACCAATCAAATTAAAACAATTAATTTTTTTCACTAATTGGACTTCTCTTTTAATAGTAAAAGGATGACTCTGTTTCGAGTTCCGCACTCGTTTTTTTTACTTTTTTATTTAGAAAACCGCAAATATATTTACAAATGTCTGATTGGTGCTATATTTGCGGAACTTATAAAAACGCACCAAAATCCGCACCGCAGTTGCTCCCCAATCATAGCCAAAATATAAAAGTGAGATTTTGTTTTTGTAAACGAAGGGATAGGTTCGTAAACAATAACCTATTTATAAAATTTCAAAACACATAATTTTTAAAAATTTGTTTGCTAGTATTTTCATAATTTCCCATATTACTATTATACTTTTACATACCCTTGCACCATTGGAAGTGATCTAAAGATACGTTTCTTCCACATTATCTCAAATTTCTCTGCTTTTTATTTTTTAAATTTTTTTTATTGCTTAGGATATTCTTTCGCTAGCAACGACTCATATTCTCCGAAAAGAAAAGTGGATTCCGCTCTAATAGCCACGTAATGGGTCCCATAAAATCTTTAACCGCGTAAAGTCGACAACAAAACCATCCTAGCCCCGAGGCCCGAGGAGTATCTTATTTTATTAGAGATACGTTCCGCACTTGAACAAACTTATTGATTGGAAACTACATAATGGGGCCCACACTTGTAAGCATAAATCGCACCGCATTCTAGTCTACGTACACAAAGCGTTTCTCTTCTCTATTGAATTGACTTATCACTTATCACTTATCACTTATCAGAACACGCCACGTGTAATAATCGAGGTAAGAGAGCTAAAATCATTTGTTGATTGATAAGTCATACCGCGAGACGTAGCACAGGTGATTTTTTTTTTTTGGTGAATGACGTAGCACAGTTGATATCTAACGAATAATCGACCAACTTTTCACATTTATTTCTCTATCAGTTTAATTCTTTGCGGGTTGGTTATTAATAGGAAACAAATTTATTTAAAACGGGAATTATTGACAAAAGAATATGGAAGAAAATAATGAGATGTCACGTGTCAATTATGTATATATGTCATCTGTCAGCCTCTGGAGAGTCATGGCCTCTTTGTTATACAATAGGTTAAAAAAATTATAATAAACAACAAAATATATATTTTTCGTCGTAAATAAACAACGACGAGTGTACACACAAACGTAGATATAACTGCAGTGCGGTGCAGACTAAAAAAATTTATTGCGAGCGATGACGTTAAATAAAGCGGTAACTTAAATTTATTTGGCTTCGAATGGTGACGTTAAATTAAGCGGTGCGGACTAAAAAATTTGGCGGTGCGGTACAATACAACTGCGGATTATGCGATTGTGGAACAAATGCGGGTTGTATAAAAAAATGGGACGGAACAATGTTTGATTGGTAAAAAAAAAAATATGCGGTACAAAATAATTTTTGAGTGGTAATAAACAGTAAAAAATAGTTACATATTTATAATTTTACAATATAATTGAAGAATTTTAAAATTAATGATTTGGAAGCAATACACATAACTTCGTTACTACATATTTTACATATTTATTGTATATATGAAACAATTTATGAAGTTATTCAGGTTTAAAATAATTTATCATGCAAAAAAATAATTTATTATGCAGTAATTAAATTATGAATAGATTTATTTACTTCTCTTTAGAAAAAATAATGTTCATGCTTGAGTCTACGAGTGTGTGACTGTGGTAATATATATATATATATATATATATATATATAATATATATATATACCATTAACTGTTAAAACTTAAATAATTTTGGACAAAAACAATTGTTTTATCTGTGCGTAATTCGTTGGACCGCTGGATACTACACGAAGTGCGGTTTTTAAGTGCGGTTTTCGATTTAATGAGTAATGACTCTGTTTCGAGTTTCGCACTCGTTTTTTTACTTTTTTATTTAGAAAACCGCAAATGTATTTACAAATGTGTGATTGGTGCTATATTTGCGGAACTTATAAAAACGCACCAAAATCCGCACCGCAGTTGCTCCCCAATCATAGCCAAAATATAAAAGTGAGATTTTGTTTTTGTAAACGAAGGGATAGGTTCGTAAACAATAACCTATTTATAAAATTTCAAAACACATAATTTTTAAAAATTTGTTTGTTAGTATTTTCATAATTTCCCATATTACTATTATACTTTTACATACCCTTGCACCATTGGAAGTGATACGTTTCTTCCACTGTATCTCAAATTTCTCTGCTTTTTATTTTTAAAATTTTTTTATTGCTTACCGACTTTCGCAAGAACTTTCGAAAGTCGACTATTATTCTGAGTCGAAACTACAAAGTTCTTTAAAAGTTAAAACACGTACATGTGGATGCAGTGTTCTAAAAAGCGTTCTAGACGTTTGCTTAGGCGGCGCCTAGGCGCTAGGCCCCTATAGACCGTGGCGATTAACGCTTAGACCGCCTAAAATATTATAGTATTAAAAATATATAAAAATATTGTTTTTTTAATTTATAAATCATGATATTCTTAAATATTAGAGTATGAAATTATAATAATAAATGTAATCTAAAGTTTTTTCTATATAAATCATGATATTTTATATATTTTGCTATATAAATCTAATAAATCTAATATATTATGGAATTTTATGTAAAACGCTTACACCGCTTCAAAAATCGTCTAGGTTCCGATTAGGTGTTCTAGGCGCTAGGCGATAGGTCACCGTCCGCTTAGCGCTTAGCGCTTTCTTGAACATTGTGTGGATGTGATGATAATTCAAACACATTTATTTAAATAATAATATTTAAATAATAATAAGTTACGATCCAACGGCCAGATCGTCGTCTTATTTAAATAATACTCCAGATGGTCATCTGTGGAAAGTCGACATCAATCTGCATTTATAGTTAGAACGATTGTCAAAGTCAGAATTGATCGTCGTCTTATTTAAATAATAACACGTTACGATCCAACGGCCAGATGGTCATCTATGGAAAGTCGAGATCAATCTGCATTTATAGTTAGCACGATTGTCAAAGTCAGAATTAATCAATAAATACAAGTCTAAAGTGACTCACTTTATCGACTATCACATCATTTGCTCCTTGCATAATTTCTTACTTACCTTAAGTACCTATTGAATCCATCGATGAGAGTATTCTCTCCCACGGATGTCTATCAAGTGTTCTTCAATTACCGTGGAGAGGAACTCCGATACAACTTCATTAGTCACCTCATTGATGCTTTTGAGAGGCACGAGATCAAGTTCTTCGTAGACCAATACGAGGAGAGAGGCAAGGATTTCAAAAGTCTCTTTGTCAGAATCGAAGAGTCAAGGATCGCGCTTGCTATCTTCTCTACCAGGTTTTGTATATTAGTGTGCATGTTCAAAACTAACAATGCACATGCAAACTTGCTAGAGAAGATTACCAAATTAAATTAGCTATATATATATTTTTTTCTTTTTAAATACTAAGAACATTTAGGCCGATTCCCCTCATCTTCCAGAGCATGTAATATTAGATAGTTACATATATATATATATGTATATATATGTTTATAGGTTAGGGCTGTTTAAGAGGGGTGGCAAGTGGTTCCACCGCACATGACCCATGCAAATTTTTCTATTTTTACTAAAGAGAAAAGGCCCAATTTTTTTTTTTTTTTTAAATTTCTATTAGAAAAGGTCGGAATTGTTTTTTTTTGCCTACGGCTCTGAAAAATATTGAGACGTCCCTAAACATTCATTTTAATGATATTTACTAGTTCTCAGAAAACAGAAAAGTAAAATGTGTATGTTATATATTGAGCTAATGGTGGAAATGTATACATAGGTATGCGGAATCGAGTTGGTGCATGGATGAGTTGGTGAAAATGAAGAAACTTGCGGATCAAGGAAAGCTCATCATCATTCCAATCTTTTACAAGGTGAAAGCACAAGATGTGAGAGGACAAGAAGGTGAGTTTGGTGACAACTTCTGGAAACTTGCAAAGGCTTCTAGTGGAGATCAGATCAAGAAATGGAAAGAAGCTTTAGAGTGTATCGCCGACAAGATGGGTTTGTCTTTAAGAGACAAAAGGTACTTTCAACTCACCCTCACTATTCTTTTTTTTACTATATTATAAGCACTAAGTTCAAAATGTTAGTGATGTTGTATGATTTATTGTATACTTTTACTTTGAAGCTCTGAAGCCGAATTTATCAAGGAAATTGTTAAGGAGGTTCAGAGAGTAATAGCAGCAATCGAATACGCGGAAGAAGAAAATCATTTTCGGGTTTGCAATCTCCATTGGATGTTTGTTTCATCTTAATCATCAAATGTTGGAACCTAGACATGAACCAGAGGCTATTGTTCCTGGAGATTTTCAAGAGGCTTGAAAATCACAAAAAGTTGTTTTTTCTTGCCTAAAGAAAATGAATTCAGTTTAATACTTAAAAGTTATAATTTCTCTAATGGTAATAGTCTTAGCACAATATGAGTGTGTATGTGTCTATTACTTTGATGAGTTTCTTTTTTTCAAAGAAAGTTTTCAAATGCCAAAACTGCAGACCAGCCACAGATAAACACACCGCGAGCGACACGAAACTCAACCACCCCATCTTCGCGTTTGTGGATCGATTTAGTTCTTGCATTTCTTCTTCCCTGATACCACCAAACAAAAAGATATAATAGCTCATCAAATCACTTTCTTAATACAAACAAAAAAACTAAGGTAAAAAATTCTGCTCTTTTGTCAATTTACCTTTCACGAAGATAAAACATCTCGTCGTGGATCGAAGTAACAGTCTCTAACAAGTCCTTAACCGAAAACTCCATCATCTGCCGAACAAAAAGAAAACATCAAGATCCAACAACCACAACCACAAGACCTTAAAATACTGCATAAACCTTAACACATATAATATGCATAGAAGTTCTCTACACTATCTTCTTTCATCATCACATTCATGATCAAGAAACCAAAAAAACCCCTAATATCTAAACAAGATCAATTTCACCAAACCAGGTTCAAGCAATGCTACAAAATTGATCTTTAATCCTCCTATTTAGTTGACTAATTAATTAAAAAACAGAGGAACTTAAGACTTGGGCTATTTTGGACCAATACTACAGAATTCAAAGGCATAATTGATCAATTCTCAATTTCAAGCAATGCCACATATATATTATTAATCTCTATTAGTCCAAATTAGTTGTGTAACTAACTAAGCCTAGAAATTAAAAAACAGAGGAACTTACTGTGACTTGTGTCTTCTTAGCTACTTTAGACCAATCCTTAGAATGAACAGAGTGAACACCACTCCTCCAATCAAAATCAAGACTCAACGTAATCTCCGGTTTATGATCAACAGCCGAGATACAAGCTAAGTAATTCCCAGTCTCCGACGCGGTAAACGAAAACTGCCCCGATTCAACGTTATCCCCTTCGTGAATCATCGCCGTCCCTTGTGGCGGCATAACCTAAAAAAATCGAAATTTTCCGATCGATGGTGAAATTTTCCGGTGAGATTATACCTTGACGTGGATTTTGTGAGAAGAAGGAAGAGGATGATCTTCGTTAGGGTTTACGATGAAGTATTTCCCAACTGACATTGAGAGTTTATGAATATCTTCTGCGATGCATTTCGTTTGCCCAGATTTAAGCTCGTATCGCATCGCAAGTGTCCTTTGAGATAACAAAACAAGGATCAAAATCAAAATCGAGCTTCGATGAATTTCCATGGCGACACCAAACGAGAGAGGGAGGGAGAGAGATTTTGCAGTATTCAAAGTTTTTGGCCGTTTTGGGAAAATATGCAGAGGGTCAGATAAGCGTTTAATGCCACGTGTAATTATTTAATTCGTTGAGACACGTAAAGAATTCTTATGGGCTTTAATTAAGAGTAACTAATACTATTGGGCTTTAATTTGGCCTAATAGAGATTTTGTAATCAGAGTCATTTCATTGTGTGTTATATCGTCTATACTATATAGTAAGAAGCTAGGGTTTTGAGAAGAGTGGTTTTGTCTCTCCGCCATGAAAACTCGCCGGAAGTACGTCTCTATAGATGGCCGGAAAATTTCATAGTATTCAAAATCAAAGAAACGAAGTGAACACTATTTAGTAACGATACCAATCGATCTCATTATCGAAATACTCTCGAGACTGCCGGCGAAATCAGTAATTAGGTTTCGCTGCGTATCAAAGCTATGGGATTCCATAATTCTCCGGCCAGATTTTGCAAACTTTTTATGAAAAGGTCTTGTGCTCGGCCAAAACTCTTGTTCTCCAGCGTGAAATCTCGCGGGTTAATCTTCTTCTCGGCTCCCCAGACTCAAAATCCGTCACTTGTTGTTAGTGTAGATCAGCTTACGCGATTCCGGTCCAGTGATGCATGTGATGTTGGTGGTAATGTCTCTGGTTTGGTCTATCGTACACATCATCGGATCATAAATGGAAGGAATTAACCAATGCGGGTAATAGGTAACCCTAGCACAGGACAATTTTTACTTTTACCCAAATTAGAGGCGAGGATAAATGGGGTAAAGAGTTTTTTGGGATATGATCCGATTGAGAAACAATTCAAAGTATTGTCGATAACTTCTAATTGTTATGGTAGAGTAGGACGATGGGATCACCAAGTTTTGACATTAGGGACTCAAAATCCTTCATGGAGAATGACTGAATGTTTACGACCCCATTATCATATTTCTGATGGGATATGCATCAATGGTGGTTTGTATTATCATGCTTTACTCGTCGAGCATCCTAAAAATAATGTGATAACTTGCTTTGATGTCAGGTTTGAGAAGTTTACATTTATTAATCTGGACATTGTACGTTGTCGTAATTCAACTCTGGTAAACTACAAGGATAAATTAGGTATTCTCTCGTCATTGTTACTAAACAAAATACGTGTTTTGAGTGTGGGTTCTAGAAGACCCCGAGAAACATGAATGGTTTTAACATGTTTACGAATTACCCACTTTATGGACGAATCTAGTTGCAGGAACCACGTTACGTTAATGGTACAACAAATGAAATTGTGTTGGCACCGCCGCGGTATATGTCCGATCATTTTTATGTTTTCTACTATAACATTGAGAGGGAAAGTATAAGAAGAGTTGAAATCCAAGGAATGAATGAGTTTAAGTATTGTAGAGTTTATACCTCTCTAGACCATGTAGAAGACTTCAGGCTTATGCAATTGTTTAATAACTCAAAGATTTTGTAAGAGTTCATTGTCTTTCTTAGTACAATTATTATCTTATATAATAGTACTATTTTCTCTTTTTTCTCTTTTAACTTCACCTAAATATTGGGATTAATATTGATTATTTTTTAGACTAATCGAACATTATTATATATTAAACTGAAAACTAAGTGATCTGTTGTGTTGTTTCACACTCGATTAGTAGTTAAATAATAACATAAACTTTTTTTAAAAATTTAATTAAGTTACAGAGATGATTGAGACCAGAGAGAGCGGAAGTGAGAGAAACTGTTTGGATCTTCAATTATGAAAGATACCCTCTTGATAATTTTTTTGAAGATCTTCTTCCAAGTTGGTACTTTTCTCAGGAAAATTTCAATTTTCTCACGGGAAAATAAACAAAAAAACAAAAACAAAAACTGTGAACGGTCGTATCTGTATTTTTGTCAGCATTTGTTTTTGCATCATTTTTCCCACCGTTTGCCTCTCTCTCTGGTGAAATCCTTCGCTCTGGGTATCTCTCAGTAATTGCAGAAAACTCCCCAGAAAATTCAAAGTTTCGATTTTTGGTTTTCTGCGATGAAGCGGCGATGAGAGTCGTCGTCGGAGATAGATGGAAATTAGTAGATCGGAGAATACTCAGACGAGGAGCGATAATAAGTCTCCTCCGACTCAATCAATTCCCAAAACCCGATTACAAATTTGGTTCGTCAGAGTCTGTTTGTTCATTTTGATTTGGACTTGCTTGATTCAGCTTTTCGCAATCGGTGAGCTTTGGCATTACAAGATCTTCACCGGTTTACCCAATCAAATTTCCAAATTTTCTCTCCCCGTCGAACCAATTCAATCGCCTCCACCACGCCCTCCAAGTTAGTTTTTGGCTATTTGGGTTTGTTTGGGATTTGATTCGGTGATTTAGGGTTTAAGTAAAGTTTTGCTTTTTATGCAGGAAATTATACAAGCAATGGATTCTTACTAGTGTCCTGTAATGGCGGTTTGAACCAAATGCGTGCAGCGGTTAGTCTCACTGTCTTCTCTCCAATTTGTTGAACTTTAAGGTTTTGAGATTTTGATGATTGTGTTGTTTCAGATTTGTGATATGGTGATTGTGGCTAGGTTATTGAATTTGACTCTTGTTGTTCCTGAGCTTGATAAGAAGTCTTTTTGGGCTGATCCAAGGTATGTAGATTGTCTCTAGCATTTGTTTAGCTCAAGTTAGTAGTAATTTAAAAGGTTTACTTTTGCAGTGACTTTGAGGATATTTTCGATATAAAGCATTTCGTTGATTCGTTAAGAGATGAAGTTCGGATTATAAGGAGACTTCCGAAACGGTATAGCAAGAAATACGGATACCGATTGTTCGAAATGGCGCCCGTTAGCTGGTCGGATGACAAATATTACCTACAAAAGGTTTGTTTTGCGGTTTCTTTGTTTTCCCATTGTCTATGGTTATGAACTTATGATTGATCGGGTTCCTTGTTCAGGTATTGCCGCTATTTAGAAAACATAAAGTTATACGTTTTACTCGGAGTGATGCACGATTAGCGAACAATGGTCTTTCTCTCGATATTCAAAGACTAAGATGCCGAGTGAATTTCCACGGACTGAAATCCACTCCGCGGATTGAGGCTTTGGGATCAAAGTTAGTTCGTATACTTCGACATAGTGGGTCTTTTGTGGCTTTGCATCTGAGATATGAGATGGACATGTTAGCTTTCTCTGGTTGTACTCATGGTTGCACCGAGGAAGAAACCGAAGAACTTAAAAAGATGAGGTATGCATATCCTTGGTGGAGAGAGAAAGAGATAGTCTCTGAGCAGAGAAGAGTGGAAGGACTGTGTCCATTAACACCCGAGGAGACGGTTTTAGTCCTAAAAGCATTAGGGTTCCAAAAGGATACACAAATTTACATTGCAGCTGGTGACATTTACGGCGGTGCGAGGAGATTAGCTCTTCTAAAGGAATCATTTCCAAGAATTGTGAGTTTTATATCACTTTCATCATTATGCAGATTCATTGGCGACGATAATGACTCATGGATCGTTTCAGGTGAAAAAGGAAATGCTACTAGATCCAATGGAGCTGCAACAGTTTCAGAACCATTCATCACAAATGGCAGCTTTAGATTTCTTAGTATCGGTAGCTAGCGACACTTTTATACCTACCTACTACGGAAACATGGCAAAAGTTGTTGAAGGTCATCGACGGTAAATTCGATAACCGAAAATCCAATTTCAATCTATAATAATTCTAAGCAAGAATCCTTGAAAATGAACATTTTTTCCCGCAGATATCTCGGGTTTAAGAAAACAATCTTACTAAACCGAAAAAGACTTGTCGAGCTTATAGACTTGCATACCAACAAGACGATCACATGGGATCAGTTTGCGATATCTGTCAAAGAAGCACATCAAGGAGAACCAACACATCGGAAAGTAATCTCCGATAAACCAAAGGAAGAAGATTACTTTTACGCAAATCCTCAAGAATGTATCTATGAAACTCAACCTTAAAACACATTTACCAATTGGTGTAATCAGATGCACTGAGATACTCGCCATGCTCTTCGAAATATTCGACCATACGTTTCAGAAACGCATCGTTAGTCACTGTCTCTGTATCGCAGACGAGACAACACTGTCTTCTAGAGCGAGTAACAGCGACATTCATGCGTCTTTGGTCTTTTAAAAACCCAACTTCTTTCTTCGAGTTTGATCGAACCATTGAAATAATAACCGCTTCTTTCTCTCGGCCTTGAAAACCATCAACCGTCGAAATCTCCATATCCTTAAGCTTCTCTTCTTTACCTCTAAGAATCCTAAGCACCGTAACTTGAGCAGCATAAGGCGTAATGATTCCGATATCACAAGCTTGAACTCCACTTTTCATTAGTCTCTTGGCATGTGCCATTGCAACCTCTGCTTCACCTTCGTTATACGTACTCTCTTCCTCGTCTTTCTTCTCTTCCATGTCGCAACCAGCAGAATCTACCAACAAGAGAGTCGCTTCGGTCGCAGAAGATTTCGTTACGTTCTCCAAATCGAAAAGCGTGTGTGATGCCACGCTAGAATGCGCACAAATCTTATTATCGTAAAGCTCTTCGGATGACCAGTTCATAACAAGCTCGTGCATACGATACTGAACCGTAAGCATCGACTTAACCTCATCTCCGTAAAGATCCGCTAACCGTTCAAATAACGTTATCCCTAATCCGTTCTTTTCCGCTTCAACGCTTTGAATCGTCGGCGGTAATTGCAAATGATCTCCTGCAAGTATACATCTTTTACCCTTTAACAACGCTATCCAACACGCTACTTCAAGCGCCTGCGCTCCTTCGTCAATAATAACCAAGTCAAAACTCGTATTATCGAGTTTTCGCGTTAACGCACCAGTCAACGTAGTAAGAATAACATCGGAATTCTTGATCACGTCCGATACAGCTAATTGTTGCCTCTTACGCTCTTCTTTACCTAAAGCTCGAAGATCCTTTTGTATTCCTTTCCTCGTGTTTTTATCTTTAGCTTTCAACAATTTCCCGTTTAACGCCTTCATTTCCTTTCTAATATCGTTCGCTAACGCGCTGTTATCTCCTTTTAGAACCTGAGCGTCTAACGCACTATCCAACACTTGAGGTAATAGCCGAGCGGGATGTCCAACTCGAACTAACTTAACCTTATGAGGAACGAGTCTTTCGACAATGTTATCAACTGCGATATTCGAAGCCGCACAAGCGAGAATCTTAGAACCGCGTTTCACTTCTTGTAAAACTATTTCTACGACCGTCGTTGTCTTTCCAGTACCGGGAGGACCGTGTAGCAAGAACACATCTTTCGAAGATAACGCTTTCGAAATCGCGTCTTTCTGCGATTCGTCGAGGTTTTTGTTAAACGGCGTAAACGTAACTTCCTTTTTCGCAAATGAAGGTTTCTTCTCGCCGAATAAAACCGGGACTAAATCAGAAGCAGGACCTCTAAGCACACCTTTACTTAGCTTAATCAACGTATCTTTCATTCTACGATACGTAACCTCGTTCGCGAGTTTCTCCAACCGAAGAGACGTGTTTAACCCTTCTTCCGGGATTTCGTCGAATACAACGGTAATCGACGAATCCTTTAACCGATAAACGACTCCTTGCGCTAAAGGAGACGAACTGATATCGGATTTATTCAGTTTCAGAACAACGACGTCGTGGTTACCGAATTTGTGAGCCGGAAGAACATCGCCTTTGTTCGATTGGAATTCGATAAGCGATTTCCCCATTAAACCGGTTTGAACATCAACACATTTCAAATTGAGAATCGTTGTTCCTTTTTTCTGAGAAGTTTCGATGTTTCTTGATGCACCAGTGGTTAATGACATTGAAATCTCAGCTTCTTTCTCCATGTCTATAAGTGGAACCATTGTTGACACAAATACCTCAAGAGACATTGCATTCTTCGCCATTTTCACAAGTTGAATCCTTTCAAACGAAAACAAAAAAAACCCAAAAAATTAAGATGAATCACGAAGATTTACAGATACTAAATTACGAAACTTTCACGAATCCTAATGCATAATTCTCTCTAGCTACACAAATCCTAAAAATATGATTTTTTTACTTACCAGAAGAAGGATTTTGTGTTCTTCAAGAAAAATTGAGCAATTGAAGACGAAAGAAAGAAACCCTAGAAGAAGAAGAAGAAGAAGGAGGATCTGAGAATTGTAGAGGATCGTTGTGAAGAATCGAAGAACGAAGAAGAAGATGATTACGAGGGTTTTTCAGAGACCATTTGTATCAACTATCAAGCGTTACGTTTTTAATGGGCTTAGATTTTTGTGCTAAATTGGGCTTTTAAAGGTTCTTTATAGGCCTTTTTAGATCTTTTTCTCTATAAACTTATTACCATATAATTTTAGGGAAAATTCAAACGTTATTAAGAGTTAAATCATAAATAAAATAAAATGTGGTTTTAATGTTAAGATTTTATACCTGTTACAAAAGTTAAAACCAAAAAGAAATTTTTTTTGTAGAAGAAGAATATATCCTTCCAACTTTGTGATGTTTTCAAAAAAAATTTGTGATTCGAATGAGTTGAATTAATTTTTTCAACTTTATAATCAAAATAGTAAAATTTTAGAAGAATGTTTAATTTCACCAAATTTTATTCAATTTAAATAGTAAAAATCTAGAAGAAGTGAAGAACACTTAATTTCACCTATTTTTATTCCTCTGAGTATACAACCATTTGCAATTTGTAAACTGTTACTTGAAACAAGAGCTTTGTGATGATGGCGGTTGGTGATTGTTGTTATTGTGTTGATTGTAAAATCCATGAGGCAACAATAAGTAACCACGATGGAGGATTATGCAAAACCCTTGCTACAAGTGCTTGCCAAATTAAACGCTGAGAAACCTCACTCAAAAAACAAATGGCCATGGCTTTCGTTTTCCGAGGTACAAAGAACACAAGCAATCAGAACATTCATTCTTTACTCCTTAAAACTATGCTTTAGTTGCTTTAGAGACTCGTAATGTTCTTGGTCCTCCTTCAAAAAGGATATTAAAGAACCACACTATGTTCAAATATTATTTTGGTATTATGTTAGAGTGTGGTCTTTTATTCCTTTTCATAACCACTAGATCAAATTAGACAAAATAAAATAGCTCATTCACCTACTCTTTTGTAAAAAGTTTAAAAATGCATGTTATAACTTGCACGTCTTAGCCAAAAGATGTGAAAATCGAAAGAAACAAAATGTGAACATTTTACATTTTAAAGAAACACATTTGTTTTCCTTTCCTTTTTTCATACAAGAAACACACAACTTTATGCATCGCACGGCACAAGTTGCTGGAGTGTTTATATAGAAATACATATCAATTCCTTATATGACGATTTCACCCTTGACCTTGTGTCATCTACAATGGGTACTGTTGACTTATTATATTTGTTGAGGTTTGAGCACTTGAAAAGAAACAGACTTTCCTGCAAAACAAACCAACAAGACCAGCCGATACAGAGGATTCAAAGCAAATATTTAACCCAATGGATTATCCACAAGAACAGAGCACAAAACAGAACAAAGATCAAGTCTTTTCCGATTGTAATAAGTAAATCAGAGAGTTTGTAGAGAGAAGAGAGTGTTTGAAGTAAATGTAAAGCAAGAACAGCAACGTTTAACGAGTTCACTCCCATTAACAAGGGTAGCTACTTCTCGCCGAGTTTTATACTCGGAATCCACTAGATTTGATAGAGTTACAATAGATAAGATTAGTGTCCTACCCTAATACCCTTCACTAGTACTTAGAGTAACACTCAATCTAATCTATGTCTAGAGAAATTTGTAATCAAAGCTTATACTAATACAAATCTCTTTGATTCTCTATCAATCCGATTCTTACTCTCACCTTCTCTTCAAGTCCCTTTTATATGAGAACTCTTTAGCTCATCCTCTGACCTAAAGCAAACGCAAAACGCTCTCCTTTTCTGACGCCAAAGACTGCGATTACATTTGCTTTTGATTGTACCATAAAGCACCACTAGCCGTTTGCACAATTGGATCAATAGAAGACAAACTTGTACGTTGTCTTTAAACCTTGTAGCTGTTATCTTGTTCTGATCCAAAAGGGTGATTTACCTCAGGTAAATTTACCTTTACCTTTAGTAAACATGAGTAAACTTACAGCTAGTTCAGTAGCTTGATAGTAACTTGGTCAGCAAGTATTTCATTCTTCACAAATCTCCACCTGAAATTCATGATGACCATACCAACATTGATGAGTGTTGCTTGAGAGAGAGAGTACCTTTCAAATCTAGTTTCAGGATTCCAGACTCAGATTCTTCTGAGTTTTATTACTCAGTCTTGACCTGAAGCAATTTCAATGCGGTTTGAAACTTGCTTATAGCCAAGGTCTTTGTGAAGATGTCAGCTGGATTCTTCTCAGTTGAGATCTTCATCACATCAATATCACCTCTTGCTATCACTTCTCTGATATAGTGATACTTGACATCAATGTGCTTAGTCCTTTCGTGGTGCACATTGTTCTTGGATAGTGCAATAGCACTTTGAGAATCACAAAAGATTTCCACACTCTTTTGCTCATATCTGAATTCTTTCAACAAGCCTTTGAGCCACACAGCTTCTTTTACTGCCTCAGTCAATGCCATGTACTCTGACTCTGTAGTTGACAAAACCACCACTCGTTGCAGACCTGATTTCCAACTTATAGTGTTGCCACCAAGAGTGAACACTAGTCCAGTTATTGATCTTCTCTTGTCCAAATCTGCAGCAAAATCAGCATCACAGTACCCAACAGCCTTGAAGTCTTGATTCTTCTTGTAAATCAGCTTGGTTTCCACTGTTCCCTTGATGTATCTCAGAATCCATTTGACTCCAAGCCAATGATCACCAACTGGTTGACTCATAAATCGACTCACAACTCCAACAGGATATGCAAGATCAGGTCTTGTTCCTATCATTGCATACATTATGCTACCCACCGCATTAGAGTAGGGCACTGATTTCATGTAATCAGCATCCTTAGCAATCTGTTTCAGAGAAGCAGAGCACATTCTCATGTGAGCAGCCAGTGGTGTCAGAGTATGCTTTGAGTCCATCATGTTGTAGGTTTTAAGGATTTTGTTTAGATATCCTTCTTGTGACAAAGTTAGAATACCATTCATTCTATCTCTGGTGATCTCCATTCCTAAGATCATCTTGGCAGCTCCAAGATCTTTCATTTCAAACTTCTTGCTTAGATCAAGCTTGAGCTGTCCTATGGCTTCTTTGTCTTTTGCAGCCACAAGCATATCATCCACATAAATCAGTAGATACATCACAGAACCATCACTAAGCTCCTTCACATAAGCACAACTGTCATAATGGCTTCTTACAAAACCAATCTCAGTCATGTAGGCATCAAACTTCTCATTCCATTGCCTAGGAGCTTGCTTCAATCCATACAGCGACTTGTTTAAGAGACATACCTCATCTTCTTTAAACATTGACTCATATCCTTCTGGAGGAGCCATGTAGATCTTCTCTTGCAACTCCCCATGGAGAAATGCCGTTTTCACATCCAATTGTTCAAGCTCTAGGTCTTCTTGAGCTACAATTGAAAGCAGAATCCTTATAGTGACATGCTTCACTACTGGAGAAAAGATCTCGTTGTAATCAATTCCTTCTCTTTGGGCATACCCTTTTGCCACAAGTCTTGCTCTAAATCTTGGTTCTTCAACTCCTGGAATACCAAGTTTATACTTGTAAATCCACTTGCATCCAATGACCCTTTGATTCAAAGATTTCTTTACCACTGTCCAGGTATGATTCTTTTCCAAGGAACTCATTTCCTCATCCATACCTTTCTTCCAATTTTCCCAGTTTGGATACCTTCTAGCTTCTCTATAATCTTCAGGTTCGACCTCTCCACCATCCTCTGTTGTATACAGAGCCTCAACAAAGTACTCCTCATCATCAAACCTAGCAGGAGCTCTTACTTCTCTTCTTATCCTGTCCCTTGCTAAATGATAGCTAAGAGGAGACTGATATACTTCATTTTCAGGGATATTGTCATCATCAGGAGTATGAGGTGAGACTGCAACAGGAGTTGCAGATGTGGGACTTGCAGAGCTTGAGCTTTCATTCACCACTGGTTCTTGATCTGTTATAAGATCTCCACCTGAGGCCAAACCCTCCTCTGCATCAAGGTCAAGATCAAGATAGGACTCTGGAGTAGTGTTGTCTTCCATATCAGACTCATTTTTCTTTTCCTTCACATCTTTGTAAGTTGCATTTTCTTGAAATACAACATTTCGGCTGACAACACATTTCTTTTCCTCTAGAAGCCAGAGTTTGTATCCTTTTACTCCACTAGGATACCCCAGAAGTATCCCTTTCTTAGCCCTAGGACTTAGCTTTCCATCATCAGTATGTGCAAAGGCAACACATCCAAACCTTCTCAGATAACTGTATCCTGGAGGCTTTCCAAACCATCTCTTATCTGGTATCTCAAAGTTTATAGCTGATGATGGAGTCTTGTTTATTAAAATGGAGGCTGTGAGAGTTGCCTCTGCCCAAAACCGCTTTGGTAGACTGGAGTCACATAGCATGCTTCTCACCTTCTCCATTAGAGTCCTATTCATACGTTCTGCAACACCATTTTGCTGTGGTGTGTATGCACATGTTCTGTGTCTAAGAATGCCTCTTGATCCACAGAACTCATCAAAGACATGGTTACAGTATTCAAGACCATTGTCGGTTCTTAGAGTCTTTAGCTTCCTTTCACTCTGATTCTCCGCCAGATTGAGCCACTCAATGAATTTCCCAAAGGCTTCATCTTTTGTCTTCAGAAAATAAACCCAAACTTTTCTTGTGTAGTCATCAATGAAAGAGATGAAGTATTGACACTTTCCCAGAGAGTATGGTACCGATGGTGCCCCCCATAAGTCAGAATGAACATATTCAAGCTTCTCTTTTGTATCATGATGAGCTAGAGTAAAACCAACCCTTCTAGCTCTACCATAGATGCATTCTTCACAGGTTTCCAAGACTGAAACTTTCTTCTTGTCCAGTAAACCTTTCTTTAGTAGAATGTTCATATTCTTTTGGCTCATGTGTCCTAATCTCCTGTGCCATAGAACAGTATCATCCTGCTTCCTTTGAACTACAAGTGATTCTTCTATCACTGGTTTCCATTGGAGTATGTATAGAGTGTCATACCTTCTTCCTGTAAGTATAACCTGGTCACCAGCCTTGACACTCATAATACCATTTTCTGATTCAAACTTGTAACCAGCCTTTTCCAGTGTTCCCAAAGACAATAGATTTCTGTCCATATCAGGGATATATCTCACATTTGTGAGAAGAAAACTTAGGCCAAATTCATTCTTGATTCTGATAGAACCAACACCTTTTACTTTAGACACTGTCTTGTTTCCCATCCTTACTGAACCACCAGCATCTTCATTTAACTCTTCAAACCAATCACGCTTGTGAGTCATATGGTAACTGCAACCTGTATCCATTATCCACTCATCTTCAAGACTTATATCTGTAGAAGATAGTGCCTCTGATACGTATAGACCAGTGGCCTCTGCAAGATTACCATTTCCATTTGAGTTTTCTCCTTTGTTGCCATTAGTCTCTCTTTGTCTAGCTTGAGCTTTGTTCTTGCTTGGACAATTGTTTCTAAAATGTCCCTCTTCTCCACAGATCCAACAACCTTTCTTGCTTTTAGACTTGGATCTTGGCCTTTGAAACTTAGAACCTTTCTCTCTATGCTCAGACCTCCCTCTTATGTCATTCTTCTCTTTGACATACAAGCCTTCAGCTTGTCCCTTGATACTCTTCTTATTAGATCCAAACTCAAGCTCCTTTGAGTATATTGCGGAAACAACTTCATCTAATGAGAGTGTGGTTCTCCCTGAACCATATCTTAGAGTATCCCTCAGCTGATCAAAAGGCTTAGGTAGAGACATTAGTAACAATATCGCCTGATCTTCATCAGCTATCAAAACATTGGTGTTTTCCAAATCATTTATAATATGGAGAAACTCATCAATGTTACTCTCAATTGATAGACTTTCAGACATCTTATAACCATAGAGTTTCTGTTTCAGATAGATCCTGTTTGGAAGAGCCTTTGACATGTATAACTTGTCCAAAGCCTCTAACATAGCAGCTGCAGTCTGCTCCTTCTTGATCTTTCTCAGAACTCTATCGGTAACACTTAGCACAATGGTGCTCCTTGCTTTCCTCCTTTTTTCTTCTAAGATCTCTTCTTTCCTTTCTGTTTCTTCTACTACTGTTCCAGCTGCATCAGTGACTATGACGGTCCTCCTTTCATCTGCTCTCAGAGCAACACTCAGGCCTAGAATGTCAAGCTGAGCCAGAAGCTTTTCTTTCCACATCGTATAATCACCTCTCCCATCGAATTTCTCTACCTCTATCCTTGCTGAAGACATGTTCCTTTTATTAAGAACAATAAGGAACCAGATTCAAGGAACCTGGCTCTGATACCACTCTGTTGAGGTTTGAGCACTTGAAAAGAAACAGACTTTCCTGCAAAACAAACCAACAAGACCAGCCGATACAGAGGATTCAAAGCAAATATTTAACCCAATGGATTATCCACAAGAACAGAGCACAAAACAGAACAAAGATCAAGTCTTTTCCGATTGTAATAAGTAAATCAGAGAGTTTGTAGAGAGAAGAGAGTGTTTGAAGTAAATGTAAAGCAAGAACAGCAACGTTTAACGAGTTCACTCCCATTAACAAGGGTAGCTACTTCTCGCCGAGTTTTATACTCGGAATCCACTAGATTTGATAGAGTTACAATAGATAAGATTAGTGTCCTACCCTAATACCCTTCACTAGTACTTAGAGTAACACTCAATCTAATCTATGTCTAGAGAAATTTGTAATCAAAGCTTATACTAATACAAATCTCTTTGATTCTCTATCAATCCGATTCTTACTCTCACCTTCTCTTCAAGTCCCTTTTATATGAGAACTCTTTAGCTCATCCTCTGACCTAAAGCAAACGCAAAACGCTCTCCTTTTCTGACGCCAAAGACTGCGATTCCATTTGCTTTTGATTGTACCATAAAGCACCACTAGCCGTTTGCACAATTGGATCAATAGAAGACAAACTTGTACGTTGTCTTTAAACCTTGTAGCTGTTATCTTGTTCTGATCCAAAAGGGTGATTTACCTCAGGTAAATTTACCTTTACCTTTAGTAAACATGAGTAAACTTACAGCTAGTTCAGTAGCTTGATAGTAACTTGGTCAGCAAGTATTTCATTCTTCACAATATTTTAAATATACTGACTGTAATATCGAATATTTCAAATATCTGGTAGATCAAATATCGAATATTTCACTATTTTCTATGTCTTTTTTTCTAGAAACTAACATACGTATATGTGCGTGACATATAACATTGGTCAAGATAGCGATATTCCACCAAGCGATGACTTTGTAAACGTCTATATGTAATTAGAATTGAGATATTTTAATAATTAAGTAAATGACTATTGAAACACAATTTGAAGCTTTCATTTGTGATTAGCTTGGTCCTTCGGTCTCTTATGTGTTATTGTCTATGTACTTCGGTAAAAAATTTGAAATCGGTATAAACCTTAATGTTTCACTAAAAACAAAATCTGAAACAGACAATACAAGGATTAATTTTATATATATATTAAGACGACTAAAATTAATCTTAAACATAAGCAATCATATTAGAAAGAAAAAAAATGATTACACTAATTATAGAAAATATACAACTTGTTTAAGAGAAATTAACATCAATGGGTTTTTTCTTTTTGTCATGAAAATGTTTAGAATATGTTACTCTAACTTATTAAAATAATATTATATAATGGATTCCACAGATTCGGTAATTGTTCGCCTTGTATGTGCTTAGAGATATTACGCCATCCACATAATCATATTTTTTAAACACATTATTGCTATGACCCCAACTACATTCACAAGTTGCTTAATTTAAAGGTAAAATAATGTCCATGCATGTGTAACAATAAGTTGACGTTTACTTTTTCAGCTTTGGTCAACGAAAGCATGGGCTGTGAAATATCTTGATCATCTATCATTTTGTAGTTTAATAACCAATTTATTCTAAACTAAATATCTATACAATTGGTAAGAAAACAGAGGAAGAGAGTTCATTTCTATATATCACAAAGAGAACCCTTTCATCCGAATATATATGTGCCTAGCGTATCTCTGCTCCTAATTACCAGTGATTGTGTAAAATCTACAATACAAAGTAAGGAAACTAAATTACTTGATAATTTATCCATTCCCTAAACATAAGGGATGTGACTACTAAAGATACAATATCTCATTAATTGGTCATACCAATTTGCTTCATGTTCGTCTATTTATATGCATTTCTCTTTTATCACTTATAGACACAACAAAGAAAGATACAAGACAAAGAAATTTGAAATCGAAAACCAAAGTGAAGAAGAAGATGAAGTTCGGTAAAGAATTGTTGTCACAAATGGTACCAGAATGGCAACAAGCTTACATAAGCTATGATTATCTCAAATCACTTCTCAAAGAAATAATCAAACTCAAAAGCAAAACCAACCCTCTTCCTCTTCCTCCTCAACATGCGGTCTCCGGAGAAGGACTTAGCCGGAAAATGACTCTATACCGAGCATTTAGCGGTCTTGTCCAAACGCCAGGAAAGAAAAGACCAAGCTCCGGTCAAATCAATTCTTCTTTAGAAACAGACATTGAAGAAGGTAATATCAAATTTCACAAACTTACTCGAAACCAACTGGAGTGTATTGGTCCATATCATTTATATGTTACTGTGGGATTCCTAACAGGTGAAACTCCGATACTTGTTAACAAAGCGAGTCATGGATTAGAGACGACGTTTCTAATGACCGCCGAGGAAGGAGGAGAATATGAATTGGTGTTTTTTCGGCGACTCGACGATGATTTTAATAGAATTGAAAAATTTTATAAAGAGAAAGTTGAAGAAGTAGTGAAAGATGCGATTATGCTTAATAAGCAAATGGATGCTCTAATTGCGTTTCGGGTTAAAGTTGAGAATCCTGTTGGGTGGGGATGGGAGGAACGGACCGTGGAGATGACTCGTTTGGCCTCTGACGTTGCAAGTTCCACGGCCGCGATGGCTGCTTCTACACCCCGCAGTACTCGAACCAGTAAGATTATTAACTGCAGTAAAATTTTGTCTTTTTGAACTTAACTCGCAGTCATTGTTTTATGAGTCTTGGAATCATTGAATTAACAAAAATAGTGTTATGAAGTAAGTCATTATTTAAGCTTTCTTTGAACGAGGCAAAACGTCTATTCTTATTGTTTGAAATTCAACTTAAAACTAAATAAATTTTTTATAAATTCGTCTATCAACTACAAGTATTTTTAAACATAGAAATTTTGCGCAAATAAAACTAAACTTAGTTTAGTATAAATAAAACTAAACTGCATGAAAACATAAACCATCTAGGATTCTCAACCTAAACATAAACCATCTATGATAAGGTATGATAAACTAAACATTGATCTCACTAATGAAATTTGAAATCCATGTATTTTTCTCTCGCGCTTCGTTGCAGTGAAACCTCATATGGAGGCAATACATGAACGAGGCTCTAGCAAAACTGATCAATCCAATGAAGAGGAAGATCATCATGGTTCCGTCGACGTGAGAACAAGCAGCTTGAACAAAATTGGAGGTCCGAGACCAGCCCCAATCGAAATTCTAGATCGAATCAAGCTTAACAACACTAAGGAAACGCCTCGTTCCACCATTAAAGGCGTTCTCCATTCGTCGAACCAAGACGAGATTAAATTCAGTAGACATAATTTGAGAGAAGTCGAAGAGAAGCTCAAATTCGCATTCATCGAGTTTCACCAGAAGCTTCGACTCCTCAAGAGCTACAGGTGCGTATTAGGGAATAATATCTCACATCATTAGTTGAAAAACATCTTAAGTAAAATATAAAAAATATAGGTTAGTCTATTAATTGCCAATTGGTTTTGAGCTCTGCGTAATGGTATATGTTGATTTTGGATTATTACGCTGTTAAATTTGATTTATTGATGGAAAAAAAAATCGAACCTCAATTCAAAATATATGCAGCTTTCTGAATGTATTGGCGTTCTCGAAGATTTTGAAGAAGTATGATAAGGTATAGAGATTTTTGAATTTACGGATTATTTTTTATGAAAGATTTATGTTCTTGAGATTGTAATGTGTTCGGCGAAATTACAATCACAGATAACTTCAAGAAAAGCTTCAAAGTCTTACATGAAAATGGTTGATGATTCGTATCTCGGAAGCACTGATGAGGTGAGATTATTAACTTCATTAGTTCCTCTCTTTTGATTCGTTGTGTTGATCTTCTCTTGCTTCTCTTACATCACAGCTTATGAAGTTGATACAACGCGTTGAAGCTACATTCATAAAGCATTTCGCAAATGCTAACAGAACAAAAGGAATGAACGTTTTGAAACCTCAAATGAAAAGAGAGAGACATCGACTTACGTTCTCCACAGGTATAAGAACACAATGCTAATTAATTGACATTGATAAATGATTCATCGTTAAAAATTTATGTTGTATCATTTGACCATAATTTAATAGCTTGTGTATACTTATTTTTTTAAAAGCAAGAATTGTGGTATGTTTAGGTCTCTTGAAAAAAAATCACAATGCTCTGATTGTATGTTTTTGAAATATTTTACTTGTCAATTTGTTCTTTTTTGTGTTTATGATGAGTTTGGTTTCAGGTTTCTCTGCTGGATGTGTATTTTCGCTTATCGTGGCTCTTGTCTCCATTATACACACTCGGAAAATCTTTCTAAAGGAAGCCCACAAAGATTACATGATTACTATGTTCCCTCTTTATAGGTAAAACTTACTAATACTACTTTGCCTCTTCAACAAAATTGTTTTGAGCATCTTAATGTGAGCCTTGTTTTTTTAGACGTTTTCTATTGTTGTTGTTCTTGCAGCTTGTTTGGGTTCATTGTGCTTCACATGACTATGTATGCTATTAATATATACTATTGGAAGCGTTTTAGAGTAAATTACGCCTTCATATTTGGGTTCAAGCAAGGAACTGAACTTGGTTACAGACAAGTTCTTTTTGTGGGATTCAGTGTTGGAGCGTTTGCGTTACTTTGTGTTCTTGGAAATCTTGATATGGAAGCTGATCCCAAAACCAAAAATTACCAAGCATTAACCGAACTTCTTCCTCTCTTCCTTTTTGTCGTAAGTCCGATAAATCCGCTTTTTTAAACACATACTTAGCTATATGATTATACTAACTCTATATGATGTTTGTTTTAGGCTCTGTTTGTAGTTTTGATTTTTCCATTCAACATTCTCTACCGTTCGAGTCGCTACTTCTTCCTCACTTGTCTGTTTCATTGCCTTGCTGCTCCTCTTTACAAGGTAAAAATATAAAATTCAAACCTCTTTATCGGTATTGTTAATATCATATATTTAGTAAAACCTATATAAATAAATAACGTCGCGACATATTAATTTACTGAAATATTAATTGGATCGAAAACTTAATTTTGGGACCGGAAATTTTTTATTAATTTACCGAGTATTAATTTATAGAGATTATATAGTTGTTACTAAGGCTTTTTCTCGATACAGGTAACATTACCCGATTTCTTCTTAGGAGATCAATTAACTAGCCAAGTCCAAGCTCTTCGAAGCATCCAATTCTACATATGTTACTACGGTTGGGGAGACTTCAAACAGAGACAAAATACTTGCGCAGGCCCAGAAGCATACATCTACAAATCTTTCTTATACATTGTTGCTGTAATCCCATATCTATCTCGCCTCCTTCAGGTACAAAATGTTTCTCACAAATAAAAACATAATCCAACATCGATCCACCATTCATTCATTGTTTAATTGGCGCGCAGTGCATGCGTCGAATGATCGAGGAAAGAAGCTTGGAGCAAGGATACAACGGCATTAAATATTTGTTGACAATAATAGCTGTTTGTTTAACAACAGCTAATGGTTCGAAAAATAACTTTAACCTCAAGTTGTTAGCTAGTGGAGCCTCGATTCTTGCTGCGGTTTTTAGTACATATTGGGACTTTGTCCATGACTGGGGACTTTTGAACATAAAATCCAAAAACCGATGGCTTCGAGATAAACTTCTCGTCCCAAATAAGAATGTATACTTCATCGCAATGGTAAGCCATTCTTCTCATCGATATATATGTAATCTCGAAAGCAGAGAGAGAAAGAACTAACTTCTTGAAAAACCAAAACTGCAGATCTTGAACATTGTGTTGAGATTCGCGTGGATGCAAACGGTATTGAATTTTCAAATTAAGTTGATGCACCCGCAGACGCTGATTGCAGTTATGGCTAGTCTTGAGATTATTCGCCGTGGGATGTGGAATTTCTTTAGGTTTACTTACTACACATTATCACTTTCGTTTTCTTCTTCATTAATGTTTATTCGGGTTTTTGGTTTTGTTACAAACAGGTTAGAAAACGAGCATTTGAATAATGTTGGGAAATACAGAGCTTTCAAGTCAGTTCCATTACCGTTCAATTACGACGAAGACGATGAGAAAGACGACTAAATGTGTTTGCAGAAGAAGTTTTAACAGCTCTTATACATGTTAACATGAAATTGAAGTTTGTAACAAACTATTATCGTCTACAATATTTAGATCCGTGAATGGTACATACATGTAACACCTTGTTCATATGTATTCTGTGGACACCGTTTATTTTTTTTCTTGAGACATTTATTGAAAACACAACAAATTCTTTAAAGTTTTAGAGAATGCCAGTTTTTAAAAGCGGAATTGGTTTTAGGTACTTTTAATACTTGTTCATCAAAATTTTATCTATACTATATAGAAACTTAATAGATAGATAATTTAAACTCATACACAATAGCACTTGATAGATACATAATTTTATTTTTATGTTTTATAAGCAAATAAAAATAATAAAAAACAACATACAAACTAGTTAATTAATTGTTATTTAAAGTCTAATAAAACATGCTAGTTATGGAGGATCTTAGGCCTGAGATTTCGGATAACCATTCGGTTATCGGTTCGGTCATTTCGGTTATCGGTTTTTCGGTTACATAAATATAATATCCATTGGATTATTTTAATACTTCGGTTCGGTTAACTTCGGATTCGGATCGGTTTCAGTTGTGAGAATGATAACTAAATTTTATTCGGTGAAAAGATTTAGGACTTCCAGATTTATAAAGTAGGGGTTTTAAAGGTTAAATTTAGCAACCAAAAGATATGGAGAATAGAAATTGACAAAAAAATATGAGAAATCAGATTCGGAATAAAAAATTCGTATATATTATAGAAATTCAAGATCATCATACTATCTATTTATCTATTTATGTATAAGTTCCATATAAGTGTATATATGTTCGGATATTCGGTTTGGCTATTCGGTTTTTGGATATAACCGAAACCGAACCGATATCCATGGACTCTCAATATATTATTCATCGGGCGTTTTAGGGGGAACCCAAACCTAACCAAACCGGTATTTCGGTTCGGTTTTGGTTTGGTTATTCGGTTATAGTTTTTAAATCCCTGGCCTAGGGGATCTATTGTTAGTATGTCATAAGTTTGGGACAGTAAAGTTGTGACCATTTCAGAATTCTTGTAGAGGTAGACATGTAATTAAAAATCCATAAACTAAATCACCTAAATACGAATTTGAGAGAGAATTATCAATGTTAGGGGATGAAAGGCTGGGATGGTTGTTAATAGCATTCCATTCATTTTATATGTGTATATATCTAAAATATGTATTTAGATGCTGTTTGATTTATTAAATTCAAAACAAGACTTTAAAAGTCAAGTAGAAGATCCGATGCGCTAATTTATTAAGTTTTTTTTTCTTCTGAATTATGTTATTTACCGCAAATCAGACTATCATATAAAAGAGAAACTCTAGATTAAAAAGATGATTTACATAAAATTACATATATAGCATTCACATGAACATAACATAGAAAACGTACACCATATCATTTATGATTAGCCACATGCGACCAAGTATTAGTATGTATATAAACGTGTATATATATCCAGGTCCGGCTCAGTTGAAATATGGACCTTGTGCAAAAAAAAAAAATTTGCCAAAATTTAGGGCCTTTTTGTAAGTTTTATAAAATTTAGGACTTTTTTTTACAAGTAATTAAAAAATTTAGGGCCCTTTTTTAAAAAAAAAATCAGCTGAAAAAGGGTCCCACGCATGGGGCCCTGTATATATCTATATATTATCACAGATGCGCGGAGAAGTTAAGAAAGACGGAGGTAGTTATATGGAAAAACTGTCTATTTCCCCACCGTAACTATGACATACACATATAACTCAACGAAATGTTTGACTCCGCACAGATATCCACCAACTGGAAGTTCCATGTCTATTTCCCCACCGGATGAAAGTTAAATGTCTAGTTCCCCACCCGTTTCAATTTTGATTGGTTTGACTGGTTTTAGACTGGTTTAAGATCGGTTTAAGATCTAAACCGACACAAAACCATCAAATTGAACCAAATCAATTCAGAAAATAATATTTATTTAAAAATAATAATAAACATCACAATAATTTTATTTGATTCGTAAAAAAATTGGGGAAAAAATTCTGAAACTTTAAACAAAAAATTAACTTTAAAATTTCCAAATTTATAATCTTTAAAACTTTTAAAACAATTTAAAAATCATAAATTATTGTAAAATTAAATTTAAAACCGAATTTATGGATTTTAAAGTTTTGAAGATTATAAATTTGGAAATTTTAAAGTTGATTTTTTTTTTTTAAAGTTTCAGAATTTTTCCCCCAATTTTTTACGAATTTAAAAAACTTATTGTGATGTTCATTATTATTTTTAAACAAATATTATTTGTTTGAATAAAGATTAAAAAAACTTGTTTAAATTTATGATTTTTAAAGTGTTTTTAAAGTTTTGAAGATTATAAATTTGGAAATTTTAAAGTTAAATTTAGGTTTTTAAATTTAAAACCGAATGTATTATTTAAAAAAAAAATCACTGTAATTTTTTTTTTCTAAGTTTCAGATTTTTTTCCCCAATATTTTAATCTAAAATTCATAGCTTTATTTCATAGCTTGTGATTTTATGATTTTACAAAAATGCTAACTTGTTTTTTGAATTATATAGGATTTTACAAAAGCTAAGTAAAATTTAAATTATAAAGTGTTGAATTTCATAAATTATGAAATAAAGGTATGAATTTTAGATTATAAAATTTAAGTTACAAAAAACAAGTTAGGATTTTACAAAACTTGACTCGGTAAAAATTATATACACTAACAACACTTTAAAAGTTAAATTTATAATCTAAACAAGTTAGGATTTTATAATCTAAAATTCATAGCTTTATTTCATAGTTTATGATTTTTAAAGTGTTTTTAAAGTTTTGAAGATTATAAATTTGGAAATTTTAAAGTTAATTTTTTTTTGTTTAAAGTTTCAGAATTTTTTTACGAATTAAAAAAATTATTGTGATGTTTATTATTATTTTTAAATAAATATTATTTTCTGAATTGATTTGGTTCAATTTGATGGTTTTGTGTCGGTTTAGATCTTAAACCAGTCTAAAACCAGTCAAACCAATAAAAATTGGAACTGGTGGGGAACTAGACATTTAACTTTCATCTGGTGGGAAAATAGACATGGAACTTCCAGTTGGTGGATATATGTACGAAGTCAAACATTTCGTGGAGTTATATATGTATGCTATAATTACGGTGGGGAAATAGACAGTTTTTCCTAGTTATATATATTGTGGACCATACATAAGCCACTTATTTCCCCCTACATATATAAGACCTAAAATGTAGATGCATGAAAAGTCCCATCAGAAAATATTATCGATAAAAGGGCCGGCGATATAATAAACAGTGCCATTCGACACGGGCATGGAGAGGAGCGAAATAGTGGAAGTGAGAACGGCATCCGGTACGCTAACCTCGCAATTTCCAGCTGGAAGATTAACAACGAGATTGCAAGGAAACCTAGAGGTAAACAAAGCCGTGTCTAAGATGTCGAGAACTATCTGAAATTCACCGGCCGGATTGGTTACTGCTTCATCAATGGTGGTGTTTGAGCTGCCACATCTTAAGTAAACAGTGGTATTCGAGATAGGAGTGTTTGGCTGACCGGGAATGGTACAACGTACGATGCCGAAAATTAAGGTTTGGATTATGTCGAGGCTAGGGAATGATTGACCGTGAGAAGGGGAAGGGAGTGAAGGCATGATGATGATCATGAGAAATATGGAGATGAGATAAACATTTGATTTCGCCATTTTTCCTATATTTTGATTTGTCTTACACAATGGTTTTGGCCGTGTGTGGCCTAGGGTATTTATACTGGTATTATAATGAATGATTTTAGTATGCGGTATTGTTACGGAATGTATTTTTCTAATTTTAAATTTTGACTTTGAAACTCAACTTGTTCATGTATTGGTTGATAAGCTTTTCTAGGTCACATTTTATGATGTAAATATTATAATGTGTTTGTGTCTTACGTGCACGAGATAATTGTGTTACTATAAAGTGTTGATTACATTAAAAATCTCTAAGGAGAAAGAAGTGGAAATATGTATTTTATGTAGAAGAGTTTATATCCTATTATCAAAATTGTAGTTAATGTGGTGAATTTGTTTGAGTGAAATAAGAAAAGATGTATGTAGGGGACGTATAGATATCTCTAAAGGTCATCAACCTTACCTAATCTACACATTGGGGTGGGCACGGAGCGGATATCCGAAATTTTGGTGATATCCGTGATCCGCTCCGCTCCGTCCGGATCAACATTTATCCGATCTGTATCCGCTCCGTAATATTTCGTAACCGATCCGTATTCGCTCTGTTAAAATCCGTATATTTACCAGATATCCGATCCGATCCGTTTTTTTTAAAATAATTATAAAAATTCAATAAAATGTTATAAATCATAGTGGATTGTCATAACCAGTTCTGGCCCATTACGGCCCGGTCCGGCCCATCTACACTTAGTCATAGACCTTTTTATGTATTCTTTGTTGTACAAGGATTTCCTTATTATGTACTTTCCTTTTCTCTTTAGGAAAAAGGAAACTTCCTTTTATTTCATGTATTGATCCTTATATAAAGGATACTTGATTAATGAAATAAGACACACTAATTTCCCCATTCTCTTCTCTCTATTCACAACACGTTATCAGCACGAATTCTCTAAATCCCTAAGCTAAAAAAACCCTAAAATCCGTTTTCGTCAAGAACCCTAATTTCCGAAATTCTCAAAACTCCATCAATGACGTCGCGGACGAAGTATTAGCTCGATCTCAAAGTTCATACAGCCTACGAAGGTTACGGCGAACTAGAAGCATCCTTCATCACCCATTCAAACAATCGCGGAGGTTAAGGTAAGTAACATAAAACCCTAAATTCATGAAAACCCGAGAAACCCTAAACCTAAATCATACTCGTTCTTATTATTGTTTGATTGATTGTGTTGTTTCATCATGATTCATAATAGCTCACCTTAATGAAACCCTAATTTGCATCTCTAACCTAAACCGATTAAAATCAAAACTCTTTGCTTGAATTAAACCCGTGTCGATCGACAGGCTTCACCTCTGTCGATCGACGGAACACTTTCTGCCCGAAATCTATTGTTTGAATTGAACCCGTGTCGATCGACACTAAGATTCCGTCGATCGACAAAGAACCTTCTGCCCGAAAACCCTTCTTAGTCAAAATCGAATTTGGTTGCATGATCTAATTGAACCCACCTGTTAGTTTGATTATATTAATTGATCTAATTGATTGTTAAACTTGATTGACTGAAACTGCATCATATTTAATTGACCTAACATGCTTTGCTTAAAATCCGGACATATTAAAATTCGATCATCATGAACGGTTTAGAATTTGCATGATAGGTTTGCATCATGAACATATAGATACCTTATGCTAGGTTGCTGGTTAGGAATATCTTGTTAGAAACATAAAACTTGTTTAATAAGCATCATGCATCCACGACTTGTTTTGCATCATACGCCTGGACTTTAATTTTCATGATACTTAGAAAATAAGATGCATGTTTCAGATGTCGAAAATCAACAATTTGGATTATGCTGCCCTCAATCTCTCCGGAGACAATTACCTACAGTGGGCGTTGGACACAAAGATAAATTTAAAGTCAAAAGGACTTGGCGAATGTATCATTGAGGGTAATGGTGAAAACGAAAGGAATAAATACAGAACAATATCGATCATTCGCTATCATCTTGCTGAGGGTCTCAAGGACCAATACCTAACAATTGAAAATCCTCTGGACCTTTGGAATGAGTTGAAAATAAGATATGACCACCATAGAACGGTGTTGTTACCAAAGGTTAATTTTGATTGGAGGAATCTCAGGTTCCAGGACTTCAAGTCCGTGGAAGAATATGACTCGGCCATGTTCAGAATAGTTTCACAATTGAAACTGTGTGGTGAGCAGGTAACTGATAATGACATGTTGGAAAAGACTTTCTCCACCTTCCACACAAGCAACGTATTATTACAACAACAATACCGTGAAAAAGGTTTTGAGACATACTCAAAGCTTATCTCATGTCTATTACTGGCCGAGCTGAACAATACATTACTAATGAGAAACAGTGAATTGAGACCTCCTGGATCAGCCCCACTTCCTGAAGCAAATGTGGCCACATATGCAAAGAAAGAATCTGAGAAAGAAACTAACCACATCCAAAGAGAGTATAGACAAAGTGGTCATGGACGTGGGGGAAGATGGCAAGGACGTGGCCGTGGCCATTTTCATCCTTACGGCCGAGGTCAAGGCCGAGGCCACGGGTTCCAAAACAACAACTTTAACCGCAGGCGAGGTCGAGGTCGCGGATACCGAACTGACTCTAACCGTGATACCTCTTCTCAACCACAAAACTCGACCACAAAATCAGTATGCCATCAATGTGGAATGAGCAATCATTGGGCTAAGACATGTCGGACTCCCAAGCATCTAGTTAACCTCTATAAAGAGAGTCTTAAAGGGAAGAATCCAGAAACCCATATGATCCAGCATGATAATGAAGGAGATTTTGATCATGAGCAAGATGACTAGATAAACTATGAAACCTCGGATTTGCTTAAGTGACAAAGTTGATTTGATTTTCTGTTTTATGTTTTGCTTTTATAACTTGCATTTACGTTTTTCTAGTTTATGTTTTTGGTTTTGTTTTATTGCTATTATTTAAACTTAATGGAATAAAATGGTGTTATTTTAAAAGTCTCTAAAGATGCGATTATTATTTTCTTTTGAAGAATGAAAGATGATATGGATGTGTTCGTTGTGGACAGTGGGTCAAGCCACACGATTCTAAGAGACAAAAGATATTTCATTGATCTTACACTTAAAAGGGCAAATGTAACCACTATTGCGGGTATAGCCAATATGATTGAAGGCCACGGTCAGGCCCATGTTTTATTACCTAAGGGCACGCATCTAGATATTTCTAATGCATTATATTCACCCAGTTCAAAGAGAAGCCTATTGAGTTTTAAAGATATTCGAATGAATGGCCTCCATGTTGAAACTAAGGGCGAAGGTAACAAAGAGTTCTTTCAAATATTTGAAATTGCCCAAGGCCATAAGAAAGTCCTGGAGACTATACCTGCTGTTTCTGCGGGCTTTATTGTGCTAAGATCAGTATGATAGAAGCAAATGCCATGGTAAACAAAGCATTTACCGAGAATTTTACTTTTTGGCACAATCGGCTTGGCCATCCCGGTTCTAACATGATGCGAAAAATATTAACAAGTACTAATGGGCACACATTGAAAGAAAGAAGAGTTATCCCAAAGAATCTCACGTGTGAAGCATGTTCACTAGGGAAACTCATTACTAGGCCGTCACCAGTTAAAGTAACTAAGGAAACAATAAACTTTCTGGAAAGAATACAAGGAGACATATGCGGACCAATACACCCACCTTGTGGGACGTTTAGATACTTTATGGTCCTTATTGATGCATCCACGATGTGGTCACATGTCTGCCTATTATCAACTAGAAATTTTGGCGTTTGCAAGATTATTTGCCCAGATAATACGTTTAAGGGCACACTTTCCAGATTTTGCTTTAAAAACTATACGCCTTGATAATGCTAGTGAATTCACGTCCCAAGCGTTTAATGATTATTGTATGTCCACGGGGGTAAGTGTTGAACATTCTGTTGCACATGTACATACACAAAACGGTTTGGCAGAATCATTTATTAAACGCATACAATTAATAGCCAGACCGTTGCTTATGAGATCAAAACTCCCGGTCTCAGCTTGGGGACATGCGGTTTTACATGCAGCAGAGTTAATTCGCATCAGGCCATCTAGTGAACACAAGTATTCCCCATCACAATTAATCACGGGTCAAGAGCCAGACATATCCCATCTTAAGACATTCGGATGTGCTGTTTATGTACCGATTGCACCACCACAGAGAACAAAGATGGGCCCTCAAAGGAGGATGGAGATATATGTTGGATATGATTCTCCCACGATCATTAAGTACCTTGAGCCAACCACGGGTGATTTATTTAAGGCCAGGTACGCGGATTGTCATTTTGACGAATCCGTCTATCCAACATTAGGAGGAGATAATAATAAGCTGGTAAAGGAAATTACATGGAATCAAACGTCCTTAACATGGCAAGATCCTTGGACTCAAGAATGTGAATTAGAAGTCCAAAAGATAATACATTTACAAAAGCTAGCTAATCAATTGCCAGATTCCTTTGCTGACCCGAAAAGAGTAACTAAGTCATATATACCAGTCGTTAATGCACCAATTCGTATTGATGTCCAAGAGGGACACAATCAAGTTGCTACAGAGTCTAAAACACGCTTAAAACGTGGTCGGCCAATAGGTTCCAAAGATAAGAACCCTCGAAAATCAAAGAAAGGTGCTGAAACCGTGGTTAAGGAATCCGAGGTCCAGGGAACCCCAGACATGACCGAACCGATGGTACCAAACAATGAGGCTTGGGATGCCGAGCTTCATGGTCCTGAAGTTCCTGATAATAATGAGATCTCAATAAATTATATTATGTCTGGAATACAATGGAATAGAAAGTGTGTGGAAATTGATGATATATTTGCATTTAAGGTAGCACTTGAACTTATGGATACAACCGAGGATCCAGAACCCACGTCAATATATGAGTGAGATACAAAGCACGGCTAGTTGCACAAGGATTCTCACAGAGACCAGGAATAGACTATGAGGAGACGTACTCCCCTGTGGTGGATGCTACAACTTTTAGATTCTTAATAAGTCTGGCCATAAGAGAAAATTTGGATTTGCGGCTAATGGACGTAGTGACCGCATACTTATATGGTCCACTGGATAATGAGATATATATATGAAAATCCCAGAGGGTATTGAGCTCAAAGATAAGACAAGTTCCCGGGAACAACATTGCATAAAGCTGAATAAGTCTCTTTACGGATTGAAACAGTCAGGTCGAATGTGGTACAATAGACTAAGTGAGTACCTAGTGAAAGAGGGCTATAAGAACGACCCCATCAGTCCTTGTATTTTCATAAAGAAACTTGATAAGGGGTTCGTGGTCATTGCTGTGTATGTGGACGACCTGAACATTATGGGAACCTCTAGGGAAATTTCTCAAACAGTTGAATATCTTAAGAAAGAGTTTGAGATGAAGGACTTAGGAAAAACAAAGTTCTGTTTGGGATTACAACTTGAGTACATTAACAATGGAATCCTTGTGCATCAAATGGCATATACAGAAAAGGTACTCACGAGATTTAACATGGACCAATCTCACTCATTGTCTAGCCCCATGGCCGTGAGATCTCTTGATCTAAAGAAAGATCCGTTTGGTCCTAAAAGAGACGATGAAGACGTCCTTGGTCCCGAAGTGCCATATCTCAGTGCCATAGGAGCTTTAATGTATCTGGCGAGCCACACCAGGCCAGATATATGTTTTGCTGTGAATTTGCTATCTAGATTCAGCTCATGTCTGACCCAAAGGCACTGGGACGGGATTAAACATATTCTTCGTTACCTACAAGGAACGAAAGACTTGGGTCTGTTTTATACTAACCAATCCAAAGACGGTTTAATTGGTTTTGCTGATGCAGGTTACCTTTCGGATCCACACAGTGCTCGGTCTTAGACAGGTTATGTTTTTACTCATGGTGGGACGGCAATATCCTGGCGGTCAATGAAGCAGACCATTGCGGGTACATCATCTAACCATGCGGAGATATTGGCCATTCACGAGGCCAGTCGTGAATGTGTTTGGTTAAGACTAATGACCCAGCACATCTGTCTTGCAGAAAGCCGAAGAAGTTCAAGTGCAACAAGTATGGTCAAGTGAAAATTCGGCGGACCTATTCACCAAATCGCTTCCAACCTCAACATTTAAGAAGCTAACACACCAGATTGGAATGCGTCGATTGAAAGACCTTCAGTGAGATTCAGAACAGGAGGAGTAATACGTGTTGTACTCTTTTTCCTTCACCACGGTTTTGTCCCAATTGGGTTTTACTTGGTAAGGTTTTAATGAGGCAACATCCAAAGCGTATTACAAGTCCATTACGGTTATGACATCCAAGGGGGAGTGTTATAAATCATAGTGGATTGTCATAACCAGTTCTGGCCCATTACGGCCCGGTTCGGCCCATCTACACTTAGTCATAGACCTTTTTATGTATTCCTTGTTGTACAAGGATTTCCTTATTATGTACTTTCCTTTTCTCTTTAGGAAAAGGAAACTTCCTTTTATCTCATGTATTGATCCTTATATAAAGGATACTTGATTAATGAAATAAGACACACGAATTTTCCCATTCTCTTCTCTCTATTCACAACAAAAAAAAAGTTGAAATTTAACCCAAAAATGACAATTTTTTCATTAAAAATGATATGCTAGGGAATGATTGACCGTGGGAAGGGGAAGGGAGTGAAGGCATGATGATGATCATGAGAAATATGGAGATGAGATAAACATTTGATTTCTCCATTTTTCCTATATTTTGATTTGTCTTATACAATGGTTTTGGCCGCGTGTGGCCTAGGGTATTTATACTGGTATTAAAATGAATGATTTTAGTATGCGGGTTGTTACGGAATGTGTTTTTCTAATTTTAAATTTTGACTTTGAAACTCATTCATGTATTGGTTGATAAGCTTTTCTAGGTCACATTTTATGATGTAAATATTATAATGTGTTTGTGTCTTAGGAGAAAGAAGTGGAAATATATATTTTATATAGAAGAGTTTATATCCTATTATCAAAATTGTAGTTAATGTGGTGAAATTAGAAAAGATGTATGTAGGGGACGTATAGATATCTCTAAAGGTCATCAACCTTACCAAACCTACATATAGGGATTGGCACGAAGCGGATATCCAAAATTTTGGTGATATCCATGATCCTGGATCAAGATTTATCCGATTCGTATCCACTCCGCAATATTTCGTATCCGATCCGTATTTGCTTCGTTAAAATCCGGATATTTACCGGATATCCAATTCGATCCGTATTTTTTCAAAAAAATAATTATAAAAATTCAAAAAAAAGAGTTGAAATTTAACAAAAAATGACAATTTTTTCATTAAAAATGATATGCTCTTATTAATTTGTTTATCTTTAATATAAAAATAATTAATTTGATGAATATAAATTTATAAAATTTACATATAAATATAATCATTATGCAGTTTAGATATGTAATTATGTATACATACATATATATACACATATGTATATAATAATACGGATCGGATCGGATAACGACATTTTCTAAAACATGATTTGTGATTTGCTTTGTTTTTTACGGATCGCCCATTTTAATATTTGCTTTGCTTCGAAACTTTACGGATATTCGATTTTTTCGGTTCGGATCAAATCAGATTTAACAGATTTTTTCCCCAGCCCTACACTCTCGAAACAACACAATCAAATTTTCAAAAAAAAAAAAAAAAAAAAAAAACACAATCGATTGCAAAAAACAGAGCAATGCTCAAGAAAAGCAATTATGACACCAAGTCTTTTACTAGTTCAAAACTTTCGGAATAATCGAATCTACATTTCGGCCAGATCAGCAGTCTTTTGTATTGATACTAAAGGTCGACATAATTACTATCTACAAATTACAACGATGTCTGAAAATGACTTTTAAGTTATGATGAACAAGCATGTTTACTTATTAATTTCTTGATGAACAAACATGTTTACTTAAGTGCAATCAAAGCCTACCAACCATTCAATACTCACGGGAAGAGGTGAGCGAGCGGTACAAATACAGTAATTGTCATGTGTCGTCCTGACTAGAAAATCTAAAAGCCGCTGAAAGCTACAACCGACAGATTAGTCGGCTGAGGACAAGCTAGGCCGGCTCATCGGGCCGGATTCATCTTCTGTTTGATTCATTTTGGATAAATGATCAGCCTTTTGGTTTGGTGACTCCGCAGAGAGGACTGAGACAAGGTGACTCTATGTCACCTTTCCTTGTCTCCGCAAAGAGGACTGAGATAAAGTAGGTATATCAATGAACCACGAGAGAAAAATTAAACGAACCATATAAACACTTTTCAATTCATAATATTACTAACTTTTTTTTTTTTTAATCAACGAACTCCTAATACTAACATTTGGATCCACGAATGGTACATGTAACACCTAGTACATATGTATTCTTGTGAGTTTTATTGAAATTACCACAAATTCTTGAAAGTTTTTGAAAATGCGACTTTTGAAAAGTTGTATTGGTTTTGAAGTACTTATGGTACTTGTTCATCAAACTTTGTTCATACTAAAGAAAGTTACCGACTAAAATTGGCCTATGCCTTAGCTTGTCAAACGTGTAGAATACTACAATTAGTTCATGTAAACTTAATTAGCTTAACTGCGGCTTAATTACAGACATGTGTGACGATTAGAGCAAAGGGTGTGTAACGAAACACATCCTAACTCTTGCTTTTAAAAAATTGTTTACGTAAATTACTAAATTGTGGTCAATAACCAAGAATTTAGTAGGTTTGACTAATTTGGCCAATGCAGATATTGGCCATAATTTAATAGTTTGATTATATAATTTTGTAAAAAGCAAGACTGAAGTATGTTTAGGCACGCACCTTTTGTTCAGGTACTAATTGTCACACATATAGGCACGAATAAGCCATTTTCAGGCCAAAAAAATATTTAACAAATGTTTAGAGATGTCCAAAATGTTGTGAACGAAACGAAATCATTTTTAATAGTTCCTAAACCTAATACCACTTTGTTAAAGTACCTAATAATACTTTGCAAATCACCTGAAACAATGAAATGTTTTTGAAACATAGTCTTTTTGATGATAAAGTCTTCTAAATATAAATAAACCTAATTCTACTTTTTAAAAGTACCTAAACCTAATAGCACTTTGTAAAAATATTTAAAACAATCAGAATTTTTTTATTTACCCAAAAAACAAACTCTTTATGTATCTATATTCAAAATTAAATAATTGTTAGCTTAACAAGTCAAAATATTTTGATCTGTGTTGGAAACTTTTGGTATTTAAAATCTTTATATCCAAATAGTTGATATGGCTATATATAGCATTTACTATCTTATACAAAAAGCATATAACATATTCCATTCACACATTAATCAGGGAGAATGCTCAAAATTTTGTCGTAATCTTTATCTCCACTACTGTTGCTTTTTTTGTTTTTTTATTTATATTATAAACAATAATAATTTGATTTTGTTTTAAATGGTTTAGACTGTAGAGTGCCTTAAATTATTTTTTTTACTTTCCCAAATTGACATTTTAGACAACAACTACAAGATTATCCCAAAATGTTTCATACGTTACTCCCATCATTACGGAACCAAAACATGTTTTGATTTTGAAGTCTTGAACCTAAGCATTAATCCCATCAATACAGAACCAAAACATGTTTTAATAACTGATAACTTTACGCCTTAATATCAATTTGGTAAAGTTTTATTCGCATGTTGGAAAGTTTTATGCGCGAGTTTTGTTTTAAAATTTTACTATTATATTTAGAGACAAACAATATGGTTTATCTTATTCTTTATATTCGAAAAAACAACCAATTTTTTTTGTAAATAAAAAATAATAATTGACTTGAAATTAAATTAGTTGCTTATGTTATCTATATTGCAAGGACATAGAAATATAAAGTGATTTTCAACTATTTCAATATTGACGGTTACTATTTGAAAATAAATACATTTATTTGACAACTGAATAAATTATGTCATTTAAATAACTGGTTAAATTTTATACTAAAATAATTATTATCATTATGATTACTTATCATCTTTTTCTTCTTTAATTTGTGTTTTGTATTTACATATTTATTTTTTGACGTACTTTTGTTAGCTATGAATATGTATTTTTAATCTAAAAATGTTATGTTAGATTGTTATCTAATTTATTTAAGATATTGTAGTCAATGTAGTAGTAGTAGTATTAATTTTAGTAATTAATTACATTTGACCAAAACAATTAATGAATTAATTATATAAAAAAGTATATGACACATGTCATCTTCTCATAACTTTTTGCTTTGTGTAAACCTTAAAATATTATAAAGATAATAAATGGTTAAATTTTATAGTAAAATAATTATTATCATTATGATTACTTATCATCTTTTTCTTCTTTAATTTGTATTTTGTATTTATAGAGTTAGTTTTAAATTTTTGACGTAATTTTGTTAGTTATGAATATGTGTTTTTAATCTAAAAATGTTATGTTAGATTGTTATTTAATTTATTTAAGATATTGTAATTAATGTAGTAGTAGTATTAATTTTAGTAATTAATTACATTTGACAAAAAAATTAATGAATTAATTATATAAAAAAGTACACATGTCATTTTCCCCCACTATACTAGCATTCCAAGTTTTTTTCTTATCTCCTAAATTTGTTTCCTAGTATAGTTAATTTACTCGATGCTGATATTATTTCAATCAATTATCAGTCAAACAAAAAAATTGACATAATACTATAAATATATCACATAGGTCAGTGCTCATAACACAAATTCTTATCTAGTTGAAAAAGAAAAGAAAAAACAGAGGAAGGAAAATGAAATTCGGAAAAGAATTTTCGTCTCAAATGGTGCCTGAGTGGCAAAAAGCTTACGTAGACTACAAGTTTCTCAAAACCCTTATCAAAGATATCAACCGCTTCAAACGCAAAACCATTTCTCACGGCGAAGGAACGATGGCGACTCAGAATCACGTTTTAGGCGGTCAAAAGAAACTCGGCGGTGGTAGCGGTTGCGGTCATATGAGCCCTTCTTCGACGGTGGTCGATATTGAGGATGGAATAACGTCGGCGGAGGCCATTCAGGTGAGTTCTACGGCGAGCCAAGGTTACGAGACGACGTTTTTGATGATGGAGGAGAAAGGAGGAGAGTATGAGTTGGTGTTTTTCCGGCGACTCGACGATGAATTCAACAAAAGTGGAGAAATTTTATGGAGAGGTGGAGGAGGTGGTGAAAGAAGCGGTGGTGCTTAACAAACAAATGGATGCTTTAATGGCGTTTCGGTTAAAGTTGGAGGAGGAGCGTACGGCGGAGATGGCTCGCTCAGCTACACATGTCGCCGTTTCTCCGGAGGAGCTCGCCAAAAATACATCTAGTAAGTGAAATAATATAGACAAATAAATCGGAAAACATATGCTCTAAAAAAAGTATATTTCTTTAATTAATAAATGAAATGCGTTTGTGATTAAAAAAATATATATTATAAAGAAAACTTTAACCATCTATTGTGAGATTTTTTAAAGTTTATTCACCTTGCAAATTATCTCATTTATTAATTTTGCGATTTCATGATTCAACCAGTACTATTACAGCCCATAATAATAATCAATTATGTTCAATTAAATCGCAAAATATGAAAATTAATTATTATTTTCGTGGTCTTCGGTTGTTGTGAAAGTTCGAGCTATAGAGGCCATAGAGGAAGGAGGCTCTAGTCGAGCTGGTCGATCATCCGATGAAGATGACGATGACGATGACGATGACATAGGAGAAAAACATAACCATACATTAGTGATCAAACCGGCCAATGACATGAGCAAGTTGAAAGCTAAGAGGCCGGCTACTATCGAGGTTCTAAATTTCGTCAAGATCAACGACACCAAAGAAATGCCTCAATCCACCATTAAAAGCTTTCTCCAAGTCTCGGAGCTCAAATTCAGCAGAGATAATCTAAGGAAAACCGAGAAGAAGTTAAGTTGCGCCTTCATCGAGTTTCATCGGAAGCTTTGGTTCCTCAAGAGCTATAGGTGTGCATATTTTTGTATTTCATTTGGGATCAATTATGTATTAATGGCTGAACTAATATCCCACGGTTAAAGCGAAGATTAATTGCTAGTACATTAAAAAAATGTGCATGTTCACTCTTGTCAATTGTTTTTTAGTTGGAATTCATAACCCCACAATTAATTGTTTGAATTTTATGATTGATGGATTTAAGATTCAAATAATATATATATGCAGCTTCTTGAATGTGTTGGCGCTTTCAAAGATATTAAAGAAGTATGATAAGGTAAGATTTGGTTAGAGGAAATAATGATGATTTTTGGGGGTTACATATGTTTTGTCCCATAAACTGATGTGTGTCACACTACTCTTACAGATAACTTCGAGGGATGCTGCTAAATCTTACATGAAAATGGTTGATGACTCTTACCTTGGAAGCTCTGATGAAGTAAGCTTGATTAGAGATTCTTAGTTTCGAATCCGATTGTAGTATTTTTTTTTCCTAGTTTTAATCTTAATTATGTTACTTCTCTTTTGTCATAGGTTATGAAACTCATGGAGCATGTTGAAACTACATTCACAAAGCATTTCACGAATGGTAACCAAACAAAAGGAATGAACATCTTGCGACCAAAAGCTAAAAGAGAGAGACACCGAATTACATTCTTTACTGGTAGAATCATATAATACTACTTAGTATCAATCTTCTGACTTTGTATTTTGTCAATTTCTTCTTTGTGCTTATGAGAAGAAAAAAAATTCAGGTTTCTTGGGTGGATGCATGTTTTCTCTCATAGTGGCTCTTGTCGCTATCATACGCACCCGCAACATCTTACAAAATGAAGGCCAGAAACAGTACATGAACACTATGTTCCCTCTTGATAGGTAAGACTTAGGCATCAAATTCTGTTTGTTCGTGTTTAGTTACATTTAGTGTGCGTTTTTTCTTATAAACCGATACAACCTTAGACATCGTAAGCAAAATTCATTTATTAATTATAGGGGTAACCACTAAAAGCAAACAGAAGAACCTCTCTTCGTTTTTGCGTTTAGTGTTTATAATTGCATTTTGCAAAAATATTTTGTAAGAAAAATGTTTTATATTACTCAAAAATATGAATTTTTCCTATAAATACAAACACATGAATTGCATTTTGAAACATGCAAGACCTTGGCTTATGTTCCTATGAACTTCTATACGATCATTTCAGGGTTAAACTTGTGTTTTAGACAAATTCTCTCTGTTTTCTTTTTGTTTGGCAGCTTGTTCGGATTCATCGTGTTGCACATAGTCATGTACGCTGCAAATATATACTTTTGGAAGCGGTATAATGTAAATTACTCCTTCATATTTGGATTCAAACAAGGAACTGAACTTGGCTACAAACAAATTCTATTTGTGGGATTCAGCATTGGCGCGCTTGCGCTTCTCTCAGTTCTTGCTAATCTTGACATGGAGACAGATCCCAAAACAAAAGATTACCAAACGATTTCGAATTCGAACTCAGCTATTCAAATATAATGAAATCATAAATTTTTTATTTTAATTAGGCTATGTTCATAGTTCTAATCCTACCATTCAACATATTCTACCGATCCAGTCGATACTTCTTTCTCACTTGCTTGTTTCACATTGGTTCTGTTCCTTTTCACAAGGTAAACATTAAAACTCAAACAGGATATATATCAATCAATAATGAAAGAATTGTTTGACAAACATATTACTATTGCTTTTTTTTTTTTTACTATTGCTTTCTTCATGCAGGTGACGTTTTCCGATTTCTTCTTGCCAGATCAATTATGTAGCCAAGCACAAACTCTCCGAAGCATCGAGTTCTACATTTGCTATTACGGTTGGGGAGACTTCCAACAAAGAAAAAACACTTGTAGAGAGTCACAAGTATTTAACACTTTCTTATTCATAGTTGCTACCTTCCCATTCGTTTCGCGCTTCCTTCAGGTACAAAATTGATCTCTACAAAAGAATTTCTTCTTACAATGATTAAATTTTTCTGACACTTTATTCTTGCAGTGTATGAGGCGACTGTTTGAAGAGAGAAACATAGAACAAGGGTATAATGGTTTCAAATACTTTTTGATAGTAGTTGCGGTTTGCTTAGGGATGGCTTATGAAGTTGATCGTGAAAAAGATCGTCAAATTATTTGGAGATTATTAGGTGGTATTACTTCGGCTATGGCTGTGATTTTTTGTACATACTGGGACTTGGTCTATGACTGGGGACTTCTTAATCGCACATCCAAGAATCCGTGGCTACGCGATAATCTCCTCGTCCCATACAAAGAAGTTTACTTCATTGCAATGGTGAGAACGTTAAAACATACAACATCTCTAAGTATTAACTAAATTAACGTTTTCAAAAGATTAACTTATTCTTAAACCTGATGCAGATAATGAACGTGGTGCTTAGACTTGCATGGATGCAAACGGTACTAGATTTCCAGTTCGAGTCAATGCACACACAAACTGTGATCGCCTTCGTCGCGAGTCTTGAGATCATTCGTCGTGGCATATGGAATTTCTTGAGGTAATTTTTTTTGTTTTCTTAATTTATTGTATATCTTTATATTTTCTTATTAACGATCGAATAAAACTACCGGTCACAGCGAGAATAGCTTTGGTCGATTCTAGAGTAAAGACTTACCAACATGCGTGTATTGGAACCGTTCAAACCACCTTAAACGCAGAAACAATCTTTATAACATTGTTCCCTAACTTTAATGTATCTTTGAAAGATCCTAATCTTTTGAAGGCGCTTAAAGTTCAACTGCAGATCGTTGGAGCACCGATGCAAGAGAATAGTGTCATCGCTACACTACATCATCAAATGGTCTACCGCGTTCAAGATCATGCCCTGGATCTAGTACTTCCTTCATCAGATGAAGCGTTATTCCTGGAAGTTAATTCGGCTTCCCAGGCACCAAATGCGATCCAGATCCCTCGACAGATATCTCGTGAAGAACTAATACAAAAGCTCCCTGAAACATGGGTGACAAGCTACGAGAAGCTTCATCAAGCACCGCAAGGCCCGATACAAACATCTGAAGCAACTTTCCACTCAAGGAACGATGGTCTCACGGAAATCAAGTTTGAAAAGGCAAGATCATCATCTTTCCGAAGACCGATGTTCACACAATTCTCCATCCAAATCGATGAGAGCAAGTTCCATGGTCCTTACAAAGATCAATATCCGAAACCCATCTCCTTTGAGCAAAATGGATCAGTCATATATCCGTTCAAAGATGAAAATGGACACTGTTTTTTCGACGTCTGCAACTGCACGGCGTGCACAAACGACTATCTTGACTACGAGTCTGACGAAGATAAACGCAGAAGACGAAGAGCAAAGAAAGACCCTCTCTACAAAAGATATTTAGAAGGAGATCCATCGGTGGGCACGCTTGGCGAAGACAATGGAAGATACAAGTTCATAGTTCAATATTCCCAGCCAAAGAAACCAGAACTTCCTGAGATTATGATGTTTAATCCGAATGACTTTCCTCCTTTTGAAGACTTTACCAAAGACGGCGTTGCCCACAGCCCGAAGATTAGACCATCTACGGTTAATTTTTCAGGCCTTGATCCGATATCTCAGGAAGAAAAAGTCTTCAATTGGCAATTAGAAAATGCAATGGCCCAGAACAAACTTCTTTATACGATCAACCATAAGGTGGATCAGATAGCAGGTGGTCACAACAAAAGAATGGTCTCATTGCAAAACTCGATATCAGAGATCAATACTCGCCTAGAACAACTCCACAGGGAAATGCTGAGTATGGCGCAAAATACATCGATCAACACCTCTCAGTTCCGACTCAGAGAAAAAGAGATGTCAAGTCTCAAAGGCCAGCTAAAAGATCTTCAAGAATGGCTTGAAGATATGAAGCAGAATAGGAAAACAACTAAAAGTGCCCTTCCTTCGTTCAGCGAGTTCCCAGAACCTTCCTCTCAAAGATCTTACTTGCCAGATTTTCTTTCGCAAGAAAGGCCAAGATCGGTGTCACAGATGGATAATTTCCTATCGTCAGATGAGCTGTATACATCCAGATTCAAGGTGCCAACCTTCCTAACATTCAAAACAAATCCTTACAAGGAGAAAACAAGAAAATACAGAGAGGAAGCACCTCAGTCAGCTAAAAAACCAAGCTTTTCTCCTCCACAATCCAGTCAAGGATCTAATGAAGAAGATAAAGGAAAAATCAAGGCTGGAGATAAAGGCAAAGGCAAGGCTGAAGACATTGGGATGATAGAATTTTCAATGACTGATCTACTCACTTCTATGGCAAACAAGGTTCAAGAACCCAGAGCCTATCAGATAAAAGAAGCTACTCATCTCCCAACAATCAACCATATATCTGATACAAGCTCATGTGATGATGATACATCTACTGAAGATGAGAAATCACTCCCGAAGCAATTCGCTATAGGAGAAAGCAGCATCCCTAAAGAAGAACCTGAAATAGATGAAATGCCCAGCAATGAAGAGATGCCCAATGACCAGTTTCACCAATTTCAAGCTGACCCCGGGCAAGCAAGGTAATTCGTTTCAAGAGTCATTACGTTCACATTTGATGACATTCCATTTCACAAATGGAATGCACGTCTCGATGAGTTTCGAGCATGGATGACTTCTGAAGCTCTTACTTCACCAACATATATGGTGATACAACAATTTGCAGCCAGACTTTCCGGTTCGTTAAAAGAATGGTGGGATTCCCTTGGAGAATACAGGCAGCTACGAGCTTATCAATCTACTATTCCGATAGTACTTAGTGAAATTCACAGAGAATTCATAGGGACCCCCAACCACATCAAGGATCAATTGCAAGAAGAATATTTTACGGCAAAGTGTTGTTCTCTCCAGAAGAAAGACCTTGCAAAGCACTTTGAAAGACAGACGAAGCGGTACTATGCACTTGACGGCCTAAACAATCCAAGCCTCAAGCACGTCTACCTTTCATCCATTGATGATTATCTCAGCCAACAAACAAAGCTTTACATCAGAGAACAAAACCAGACGATTGAAGAAATTACCATCGGCCAGATCCAACAACATATTTTCAGAACGCTAGATAAGCTTTGCAGGCAAAAACAATTTTGGACAGAATTCATGGATAACTCAAAACATCTGACAAAGGTGTGTTCAAAATCCGACTTGTTCATCAAATGTTCGAAGAAGAAGAAATCATGTTCGTGCGATCGTAAGAAGAAACATCGGGAGACCAAGAGGTTTCCAAGCAAGTATCCATTCTGACGCAAAAAAAATTTCAAAAGGAAAAAGGGCTTCAAGAAAACAACAAGATGTTTCCTCTGCCATAAGGAAGGACATTTCGCAAAGAACTGTCCCAACAAATCCAAGAAGAAGAAGCAGTATCTAATCAATTCAATATCTAATATTGCTCCTGATCTCGACCTTGATAAGCACGATCTCGAGTCAGTCCTATCATATGATAGTGACAAGCAAAACACAATATGTGGATATTCCGATACTGAAGAAGAAGATTCATCTGAAGATGAAGATGGATGTTACAAGATCACGGAGATTCCTCAACGAGAAGAAGATATACAGACTTCTCACCTTCCCGTAACCATCTTTGATCCGGAAAAGAAGATGCGACCAGTTCATATCATCGCTTTCATAGACACTGGTGTACATACATCGATCATGAACCCTAATGTTCTATCAGCATCGATGTGGCTCCCGTATACTCAAGAATTCAGGGTCGCGAATGCAGGATCATTGTTCATCAAAGCAAAGTCTAAGTCGATCACAATCAAAAAAATTCCGGGTTGTCAGATCACGACCCAAGTACTTGGATCGACAACACCAGGCAAAGACATTATCCTATGATGGGATTGTTACCAGTCATTAAAAAAGAAGTTTGATATCTCCATTGAACCCCGTGGAGTCAGATGGAAGAATCTGTTCAAGCCTTATACAACAATTCCAAGGCTCTTCCCTATCGAAGACATCATGTCGTCCGAGTTCGACAACATAAAAGAAGAAATTACGAAGAAATCTTGTGCAGATTCACACAGTGAGTTTCTTCAGAAGTGCAAGAATCCGTTATGGCTAAATCCGACGTTCTTCGTGTCACTCCCCTTCAAGGAGAACATCATCACTACACCAACCAAGGCGAGTCATGCGGGAATGCCCCCGGCACTTCTACAACAAGCACATGAAGAATGTGAACAACTGATTCAACAAGGAATAGTCTCAACAACAAATTCACCATGGACGTGCAAAGCTTTTTACGTCAACAAAAGAGCAGAACAAGCTAGAGGCAAATTAAGGCTAGTAATCGATTACAAGCCACTGAACCAATTCCTTCAAGACATCAAGTTCCCACTCCCAACAAGAAAAGCACTGCTGCAACACCTTTCCGGAGCTACTATCTTCTCAAAATTCGATTTGAAATCAGGATTTTGGCAAATTGGAGTAAAACCAGAAGAAAGGGACAAGACAGCATTTTGTTTACCAGATCGTCATCTGGAATGGAAAGTCCTACCATTTGGTCTGAAGACAGCTCCGTCCTTATTCCAACAAGCGATGCTAAGGATATTCCAACCATTAGTCTATTGGCATTAATCTACATCGATGACATCCTACTATTTTCTAAAGATGCTGAAGATCATGCCAAGGTTCTGAAACAGTTCCATGACTTAGTCCAACAGTATGGAATCATGCTTGCAGCGAAAAAGATGACCATAGCAAAAATGGAGATTGAGTTCCTTGGAGTCAAAATTGCAGAAGGGAAATTTACACCACAACCACATCTGGCTATAGAACTACTCGCGTTCCCCGATGAGAATCTCACAAGAAGACAGGTGCAACAATTTCTTGGCGTAATCAATTACATCAGCGAATTTATTCCAAAGCTGTCCCAGTTGACACAACCACTCAGAAAACTGTTGCAAAAGAATCCTCTACAGTGGAGTACACGACAAACTGAAGCAGTAAAAAAGTTGAAGCTAGAAATTCAAAGGCTACCACCCTTGAAGATTCCCTCTGTCGGCAAAAGAATAGTGCAAACTGACGCAAGCGACAAATACTGGGGAGCAATACTGTTCGAAGAGATTGATGGGAAAAGACACATATGTGCCTACAAGAGTGGACGTTTCAAGGAGTCAGAAATGCATTATCACTCTACGTTCAAAGAAATCCTGGCGGTCAAAAAGGCTATTGAAAGATTCGAGTTCTATTTGATAGGACATAGATTCAAGATTGAGATGGATATGTCATCCTTTCCAAAGATGCTACAATTCAACCAGAAGATGGTGCCACATCAGCAGCTACTTCGTTGGAGTGAATGGTTTTCAAAATATGACTTCGACTCTGCCAATTTAAAGGGCAAGAAGAATATTTTAGCTGATATGTTAAGTCGCAAACCAGTATTACCAATCTCCGCCATCATAAGCTACCAAGGCTCCAGTTCCTCGACAAAATCTCTCTACGATTTCGAAAGCAACATTCCCGAAGATACAAAGGAGCTGATAAAAAATGGAGAACTCCATAACCGCCTTAAACAGAAGATCTTCCGATACCAGTCCATGATCTTATCCAACCACGGAGTCCTCAACAACTTCATTTCACCACTTGGTATTCATCCAAATTATCCGTTCGCCCATCTGTACAGTATCCGACAAAGCGACCTCCCAGAAGAAGTCATCTGTTTCCTCTGGTATTTATGTGCGGTATACGCTGTTGGAATTATCTTCGATATTCCATGGTTGTACCAACAGATCAATTCCCAGAAATGCTTCTCTAATGGCATATCAACTTTTCTGAGGTGGTTTGAACCAATGAATGTTTGGAACAGCAAACTTCGTGCTTCAGCCAAAGCACTCAACTATCCTTTCAAGAAGCTAAGGGATCTTAGCAGGGGAGTTCGTCCAGATTTCAACATGGCTGACAATGAGATCTTTGAAACCTTCCAAACTCATGTGTTCCGACTCAACAACACGGTCCAGAAGTTTGCTATCCCATACAAGCTCAATTGGTCATTCTACGAAGTTGACTACCAGATGAACCTTGATGAAGACCTTCAGTTCTATATGATGAAGCAGGAGCAACTGAAACAGGAGCAACAGCAGGAGCAACTTGGAAGCAGCAAAGTTACTGGAGTAAAGAGCGGCGAAGAAGACAGCAAAAATGGAAAAGCACCACCAACAGGAGTATACTGGCAAGACTCACAAGCACCTGAGGACCCAGACCTAGACTTAAACCTTGAAGAGATAGAAAAGTTCTGCACCAACGACACGATCATGGAGACAAATGAAGAACCAGAGCCAAAGTATGTGTGTCCAGACGATGGCTATGGATGTTGTGAAGATCACATGCTTGAATTTGAGATGGATCACTAGAAAGCCATCTTAAAGCTCAAGTTATGATAAAGCCCAAACCATCTAAGAAGCCCACCAAGGAATCCAATAATAAGAAGCCTGAGAAGCCTAATAAGTATTATGTTTAATTAAAATAAATGTGTAAGAAATATCTAAGTATGTAGAATAATCTATAAGTGTGTAATGAGGTAAGCGCTTACGTAAGCGACTTAAATGCCTCTCCTATAAATAAGAGATGTATCCATCCATGTAAGGAACAAGTTTCATTTTCTAATAAAAAGTTTCTCTCTCTAAAATCATGTCTCTCTAAATTCTCTCTAAGTTTTCTAGATCTCAACATCTTCATAAGCTTTGTATTCTTTCCTCCAAAACACAAGTAGCGGTCGAAGTACTCGAGATTTTGGGATAGACCTAGAAGAGTTTCCGGTCTAAACAACACGGCTCTGCCAATACAGTGGTCGTGAAGGGGTATCTCTAACAGTGGATTGAGTCATGGCTGATGAGTTAGTGCCTACGATGCTCTCCTTTACCTGGGACCCTTTCGCGGCTGTCAACACGGCTTAGCCAATACGTTTAGATCTGTAAAGTCTCTCTTCCGCCTATCCTTTAACCCTGTGTTTTTTGGCACGTAAAAAAAACAGGTTAGAGAACGAACATATAAACAATGTTGGTAAGTATAGAGCTTTCAAGTCAATTTCATTACCATTCAACTACGAGGAGGACCAATAATTAATTGTTTGTTGAAGACAACGTAATCTAATCGGATCTTCTGATATTGTCCATGTCTAATTGTCAATATATGAAAAGGACTCTAGTCAAATTACGATCAATTCTGCATTTAGTGACAAGTCTCACAATGGTCCACAAAATTCAACCGTAGTACTCCGTACTCGTATATTTTTTTCTAATTAATGTATGTATTCATAATCTATGTTTTTTTTTTCATGTAAAGTATATACAAAGTCATCATGCGTGTATATATAAGTGTATTATTGTAACGTGTGTATTAAAATAACTTCTTTTCCCCCCAATTCTGACGGGTTTATCATTTAAAAAAGACCTATCAAAAGATACACTCATTCTATACAAAGTGGAAATACACACTCACAAGTCACAAGAAATAGACATAACTTTTAAAAGGTTTAATAAGCACATTCTATAAATGAGAGCGAAAATAAAAAATCTCAAACTTTATGGTATAAAAGTCTCATACAAGAAGTGAAAAGTCCCGTTCGATATTCCTTAATAACATTTCTTTTCAAGATAAAGGCTAAGAGAAAGTTTTTTATTAAAAAAAGATAAAGGCTGAGAATAAAAGCTATAAAAGAAGATTATAAAAAAGAAAAAGATAAGCATTCATAAGAAACATAAAGTAATAATATAATACAAAAAAAAGGAGAAGTCTAAAGTAAGATTCGTACGCGCAAGCTGACTAACAAGCCAACAAGGTACTGAAATAACTTCTTTTTTTTTGCCATCAGGTACTGAAATAACTTAAAGATGAGAAAAGTATTATATAGCTTTTAATTTATTTATTTCTTGACGTTATTTAGCTTTTAATTTTCTTGGTCTAAATTGTTATTCGTTTATTGAACAAAAGAAAGTGGTAATAAATTAGTGTGCATATAAAATATGTTATTGAAATACACGCTTTCGTTCCTTTTTTTTTCACAGATAAAGAATTAATATTTAATTATACATGTGTTAGTTGAACAAACTAAACATTTGTAATTTAATCAATAATAAATTAGTAATAAATTTGTTGACATTAATTACTAAAAAATATACAAAAAGCTATTAATTTAATATTTATAGAACAAAATAAAATCTTAGAAAGTAATACATGCAATAAATTTTCAAAAAAAAAAGAAGTAATAAATTTTCAATCATCATGGGATCGAAGAAGAGTTTCAAATATGTATGTCACTATATTTGCTGATCTATGTCAATCGTTCCTTAGAGGCAATAAACATCACGCCGAATTTGAAATTCAAATCTACATTACAAATTCTAACACTCTTACATATCACACACATGCGACTTCGTTAGTCTAAAACTATATTCAATTCATTTGGATTCAGAAAGAGATGCCACAAAAATCATGCAAATAACGAACTTATAGGTTAAGTTGATAAAAAAAAAACGAACTTATAGGTTAGTAAACTTATGGGTTAATTTGTCAAATAACCAAAAAAAAAATTATAATTCAAAATCTAGAAAAAAATCCTAAATCTAAAGGTTGAAATTTTGCCACATAAAACCAGTTTTGTTAGTTTGTGAATTATAATTTTTTTATTGTTATTTAGCCCAATTTCCCTAAACTTATTATATATTTTAAAACAAATACAAGAGCTTGGTTGAGTCCGAAGGCTTGTTTTCACCTTTGTAATTGAATTTTATATCGTTAATGAGATGAGATAGATATTGAATATCACAAGTCATATAGATTAGAATCAATCTATTTATTGCTAATAATCAATATTAGAGGCAAAAACTACTCAAATACCGAGAACTGTCAAGGAAATTTTTAAGGATAGAAGTTCTTAATGGCTAACAACTTCATTTTGGCTTGATGATTAGTCATCAAAAGGACGGATGATTGATATTACGGGCGTGTGTGGCTGTATCAATTTGGGTATACCTTACCACATGACCGGTGCTTTGCGTAATCATCGACGACGAAATCACCGATTGGCTATATATAATATGATTGAAGACGTGATAGCAAGCAACAAAGAAAAGGGCAACTACAAGAGGAGGATATTGCTCTTTAGCACAGGAAAGGAGACAAGTATCAACCAAAGTTTAACTCTAAAGCCACTTGGGAACTCATACGTAAAGCAGCTCCTCCTACATCATGGTGGAAAAAGGTTTGGTTCCAGTATGCAACTCTTAAATACTCTTTTCATGCATGGCTTTCTACTAGGAACCGATTGACCACTAGAGATCGTATGCTTATATGGAACACTGGTGCAAATGGTAGCTGCATCTTTTGTCAAAACAACATCGAATCAAGAAATCACATCTACTTTGCTTATAGGTTCTTTGAGAAAATTTGGTGAGACTTAACACATAAGCTTCTAGCGCCAAACTATACTACCGATTGGAACGTCATCGTGGAGCTCTTACTGGACAGGTCACGTGATCATGTCCAGCTTTTCCTCCTAACGTACGTGTTTCAACAATCGACGGCACGAGACAACCCCATTGACAACCAAACAATTGGTCATGTTCATTGACAAACAAGTTCGGAACCGGCTCTCAACCATTAGGGAAGTGGGTGATCGAAGTGATGAAAGTGGCTTGGAAGTTTGGTTTGCTACTAGATGATTAAAATATAGCTCTTTTCACAATAATAGATTAAAATCTTAAACAAAACGATGCACTAGTTGTAAAAACACTTTTTTTTTGTTTGAATCAAGTTTACATTCAACTCGAAAAAAGAAAAAAAAAGTTTGATTCAGAAGTTTATGATTCTTAAATGTTATGAATATTTAAATTCCCAAAATAGAGACGGCCATGGTCCATGGATATCGATCAAATCGAATATCCGAATATATGGCCACCCAAAATACGACATTGGTTATTGGCATCGCTCCCCTACAAATTTGGAAAGGTCAAAGTGTGGTGGCTATGTACGCATTTTAACAAGATTCGAGAACTAGATTTGTTGACAAATATAAACAGATCACAAATATAAAATCATTCTAAGAGTTGTGATTTAAACAGATAACCATAAATGTCACATTTCTGATACAACCAATATGACACGATATCTTTTCCATAACCAAAGCCAACAAACCTATTTGAGAACTTTAGTACCTACTCAATAAAAAAATTAAAATTAATGTTTCTGTTGTAAATCAAGAGAACGAATGGGGAAGATTGTGTTTATTCATTAATCATAAGATCCTTTATATAGGATTATTACAAGAGAGAAAAGGAAAATTCCTTTTCCTAATGGGAAAAGGAAAGTACATAAAAGGAAAATCCTAATTCAACTAGGATTCATTAAACCGGCCTAAAGACTAAGTGTTAATGGGCCGTAAACGGACCAGAACTAGTTATGACAATCCACTATGATTTATAACACTCCCCCTTGGATGTCATAACTCTAATGGGCTTGTAATACGCTTTGGATGTTGCCTCATTAAAACCTTACCAAGTAAAACCCATTTTGGGACAAAACCGTGGTGAAGGAAAAAGAGTACAACACGTATTACTCCCCCTGTTCTGAACCTCACTGCAAGTCTTTCAAACGACGCATTCCAATCTGATAAGTAAGTTTCTTGAACGTTGAGGTTGGAAGTGACTTGGTGAATAGGTCTGCTGAATTCTCACTTGATCGTACTTGCTGCACTTGAATTTCTCCATCTTTCTGTAGATCGGATGTGAAGAAGAATTTTGGCAGAATGTGCTTCGTCCTATCACCTTTGATGTATCCATCCTTAAGTTGAGCTATACACGCTGCATTGTCCTCGAACAAGACCGTCGATTCCTGCTTACCTTCGGCCATTCCACAATCCACTCTTATGTGCTGGGTCATCAGCCTTAACCAAACACACTCACGACTAGCCTCATGAATTGCCAATATCTCTGAATGATTAGAAGATGTAGCTGCAATGGCCTGCTTCATTGACCGCCAAGATATTGCAGTTCCTCCATGAGTAAACACATAACCTGTCTGGGACCGTGCATTATGAGGATCTGAAAGATAACCTGCATCAGCAAAACCAACTAAACCGTCCTTAGATTGGTTAGTATAAAATAGACCCAAGTCTTTCGTTCCTTGTAGGTAACGAAGAATATGTTTTATCCCGTCCCAGTGCCTTTGGGTCGGACATGAGCTAAATCTTGATAATAAATTCACGGCAAAACATATATCTGGCCTAGTGTGGCTTGCCAGATACATTAAAGCTCCTATCGCACTGAGATATGGCACTTCGGGACCAAGGACTTCTTCAGAGTCTCTCTTAGGACCAAACGGATCCTTTTCTAGATCAAGAGATCTCACCACCATTGGGCTGGACAATGGGTGGCATTGATCCATATTAAAACGCTTGAGTACCTTTTCAGTATATGCCATTTGATGCACAAGGATTCCATCATTTATGTACTCAAGTTGCAATCCCAAACAGAACTTAGTTTTGCCTAGGTCTTTCATCTCAAATTCTTTCTTGAGGCATTCAACTGTTTGGACGATTTCACCAGGGGTTCCAAGGATGTTCAAATCATCCACGTAAACTGCTATGATAACAAACCCTTTGTTTGCAAACTTTTTTATAAAAATACATGGACTGATGGGATCATTCTTATAGCCTTCTTTGACTAAGTACTCACTCAATCTATTGTACCACATACGCCCACTTTGCTTCAGTCCATAAAGGGATTTGTTCAGCCTTATGCAGTGTTGTTCTCGAGAACCTTTCTTATCTTTGAGCTCAATACCCTCTGGTAATCTCATATAAATCTCATTATCCAGTGGACCATATAAGTATGCAGTTACAACGTCCATTAACCGCATATCCAACTTTTCTCTTATAGCCAGACTTATCAAAAATCTAAAAGTTGTAGCATCCACCACAGGGGAGTATGTCTCCTCATAATCTATTCCTGGTCTCTGTGAGAATCCTTGTGCAACAAGCCGTGCTTTATATCTCACGATTTCACCATGTTCATTTCTTTTCCTCACAAAGACCCATTTATGTCCAACTGGTTTAATCTCATAGGGTGTCCGAATTATTGGACCAAAGACATCCCTTTTCCTTAAAGAATTCAACTCCACGTTTATAGCTTCTTTCCATTTAGTCAAATTTTCACTCTGAGTGCACTCATATATCGATGTGGGTTCTAGATCCTCCATAAGTTCAAGTGCTACCTTAAAAGCAAATATATCATCGATTTCCACACACTTTCTATTCCATTGTATTCCAGACATAACATAATTCATTGAGATCTCATTATTTTCAGGAACGTCAGAACCATGAAACTCGGCGTCCCGAGTCTCATTGCTTGGAACTATCGGTTCAGTTATGTCTGGGGTTCCATCAGATTCCTCAACCACGATTTCAGCACCTTTCTTTCTTTTCCGAGGATTCTTATCTTTGGAACCTATTGGCCGGCCACGTTTTGAGTGTGGTTTAGATTCTGTAGCAACTTGATTGTGTCCCTCTTGAACATCAATTCTAATCGGTGCATTAACAGCTGGTATGTAAGACTTAGTTACTCTTTTCGGGTCAGCAAAGGAATCTGGCAATTGATTAGCTAGCTTTTGTAAATGTATAATCTTTTGGACTTCTAATTCACATTCTTGAGTCCGAGGATCTTGCCATTTTAAGGACGTTTGATTCCATATAATTTCCTTTACCAGTCTGTTATCTCCTCCTAATGTTGGATAGACAGATTCGTCAAAATGACAATCTGCGTACCTGGCCTTAAACAAATCACCCGTGGTTGGCTCAAGGTACTTAATGATAGTAGGAGAATCATATCCAACATATATCCCCATCCTCCTTTGAGGTCCCATCTTTGTTCTCTGTGGTGGTGCAATAGGCACATAAACGGAACATCCGAATGTTTTAAGATGGGATATGTCTGGCTCTTGACCCGTTATTAACTGTGATGGGGAATATTTATGTTCACTAGATGGCCTGATACGAATTAGCTCTGCTGCATGTAAAACTGCATGTCCCCAAGCTGAGACCGGGAGTTTTGATCTCATTAGCAACGGTCTAGCAATCAACTGTATGCATTTAATAAACGATTCAGCCAAACCGTTTTGTGTATGTACATGTGCCACAGAATATTCAACACTTACCCCCATGGACATACAATAATCGTTAAACGCTTGGGACGTAAATTCACCAGCATTGTCAAGACGTATAGTCTTTAAAGGAAAATCTGGAAAGTGTGCTCTTAAACGTATGAGCTGGGCAAGCAATCTTGCAAATGCCACATTTCTAGTTGATAATAGGCAGACATGTGACTATCTCGTGGATGCATCAATAAGGACCATAAAATATCTAAACGTCCCACAAGGTGGGTGTATTGGTCCGCATATGTCTCCTTGAATTCTTTCCAGAAAATTTATCGTTTCCTTAGTTACTTTGATTGGTGATGGCCTAGTAATGAGTTTCCCTAGTGAACATGCTTCACACGTGAGATTCTTTGGGATAACTCTCCTTTCTTTCAAGGTGTGCCCATTAGTACTTGCTAATATCTTTCGCATCATGTTAGCACCGGGATGGCCAAGCCGGTTATGCCAAAAAGTGAAATTCTCAGTAAACTCTTTGTTTACCATAGCATTTGCTTCTATCATTCCGATCTTAGCACAATAAAGGCCCACAGAAATGGCAGGTATAGTCTCTAGGACTTTCTTATAGCCATGGACGGTTTCAAAGATTTGAAGGAATTCTTTGTTATTCTCGTCCTTAGTTTCAACATGAAGACCATTCATTCGAATGTCTTTAAAGCTCAATAGACTTCTCTTTGAACTAGGTGAATATAACGCATTAGAAATTTCTAGATGCGTGCCCTTAGGTAATAAAATATGGGTTTGACCGTGGCCTTCAATTAAATTTGCTATACCCGCAATTGTGGTTACATTTGCCTTTTTAAGTGTAAGATCAATGAAGTATCTCTTATCTCTTAATATCGAGTGGCTTGATCCACTATCCACAATGAACACATCCATATCGTTCATACTTCAAAAGAGATAACAATAGATACTTTTAAATAACACTTTTTCATTCCATAAAGTTTAATAGAAAGTAATAACACAAAACCAAAGTATAAAGTGTAAAACGTAAAACAAGCAAAACACAAAACACCAAAACAGAAAATCAAAATCAATCACTTAAGTATATCTGAGGTTTCAAAATTCATCAAGTCATCTTGCTCATGATCGAAATCTCCTTCATTATCATGCTGGATCATATGAGTTTCTGGATTCTTTCCTTTAAGGCTCTCTTGATAGAGTTCAACCAGATGCTTGGGAGTCCTACATGTCTTAGCCCAATGATTACTCATTCCACATCGATGGCAAACTGATTTTGGGTTTGATTCTCGTGGTTGAGAAGTAATACCACGGTTATCACGATCATAGTCAGTTCGGTATCCGCGTCCTCGTCCTCGCTCGCGGTTAGAATGATCGTTATGGAATCCGTGGCCTCGGCCCTGACCTCGGCCGTATGGATTAAAATGGCCACGGCCACGTCCTTACCATCTACCCCCACGTCCACGACCACGATGTCTATAATCACTTTGGACGTGGTTAATTTCTTTCTTTTCATCTGTGGCCACATTCGCTTCAGGAAATGGGGCTGATCCAGGAGGTCTCATCTCACTGTTTCTCATTAGCAGTGTATTATTCTCCTCGGCTAGTAATAGACATGCTATAAGCTTTGAGTATGTCTCAAAACCTCTTTCACGGTATTGCTGTTGAAGCAACACGTTATTAGTGTGAAAGGTGGAGAAGGTCTTTTCCAACATGTCTTTCTCAGTTACCTTCTCACCACATAGTCTCAATTGAGAAACTATTCTGAACATAGCCGAGTTATATTCTTCCACGGACTTGAAGTCCTGGAACCTGAGATTCCTCCAATCATAATTGGCCTTTGGTAACAACACCGTTCTATGGTGGTCATATCTTATCTTTAATTCTTTCCAAAGGTCCAAAGGGTTCTCAATGGTTAGGTATTGATCCTTGAGACCCTCAACAAGATGATGACGAATGATCGATATCGTTCTGTATCGATTCCTTTCATTCTCATTATTATCCTCAATGATACATTCGCCAAGTCCTTTAGACTTTAGATTTATCTTAGTATCCAACGCCCACTGTAAGTAATTGTCTCCAGAGAGATTGAGGGCAGCATAATCCAAATTGTTGATTTTCGACATCTGAAAACATTCATCCTATTCTCTAAGAACTATAAGATTTTAAAGTTTATGCATATGATGCAAAATAGGTCATGGGTGCTTATATAAACGGGTACGGATGCATGATGCTTATGAAACCAGATTTTTATGTTTAACAACCTAACATAATGTTTTTATATGCTCATGATGCAAGCCTAGTATTCAAATTCTAAACCGTATGATGATATGACCGGATTTTAATCAAGCATGTTATGTCTATATGATGCAATCAGTTTCAGTTTCATGTTTATCAATCAACGAATCAATCCAAACAAGCAAACAAACAAACGAGTTCAAATAAATATGCAACCAAATTTGGACAGAGTGTTTACTGTCGATCGACGGGTGATTTGTGTCGATCGACACAGTTTAATTCAAACAACAAATTCAGGCAGAAGGTTACGTGTCGATCGACATAAAACTAGTGTCGATCGACACGGGTACAGATCATGCAATCGGTTTGGATTTTAATTGAATTAGGTTAGGGTTTCAAGTTAGGGTTTCAAGTGATTACGAATCATGAATCAATAAACACAATCAAGCAAGCAATAACAATAACAAGCATGATTTAGATTAGGGTTTCTAAGATTATCATGAATCTAGGTTCTTTAGATTAGGGTTTCTTATTGTTTACCTTAACCTCCGTGAGTCTTCTAGTTCGCCGTAACCGTTGATAGGCTGTATGAACTTTCTTCTAGTTCGCCGTAACCTTAAAGGCTGTATGAACTATGATTTGAACAGTAACGCCGGATGAACAGTAATCGTCGATGAACAGTAATCGTCGATGAACAGTGCGCGATGAATAGTGCACGATGAACAGTACGCGATGAACAGTACGATGAATAGTAACGATGAACAGTAATCGCGTTTTTTGTGTTTTTAGGGTTTAGGGAGCAACTCGTGCTGATAACGTGTTGTAAATCAAGAGAACGAATGGGGAAGATTGTGTTTATTCATTAATCATAAGATCCTTTATATAGGATTATTACAAGAGAGAAAAGGAAAATTCCTTTTCCTAATGGGAAAAGGAAAGTACATAAAAGGAAAATCCTAATTCAACTAGGATTCATTAAACCGGCCTAAAGACTAAGTGTTAATGGGCCGTAAACGGACCAGAACTAGTTATGACAATCCACTATGATTTATAACAGTTTCAAGTTTATTGATCGTTTGACCAGTAATCAGTCTTTCTTTCTCCAGTAATCAGTCTTTCTTTCTCAATAGTATATGTATAGAGTTTCTACTTTAATCATGCATTATATATTCAATTATGGGTCCGATTGGTAGAAATCTTTACCATCTTATAACCACTTTTTAATTTGTACCGTTTTAGATTGTACTAATCACGAAAACTTTATCAAAAGCTTTACCAATATTATTACACTAATCTTTTTTATACAACTTTATCTCAAATTTTTATCTATACAGCTTTGCACTATGCTATAAAGCTTATCGCTCCAACTTACCGCTTAAGATTTTAAAAAAGCTAGATTACCAATCGGACCCTATATGTAGGGCATGTTCAATGGTGACATTTTGGGATCTTATGGGGTGTTCTTATAATATAAAATTATTAAAATGGTTGTAAAAGGAAGAAAGAGAGTGTTTTTGTGGGGTATATTGAGTGTGTGTTTAAATATAAAATTAATCAAAGTTGAGTAAAATGAAGAGAGAGTGTTTAAAAGGGAGAGAGAGGGATCTAATATTGGATCTTTTGGAGAGTGTATTTAAAAGGAAAAGGAAGAGAGAGTGTTTAAAAGTTGTAAAAAGATGAAAGAGAAGATATAAAGTTGATTAAAAGGAAGAGAGAGTGTGTGTTTTTATAATTTTATATTATAAGAACACCACATAAGATTCCGTGAAATCTGTATTGAACATGCCCTAATAGTTCTTATTTCTTAACAGGTCTACCATTGACCATGACTATAGTAATTATTAGTGTTTTTATATGAACTTGGGGTAAAATAACTTACAGTCAAGATCGAAGTTTAACATCTTCAAGAATAGATTTTGTAGGACTACAAAGACTGAACCATGATACATGCTAGTCGTTTCTTAATCTGAGAAAAGCAAATGGTAGTTGTATAATTTTTATTATTTATAATTCAACTAATGATGTAGATATAGTATAGGTAAGACAAAAATAGCTAAGAAATATGTTTGGTAGGCGATGTAATCGGTGTAAGAAAAACCGGACCACGTGGAGATGTATTTAACTGTGGATTTGTATAAGATGCTGAAATTACTCAATATCAATTCCACATTTTGGGGGAGATTTGCTAGATAAGATTTTCATAAGATTTTAACAAAGATCGTTGAAATCACACTGTTACATTTCTCTTTGGGAAATAGTTTTCTTACTTTTGTTTGATAGTTGCTTTAGGGGGTGTATTGGATGTGGTATTTCAGTGGATTTGATTGTGTTTCTAAAATCCTCTGTTATTCAACCAGTGATTTTAAAATCCGTTTCCAAATCTTATGTTATTGAACATGAAATTTATGTCAAATACATCAAAATAATATACAATCCCGTGTTATTCAAACTGTGATTTGTTAAACCCATATTAAATCCTTTGTTATTCAAAACTCAACAATGTTTTCTAAAAAGAGAATTTTAAGTGATTTGAGATTCATTTATAGTTATAAATTAGGCTTAACAAATCACACTTCTAGAGGTGTGATTTAGATGTGATTTGGACAAAACATTAAAAAAATATATATTTTTTTATTTTTTTTTATTTTTTGTCGTGGTCTCTTCCTGCTTCTTGTTATCTTCTCTTCCTTATGCTCTTGTTATTCTTCTTCTACGTGATTATAATCATATTTTACGTGTGATTGTTTTTTTCTTTTTCTTCTTTTTGAAAACAATATAATCAAACAAGTTATTTTCTTTAGGCTTTTTTATTACTTTGCTTTGTTGGTTTTTAGATATTGTTCTATAATTTTCTTTTATTTTGTTTCTGGTTTATATGAATTACAAAGAAGTAAACCTAGAAATGATGTGAGAAGAAAAATAATCTATTGAATATGAGCGTATTATATAAAAAAAAATTATGAATAAAAGGAATATCAAATCACTACCAATCCTCTCAAAAATAAAAGCAAATCACACGAAATCCATCAAAATCCTACACAATCACACAACAGGATTTGGTATTTTTAATTATTTAAAAATCAAATCATAACAAATTTTCAAAATCCACCTAAATCCCATCAAATCACAAACCCCACCAAATCCACTGAAATACCACATCCAATACACCCCTCTTATTAGTTTAGGACCATCTCAAACTATTTGTGTGTTTTGTTAATATGATAAAATAACTTTTTATAATCCTATATATATATTAATTGAGGAGACACAAAAAGTTAAACTCCTAGGTATCATTCAAAGAGAATCTTAAGGAACATATTAATCCTAGGTATCATTCAAAAAGGATCTTAAGGAACACATTAATTAAATCAACCAATCAAAACATTACAATTTGGCATGGTGGAAATATCTATATCTTTTAATATTTCTAATATATATTCGGCATTGATGACAAAAATATATACTTAGCAAATCCATTACCTTACCAGAAAACGCAAACCGATTCAATTAGTAGTATTTTGGTTAGTGATAAAGTTGGGTTTAAAATAGATTTTATAGAATTATTGAAAAACATTTGTTTTTGTAAATATAAGATGTATTTCACTCGATTACATTCTTTGTCATACATTATAAGATAATGTTTCGCTTTTTAGTTTCGTTATTGTAAATCAATTTCTTTCATTTTTATATTTTGTATACACTTAAAACTAAAACCAATCACATATTAAGACACTCAAGATTCAAAAATCGATCGAGTTATTTTTTTAGTCGACATATTTATTTATCTAATATTTTTTTGGTATGTAAAACAATATATTTTTATTCTACAATAAACTGAAATTTATATTCCTACTCTTGGCGTGGGTCAAAATCTAGTTAGATATATTATTTGAGAAACATTTTGAGAGCAATTTGTTTAAGTGTCATCACCACAATTTTTGAGTTTTTTTTCTTTTTGATTTATTTTAATCTGTCTATACTAATTGTCAAACACATTTCTTTCCTAATTAACTAATGTTGATTACTTTTAGTCTTAATGCCAAACACTTTGAAATAATCATAAACTTACCAAAATCGAAAAATTTCGAAATCCTGTACTTGCTAAAATATATATATATTTCGAAAATTCAAGATTAAAATCATAAAACTAATTATGAACAAAAAATAACATATATTTCAAAAGTGTATTAATTAGGAAAAATAAAAGATATTTTCCTTATCTTTTGAAATAGAGGATTAAATACTTATATACCATTATATTAAAGAAGAAGAATTCTAAACCATTATATTAGGTGTATTGCAATTTAACTCATTTTTTTTATAAATTAAAATTATATTATTAAGTTCTACTATACTCTTATCCAAACACTCTTTATAAAAACAATTCCTATAACCAAACACAATAATTTGTAGTTAGTTTGCATACTTAAATGTGAACAAGTAAATTTTAAAATATATAAAATCTTTACTTTTGGAGACATATATCACTATTTTAATTTTTATTTAATTAAAAATAATCTAATGAAGGAATGCATTGTTTTTACTTTGGAATCTTCAATAAAAAACGTATATTCCAATGTTTACAAACCTACGATGCTTATTATATAAAAAATACATTGTGTTGAGTCATAAATTGTATTTTTGTATATTATGAGATGAAATTAATACATTTTATTATATATATTGACTAAGAAATTAAAATCTTTATTTTTGAAGATTATGAGATTGTATACATTGTCCAAAAAATTAACAACCACGATTATCAATTATTTCACGGGTGGAATACATTTCTATTCAAAATAATGACAAAATTTCAAAATATAAAGCAGATTCCAGATTTCGTATAACAATTTTCCAAAAGTGGTATTTGATTTTTTTTAATTCAAACTATATTGATTTACTCGTTAATCATATTATCCCGCGTATAACGTGGGTAACTTTCTAGTATCAAATTATAGACCCTTCAATAAGATTTTGTTCTTAAACAAAAATTAAATGTGGAAGCCCTTTGGCCCGATGGTCAAGGGTTTAAAAGCTTCTACACTAGGTCTGGGTTTCGAATCCTAGATAATACGGTTTATTGCAGATTAATTGAGGAAACGCTTCTCGGAGGTTCCAGAGTGCAGAAAGACCATGTTCATCATTGGAGATGTCGTACATGCTAAGCCGATCGTCGTTTTCAAGTTTGTCCATCATGGAGATGTCGTACATGCATAACCGTTCGTCGAAGAGAGTTTGTCCATCAGATGACATATCGTACATGGAGAGCTGCATGGAAGCGAATGTGGAAAGTTATTCACCTTAATCGCATAAATAAGAGATAGATGAATATTATCATAATAGAACTAGATCAAATTAGTCTAATGATGATTTTAATATTTATAATAATTCAGACGTTAAAAAAAAAAATCACATTATTTCTTTCATGTATTATATGAACGGAAGGGAGACACGTTATAAATATATTTTAAACTTAAAAACAAAAAAATAGTTTACTTAGATGTTTAATTTTTTTTTTTCCAAACTAGTAGGCCCTGATTTATAACTACTTTTGGAAACTTATAAATGCTTGGAAACTGTCACATGTTTTCATATATACATAGGACAATAAATATTCTTCATTATAAAACAACCTTGATTTTCTTTCTATATCGAAAATTTGTGAAATCTAATCATAATCCTGATAAATCTAAATCACATAATCTTAGTCACGACTGATTTAGATCTTTACCATAACTCATACCATGACGAGTTTATACATCTTCGTCTTAGTTTTCGCTGCTCAAGAACGAATTTTACTGCATCCAACCAGTAGATATTTTGGTCTGTTAGAATTAAAAAGAAAATAGGTTCTAGTAGCTAGAAAAAAAACATGGGAATATTGTGTAAATTAAATAAAAAATGTCACTATAGAAAAAGGCAACAATTTCTCTGTTTTTGCTATTTGAATAACTCGGATTGGTATCTCACTTTTTAATATAATTCACCAGCTGTACTAGTTTTATAATTATTCGTTGCTATTTGAATAACTCGTATTGGTATATCTATTTCTTATACTATAATTTATCAATTTAGTAATAACTCATTTATAAGCTATGCTTGTTTTTATTCATTTCTAACATTATATTGTTCGTGGGACAGTCCACACGCGCTTTTGGTTGCTCTTTCTGAACACATTTACTGATAAATGGGTTGCAATCTTCCAACAAAGATTGGAAAAATAAAATAAATAAACAACTCATTATTTTTGTATTTTAGTTATAACAAAAATGGACAAAAAAAAAGTTATAACAAAAATGGACACATGTTTTTATATAAATACCACACATACCTACTAGTCTTATTACTTCTCTCACCAGTCACTGTTTCTACATCTACATTTTCCTCTTGTCTTCTTCTTCACTCTTCTTACAAACCAAAAAAAACAGAGAAACTAAAGATCTCAGACAAAAATGAAGTTTGGAAAAGAGTTCTCTTCTCAAATGGTGCCGGAATGGCACGAAGCTTACATGGATTATAACAATCTCAAATCATTGCTAAAAGAAATCATCAAATTCAAACGCAAAACCAATCCTCACGGTCACCACGCCCATCATCATCATCAAACCGGAGGATTAAACCGGAAATTAACTCTGTACCGGACATTCAGCGGTTTACTTTCAAAACCAGGAAGAAAGAGACACGGACATTTGTCGGAATCTGACGACGAAGACATCGAGGAAGGACTAAAACCAGTGGCGCCGATTCTGGTGAACACGGCGAGTCACGGTTATGAGACGACGTTTTTAATGGCGGCGGAAGAAGGAGGAGAGTATGAAATGGTGTTTTTCCGGCGATTAGATGATGAGTTTAACAAAGTGGAGAGATTCTGTAAAGCGAAAGTTGAAGAAGTGATGAAAGAAGCAGTGATGCTTAATAAACAAATGGATGCTTTAATCGCGTTTCGTGTTAAAGTTGAGCAACCTGATGGTTGGCCTTTGGAAGAACGTACGGTTGAGATGACTCGATTAGCTTCTGATGTCGCTAATTCCGCCGCTACCGTCGCCGCTTCTACGCCCGCCGGTGCTAGATCCGGTAGGTTTTAATAACCTAAGCATCTCTCTTCGGTTTTATCGAACCGAATCTGTAAAATTGTTTTGGTTTTTTCTTCTCTGGTTTTATTTGCTTCTGATGTTGCTCCGTAACCGCAAGGAATGGCCAAATTGATGTTCATTTCGTCATGTTATAATGACTATTCTGGTTTATTCCGGTTATGTAGAACCATAGTTGACCGAATTGAAAATTGGTTTTGGTTACAGTGAACATCCGAGCTCAACAAGCTCACATGGAGGCGATACAGGAAGGAGGATCGAGCAAAGCTGGTAAATCCTCCTCCGACGACGATGACGATGTAGAGAAAAAATCTGATGAAGTAGTGAAAGAAGAAGATAATGCCGTTTCCGTTGATATAAGTAGATTAAAAGCTGCGAGACCTTCTCCGATCGATGTTTTGGATCGTGTTTCGATCAATCATACGAAGGAAACGCCTCGATCCACCATTAAAGGTGTTCTTAAAGCCTCGACGGAGATTAAGTTTAGCAGAGATAATCTGAGAAGAGTCGAAGAGAAACTCAGACGTGCGTTCGTTGAGTTTTACCAGAAGCTTCGATTACTCAAAAGCTATAGCTTTTTGAATGTATTGGCGTTTTCGAAGATATTGAAGAAGTATGATAAGGTAAAGATTTGGGTTTTTTTATTTTTATTTTTTTGTTGGGGATGACTAAAAGGTGTTTGATGAAATGCCTCTGTGAACAGGTAACTTCAAGGCATGCTTCGAATTCTTATATGAAAATGGTTGATAACTCTTACATTGGAAGTTCTGATGAGGTAACTAAACTTATGGAGCGCGTTGAAGCTACGTTTATAAAGCATTTCACTAATGCTAATAGAAGAAAAGGAATGAACATTTTGAGACCGAAAGCGAAAAGAGAACGACATCGAATTACATTCTCCACAGGTGGAATTCATTATATATATTTTTTTGTTTCTCTTTTGTTTGTCAGTTTCTAATCGGGGATTCGATTTCAGGTTTCTTGGGTGGGTGCGTGTTTTCTCTTGTCGTGGCTTTAATCGCAATCATACGTACGCGAAACATTTTGCAGGAGGAAGGCCAAAAACAGTACATGAACACTATGTTTCCTCTTTACAGGTAAATCTAATTTGCTCTGTTCCTACTAATTTATACCGAGTATGGAATTTGTTGTTTAGATGCGTCGTCTTTGTTGTTCTTGCAGCTTGTTTGGGTTTATTGTGTTGCACATACTTATGTATGCTGGTAATATTTACTATTGGAGACGGTATCGAGTGAATTATTCTTTCATATTTGGGTTCAAGCAAGGAACTGAACTTGGATATAGACAAGTTCTACTTGTGGGATTTAGCATTGGAGTCTTTGCGCTTCTTTGTGTTATTGCCAATCTTGACATGGAAGTTGACCCCGAAACTAAAGAGTACAAAGCGTTAACGGAACTTCTTCCTCTTTTCCTGCTCGCTGTAAGTCCGTCAAATCCAAAATCAGTTTTTCGAATGTGAAACTCCATCTATATGACAATATTAACGGTTTAACTTTGTGATCTAGGTAATGTTTGTAGTTCTAGTCTTACCATTCAACATCTTTTACCGCTCGAGTCGCTTCTTCTTCCTCACATGTCTGTTTCATAGCCTTGCTGCTCCTCTTTACAAGGTAAAACATAAACTGAACGGCTCGTTGATTATGAAGTATCGTATTTCAACATGTCTTTTTGGATTATGAAATGTCTTATTTCAACATGTCTTTTATCTTGATTATTTTCGCCTTTCTTGTGTAGGTTACTTTACCTGATTTCTTGTTGGCGGATCAGTTAACAAGTCAGGTGCAAGCTCTTCGAAGCGTCCAGTTTTACATATGTCACTACGGTTGGGGAGATTACAAACTTCGGTTAAACACTTGCACAGAATCAGATGCTTACAATGCCTTCTTATTCATTGTTGCTGTTGTCCCATACGTTTGTCGTCTCCTTCAGGTGCAAATAAATCTAAACCGTTCAATACTTTCTTTATCCATATAAGACTTGCTAAAAAACCGATATTTTGGCAGTGCTTGAGACGGCTATTTGAAGAGAAAAGCATAGAACAAGGATACAACGGCCTCAAGTACTTCTTGACTATAGCAGCCGTTTGCTTGAGGACGGCTTACAGTGTTGACAAGGATAATGAATTAGTCTGGAGAATATTAGCTGGGATCTTCTCAGCAATAGCTGCCATTTTCTGTACGTACTGGGACTTAGTGCTTGACTGGGGTCTTCTAAACAGGACATCGAAAAACCCTTGGCTCCGGGATAAACTCCTTATCCCTCAGAAGAAAGTATACTTTATCGCAATGGTGAGCGCAAACAACTATAGAATAAGCTCATTATTTTGAAACTCAGTACTAAATTGATTCTTAATCTTTCATATAAAACTTGCAGATCTTGAACGTCTTGCTTAGGTTCGCGTGGCTTCAGACCGTTTTGGATTTCCATTTCTCGTTTATGCATAGACAGACAATGGTTGCTGTTGTTGCCAGTCTTGAGATTATCCGCCGTGGGATATGGAATTTCTTCAGGTAATAATATAACACACATTACTGCAGTTTTTCGTCCACTTTTCGTAACACACATTACCGCCGTGTGTCCACTTTTTTTACATAATATTACTTTCTTGGGTTTTCAGGTTAGAGAACGAGCATTTGAACAACGTGGGGAAGTACCGAGCATTCAAGACGGTTCCATTACCTTTTAACTACGACGAGGATGACGACAAAGACAACTAGTTGTTTGCAATCTCTAGTCTAAGACAGATTCTTCAACTAGCAGGAATACGAACTACAAAGACTGGATTAGGATTAGACAAAAAGCTGGTCCACTGAGATCAAGGACTTACACTTGGGGCTTGTAAGAGTTGTAAGGGTTAATTCTAGGAGTTACTACTATCTAATTGCTAGATTAACCATTGTAATTTTCATGTTGAGTCATATAATATCACACGTTTCTCATTTTGATCTCTAATACAATTGCATCCAACTTCACATATATACTAATAGATCATCTTGTAAAACTAGCTTCATTCAATAAAAACATTTTATGGGTATCAATAAAGCAAAGACTTTAAAACTTTCAAATAACCAAAAGTAAAACTTTAGAAGACATTGTGGTCTGGTTGTGATAGATTGAGTTACCTTGCAGGTCAAGAAAACAAGTTTGAAGCTTATAAACCCCTACTCCAAAACCCTATATAGCTATTGAATTTTACATTATCAAACATAATTATGAAAAAATATATATATTATTAAAAAATTTAGGACGGTTTTCGATAGCAGTTGTTAAAGAAGGTTTCTTGAAATTTATGAAGATTTTCCAAAACTAAATTGTGCTCTTTTTTGGAGAAATATATTATTTCCGTATTGCTTCTCTCTGTTCTTGCCAATCTTGACATGGAGACAGATCCCAAAACCAAAGATTACCAAGCATTAACCGAACTTCTTCCTCTTTTCCTCCTCATTGTAAGTCCATAAATCCAAATCATCTTTTGAATTCAAACTCAGCTATTTGTATAAGATGGAATCATAACTTTGTGAAGTTAATTAGGCCATGTTTATAGTTCTAGTCCTACCATTCAACATCTTTTACCGATCCAGTCGCTACTTCTTCCTCACTTGCTTGTTTCACATCTGTTCTGTTCCTTTTCACAAGGTGAACATTAAAACTCAAACAGGAAATATATCAATAAAAAAAAAAAAAAAAAATTGACAAACATATATTACTATTGCTTTCTTCATGTAGGTGACATTTCCCGATTTCTTCTTGGCAGATCAATTATGTAGCCAAGCGCAAACTCTTCGAAGCATTGAGTTCTACATTTGCTATTATGGTTGGGGAGACTTCAAACAAAGAAAAAACACTTGTCACAAGTCTTTAACACTTTCTTATTCATTATTGCTGCCTTCCCATTTGTCTCTCGCTTCCTTCAGGTATAAAATAAAAATTGATCTCTACCAATTCAATAATATTTATTTTGTTATTACAACAATTAAATTCCTATTTGTTTCTTGCTTTATATTCTTGTAGTGTATGAGGCGAGTGTTTTGAAGAGAATTATAACATAGAACAAGGGTATAATGGTTTCAAGTACTTTTTGATAGTAGTTGCGGTTTGCTTAGGGATTATTAGGCGGTATTACATCGGCTATAGCCGTGGTTTTCTGTACATATTGGAACTTGGTTTACGATTGGGGACTTCTTAACCGAACATCCAAGAATCCTTGGTTACGCGATAATCTCCTCGTCCCATACAAGGAAGTTTACTACATTGCAATGGTGAGATCGTTAAATTATTATTTTTAAGTTTTAGATCCTAACAATGGTTAACAAATAATCACTACAAGAAAACATGACGATTTCCGACGATTTTCCTCGGTCGGTTCTATCTCGTCGGAAATTGAGTTCCGTCGGAAATCCGTCAGAAATTCCAACGGATTTATGACGGATTTAAAAAAAAAAAATTCCGTCGGAAATACGAATTCCGACGGATTTATGACGGATTTCCGACGGATTCCAATCCCGTATACGGATATCGTATACCGTATACGGATACCATATCCGTCGGACACCTGTCAGAAATTTCCGATGGATTTCCGATTTTTTTTTATAATTTTTTTCAATTTCTGCCGGTGAATCTTCTTCTTCTCCTTCTTCTTCTTCTTCTTCTTCTTCTTCTTCTTCTTCTTCTTCTAAGAAAATGTGTATAAAATTAGGGTAAAATCCGTCGGAAATCCGTCATAAATCCGTCGGAAATCCGTAACCGTATACCGGATATCGTATACCGTATACCGGATAAACCGTATACAGATTGCTTTTAATTTTTTTTTTCTCGGAATTAAAAAAAACGCAATCCGTCGAAAATCCGTCGGAAAATGGCTTGTTTTCTTGTAATGAATAGAAAACTAGATTTTGGCCCTCACGAAGTGTGGGATTAGAAACAACTGATTCATAAAGTAAATGCAGATTTTTGAACGTGGTGCTGCGATTTGCATGGATGCAAACGGTACTAGATTTCAAGTTCGAGTCAATGCACACACAAACTGTGATCGCCTTCATCGCGAGTCTTGAGATTATTCGTCGTGGCATATGGAATTTTTTCAGGTAATTTAATATGTTTTCTTAATTTTATTTTATATCGACTTATATATTATTTTCATACGCGATTGAATAAAACTATGGTTTTGGTACGTAAAAAAACAGGTTAGAGAACGAACATTTAAACAATGTTGGTAAGTACAGAGCTTTCAAGTCGATTTCATTACCATTCAACTACGAGGAGGACCATTAATTGATTGTTTTGTCGAAGATATCGTAAGAACCAATTCTTACTTGGTCGTAATATTTTTTTTGAAAGAGTTACTTGGTCGTAATTAGTGGCACGTAATTTTTTACTCTTTGCACATTCCCATATCTTTGTCTGAATGTTTCTACAATAAAAAGCATTGTGACTCTAATCGGATCTTCTGATATTGACCAGGTCTAATTGTCTATATATGAAAAGGACACTAGTCAAATTACGATCAATTCTACATTAAGTGACAAGTCTCACAATGGTCCACAAAATTCAACCGTGGTACTCGTTTAATTTTTTCTAATTAATGTTAGAGAAATTAGGCCATATATACCAAAAAAATACTATAATTAAAAATCTAACCAAATAACCTAAATCATATGGTTACAATTTTGCCACCTTAGTCAATTTTGATTAGATTTGCAATTATTAATTTTTTGTTGTTAGTAACCAAATTCACCCACCTTAATGTTATGTATTCATAGGCTATTTTTTTTTCATGTAAAGTATATACAAAGTCATCATGCGTGTATATATAAGTGTATTATTGTAACGTGTGGATTAAAATAACTTCTTCTTTTCCCCCAATTCTTTTCCCCCAATACCTATCATAAGATACACTCATTCTATACAAAGTGGAAATACACACTCACAAGAAATAGACATAACTTTTTAAAGGTTTAATAAGCATTCTATAAATGAGACTTTTATACCATAAAGTTTGAGATTTTTTATCATCGCTCTCATTTTTTTTTTGATAAAAAACTTTATGGTACAAAAGTCCCGTTCGATATGCCTTAATAACATTTCTTTTCAAGATAAAGGCTAAAGTTTTTCTTAAAAAAGATAAAGGCTTTGAGACTAAAAAAAACACATTAAAGGCTGAGAATAAAAGATAAGCATTCACAAGAAACATAAAGTAATATAATACAAAAAAAAGGAGAAGTTTAAAGTAAGATTCGTACGCGCAAGCTGACTAACAAGGTACGGAAATAACTTAAAGATGAGAAAAGTATTACTCATATGGTTTGTTTTTAACTAATGTTTAAAGTTTCTACACTTTTATTAAGAAATCATTAAATTTATCTTGTTTTTTGAAATAAAATATTACGTTTTATTTATCCAAGACATTTCAACCAATAAAAAATCAATCTGCAAAATTTCAAAAGTCAAGAATACTAAAAAATCAATTAATTATGCATTGATAAGTAAGAACATCACTTACTCCCTTCGTTTCATATTAGTTGTTATTTTGAGAAATGTATCTGGTTAGTATTTGGATGTATTTAACTCAAAAACACATCCAGATACATTCAGATATATTTTATCAAAATGACAACTAATGAACGGAAGGAGTATTTGTGAACAAAAAAAGACTCTTAAAACATTATTTAAAAACAAACGGAGGAAGTATTTAGCTTTTAATTTTCTTGGTCTAAAGTGTTATTCGTTTATTGAATAAAAGAAAGTGGTAATAAATTAGTGTGCATACAAAACATGTTATTAAAATACACGCTTTCGTTCCTTAAATTTGATTTTTTTTCTTTATTTTCACAGTTAAAGAATTAATATATAATTATACATGTGTTAGTTGAACAAACTAAACATTTGTAAATTTGCACACAACTATGAATCAATAGTAATTCAATTACTCCAAATGTTCTTTTTGAATTTTAAAATTTGTTGACATTTAATACTAAAAAGTATACAAAAAGCTATTAATTTAATATTTATAGAACAAAATAAATCTTAGAAAATATTGCACATGGGACAAAAGAAGTAGTTTCAAATATGTTTTTTTTTTTTTTGGGTCACAGACTGAATTTCATTACTTAAGAAAAATGAGAGTTCTCTAAGGTTACAAGTGCTTCCTTAACTAGTGAATCGGCTTCAACATTTACCGTTCTTGAAACATAATTAAATGCAATTGAATTGAAGATAGTCAAATTTCTAATGTCGTCGAGAATGACTTTTATCTCGTTGTGACCATCCCCTGTGTTGAGGAGCAAGACAAGAGATTGTGCATCCGATTTAACTAAGAGGTCGTCGCATCCCGCCTCGAGTGCATATTGCAGAGACGATAGTACGGTCCAATCTTCAGCAGCAAGGGTAGAGGAGACAAACTGTCGGGAGTCCGACGATAAAAGGGTCATGTCTAAAGGCATATTCCGAGGATGTATGACCCAACCCATTCTGCATATTCGTGTTGATGCATTCCATGATGCATCGACAAAGCAAATAAAGTCTTGTGTGGGTTTCGGTGGCTCTGTTTGAGGCAGGGGATTCCTTCTCATAGTCGATAAGTGGGTTTGGGCTTCTTGCCAACTTCGAGCCTCTAGTGTTGCTTTCGTGATCACTTCTGAGACCGAGAGGCATCGTTCAGAGAAGATTCTATGGTTCCTAGCTAACCATAGATGCCAACATATCCAAGCATGTAGTGCAGCAGAGTGTATGCCACAAGGGGGCAATATTTTCCAAGTCTTTGACGTCTCGAAAAATGAAAAGATATCTCTATGATCAGAGAAGGTATTCAAAACAAGGGAGGCTAGAATTGGGGATTGATCCCAGACCTCAGATACGATAATGCAGTCTCGGAGGATGTGGAGAATGGATTTTGGTTGACCACAATGCTTACAATTGATGTTTGAGTTGATTCCACGGTGACCTAGACTTTCCCCCACTGGTAATGCTTTAACTAGTGCCTTCCATAAAAACCCTTTAATCTTTGGTGGTGTTTTAATTCTCCACAAGGAGCTTTGCCAATTGAAGTTACGTTGTTCATCAGGGACATTTTTTGTAGTGAGGAGAGCATATCCTGATTTTATGGTGTAGGAACCTTTGTTTGAGGGGAGCCAGACAAGTCTATCCGGTCTCGGAGTAGTTTCAAATATGTATGTCACTATATTTGCTGATCTATGTCAATCGTTCCTTAGAGGCAATAAACATCACGCCGAATTTGAAATTCAAATCTACATTACAAATTCTTTCACTCTTACATATCATACATACATGCGAGTTCGTTAGTCTAAAACCATATTCAATTCATTTGGATTCAGAAAGAGATGCCACAAAAATCATGCAAATACTATATCACATATAACTAACTTATAGGATAATAAACTTATTATATATTTTTAAACAAATACAAGAGTTTGGTTGAGTCCGATGGCTTGTTTTCACCTTTGTGATTGAATTTTATATCGCTAATGAGATTAGATAGATATTGAATATCACAAGTCATATAAATTTGAATCAATCTATTTTTTGCTAATAATTTATCTTAGATGTGGCAAAAACTACTAAAATACCGAGAACTAACAAGGAATTTTTTGAAGGATATAAATTTTTAATGGCCTAACAACTTCATTTTGGCTTGATGATTAGTCATCAAAAGGACGGATGATTGATATTACGGGCGTGTGTGGCTGTATCGATTTGGGTATAACTTACCAAATGACCGTTGCTGGTGCTTTGCGTAATCATCGACGACAAAATCATCGATTGGCTATATATAATATGATTGAAGATGTGATAGCAGAGCAACTAAAGGGGAGGATATTGCTCTTTGGCGCAGGAAAGGAGACAAGTATCAACCAAAGTTTAACTCTAAAGCCACTTGGGAACTCATACGTGAAGCAACTCCTCCTACATCATGGTGGAAAAAAGTTTGCTTCCCTGCAACTCCTAAAAACTCTTTTCATGCATGACTTTCTACTAAGAACCGATTGACCACTGGAGATCGTATGCTTACATGGAACGTTGATGCAAATGGTAGCTGCATCTTTTGTCAAAACAACATCGAATCAAGAAATCACATTTACTTTGCTTATAAGTTCTCTGAGAAAATTTGGCGAGACTTAACACATAAGCTTCTAGCGCCAAACTATACTACCGATTGGAACGTTATTGTGGAGCTCTTACTGGACACGTCACGTGATCATGTCCACCTTTTCCTCCAAAGGTACGTGTTTCAAGTATCGCTCCATACCATATAGAGAGAACGCAACAATTGACGGCACGGGACAACCTCATTGACAGCCAAACAATTGGTCATGTTTATTGACAAACAAATTCGGAACCGGCTCTCGACCATTAGGGAAGTGGGTGATCAAAGTTATGAAAGTGGCTTGTAAGTTTGGTTTGCTACTAGATGATTATAACATACTTGTTTTCACTATAATAGATTAAAATCTTAAGCAAAACAATGCATTAGTTGTAAAAACGTTTTTTTTTATTTGAATTAATTTTACATTCAATTCGAAAAAAAAAGTTCGATTCGGAAGTTTATGATTCTTAAATGTTATGAATATTTAAATACCCAAAATAGAGACGACTATGGTCCATGGATATAAATCAAATCGAATATCCGAATATATGGCCACCCAAAATGCGACATTGGTTATTGGCATCGCTCCCCTACCAATTTGGAAAGGTCAAAGTGTGGTGGCTATGTACGCATTTTAACAAGGTTCGAGAACTAGATTTGTTGACAAGTCGATTTATGATACAACCAATATGACACGATATCTTTTCTATAACCAAAGCCAACAAACCTATTTGAAAACTTTAGTACCTACTCAATAAAATAATTAAAATTAATGTTACAAGTTTATTGATCGTTTGACCAGTAATCAGTCTTTCTTTCTCAATAGTATATGTGTAGAGTTTCTACTTTAATCATGCATTATATTCAATTATATGTACTTTCTACAAGACATAAAGACCTTTTGAAATTAACGAGGTGGATCGTTCTTGTCAGATAATAGTTCTTATTTCTTAAGAGAATGTACATTGGAGACAATGTGGGTGTGTCTCATAATATAAAATTATTAAAATTTGAGTAAAAAGAAGAAAGAGAATGTTTTTTGTTGAAATAGTGTGGTGTATTGAAATATAAAATTAATAAAAGTTGAGTAAAGAGAGGAGATAGTGGGTTTAGTTGGAAAGATTGTGTCTTGGGGAAGACATAAGAGAGAGATAATTGGGGTGTGTTTAAATATAAAATTAATAAAAGTTGAGTAAAAGGATGAAAGAGAAGGTATAAAGTTGAGTAAAAAAATGAAAAAGAAGGTATAAAGTTGAGTAAAAAGAAGAGAGAATGTGTTTTTAATATTTTTATATTGTGAGACATTGGTAAAATGTCTCCAATGGTGATGGCCTAATGGGTTTACCATTGACCATGACTATAGTAATTATTAGTATTTATACGAACTTGGGGTAAAATAACTTTTGACATCTTCAAGAATAGATTTTGTAGGAATACTTCAAGAGTAGTTTCTTAATCTGAGAAAAGCAAGTGGGAATTGTATAATTTTTATTATTTATAATTGAACTAATGATCTCAACTAATGATCTAGATAGTATAGGTAAGACAAAAATAGCTAAGAAATATGTGTCTGGTAGGCGATTTAATCGGTGTAAGAAAAACCGGACCACATGGAGACTATATGTATTTAACTGTGGATGAAATTACTCAATATCAATTCAACACATTTTGGGGGAAATTTGCTAGATAAGATTTTCATAATATTTTAACAAAGATCGTTGAAATCACACTGTTACATTTCTCTTTGGGAAATAGTCTTCTTGCTTTTGTTTGATAGTTGTTTTATTAGTTAGGACCATCTCAAACTACAGTGTATGTTTTGTTAATATGATAAAATAACTTTTTATAATATCAAATTATAGACCCTTCGATAAGATTCGTTCTTAAACAATCAATTTATTTCTTTCATGTATTTATGAACGGAAGAGGGACACGTTATAAATATATAATAAACTTAAAAACAAAAAATAGTTTACTTAAACATGTTTAATTTTTTTTTTTTCAAACTAGTAGGCCCTGATTTGTAACTATTTTTGGAAACTTTCTTTTGAATACTTATAAATGCTTGGAAACTTTCACGTGTTTTCATATATAAAAAACAATTCTTGGATTTATCCCTCAGGAGTGAATCTTCTCATTTATCCTCTCTTTACTAACCAATCAAAATAAAGATGTGGGAGCCACATAATTTAACTAAAAAAATAACAAATATAATTTAACTAAAAAAATAAAATTAATTTGTTTGAAAAAATTGAAATAAATTCTAAACTCCAAACTCAAACTCTAAACCCTAAAGTTATACCCTAATTTGATAATAGTTAACCCAAAATAGATTTGGGGTTTAAAATCTATGTTTAAATAGATAATTATTATTTATTTAAGTTAAATTCGTTTTTATTAAAGATCCCACATTTATTTCAATTTTAATTTTTATAAAAATAATTTATTAAGATTGGTGGGCTCACAACTAAAATTTGATTGATTAATCAAAAGGGGGTGAATGAGATGGTTCACCCCCTAGGGGTGGACCCAAAAATTGCTCTTATATAAAAGAGAAGCTGATCGACGAGAGCTCGACACGTAAGCGAAATTGTAACTCACAAGATTGCGACATTTGTCTAAAATTGATCGGATGATGACATATGTTAAAAGTTAAATTTAATTAAAACAAATTAAAACAAATTAAAAAGTGTAAACGTTAAACTTCTAATAGTCCAAATTAATAGAAAAAAGAAAAATTCCTAGTAGTTAACAACAAATAGAAAAAGAGGAAAAATTTTAACATTTTAAACTAATTAGGGAAAAAGAAAAAAAATGTAGTAGTCCAAACTAATTATAAAAAATAACATTGGAAATAGAGGGAATATAAATTTTAATTAAGACAAATAAATAAACCGAATCTTATTATATAAAAGAGATTATATAAATTTAAAAGTTTAAAATATGTATAGACAAATAAAAGAAAAATGAAATATATATAAAAAATAGAGAGAATATAAGCGGTAATGAAAATAAAGAGAATAAAAACTATATAAAACCAAAAGTAGAGAGAATATAAATTTCAATGAAGAAAAAGAAAAGAAAAGAATGATAAAACAAAAGAGGTTATATAAATTGAAAAACAAAACAAATAAAGAAAATATATGGAAATTTCAATGTATAATTTTAAGATATGGATAACCAAGCTAAAGACAAAAACAAACTTACATCTATAAGAATATTTATAAAATAAGAAAATGAAAATTTTAGACCCATAACGGTATTAAGAATTATTAAACATGTTCGGGATCTTATTTCTACATTTAATTCTTTTGAAATTGGGTATATCCCACGTTTGGAAAATGTAGAGGCCGACACTTTGGCCAAAAACGCTCTTAGAGTACATTCTTCTAGCACTGCGAATTAATGAAATTTCACGTTGTCGACAAAAAAAAAAAAAAAAAAATCCTTCATCTTAGTTTTTTGCCGCTCAAGAACGAATTTTACTGCATCAAACTAGTAGATATTTTGGTCTGTTAGAATTAAAAAGAAAATAGTTTCTAGTAGCTAGAAAAAAACATGGGAATATTGTGTAAATTAAATAAAAGATGTCACTATAGAAAAAAGCTATTCACTACACTACAATTTCTCTGTGTTTTTGGCTTTTAGCTATTTCAATAACTCGGATTGGTAGTGCTTGTTTTATTCGTTGCTATTTGAATAACTCATATTGGTATATCTATTTCTTATACTATAATTTATCAATTTAGTAATAACTCATTTATTAGCTAATGCTTGTTTTTATTCATTTCTATCATTATATTGTTCGTGGGACAGTCCACACGCGCTTTGGTTGCTCTTTCTGAACACATTAATAAATGGGTTTCAAATTCTTCCAACAAAGATTGGAAAAATAAAATAAATAAATAAACAACTCATTATTTTTGTATTTTAGTTATAAAAAAATGGACACATGTTTTTTATAAATACCTGACATACCTACTGGTCTTATTATTTCTCTCACCAGTCACTGTTTCTACATCTACATTTTCTTCTTCTTCTTCACTCTTTCTTCAAACAACCCAAAAAAAACAGAGAAACTAAAGATCTCAGACAAAAATGAAGTTTGGGAAAGAGTTCTCTTCGCAAATGGTGCCGGAATGGCACGAAGCTTACATGGATTATAACAATCTCAAATCTCTCCTAAAAGAAATCATCAAATTCAAACGCAGAACCAATCCTCACGGTCACCACGCCCATCATCATCATCATCATCTTCAAACCGGTGGATTAGCTCTGTACCGAACATTCAGCGGTTTACTTTCAAAATCAGGAAGAAAGAGACACGGTCACGGACACGGTGGTGGTCAGATCGGACATTTGTCGGAATCCGACGAAGGCGACATCGAGGAAGGATTAAAACCGGGGGCGCCGATTCTGGTGAACACGGCGAGTCACGGTTACGAGACGACGTTTTTAAAGGCGGCGGAAGAAGGAGGAGAGTACGAGATGGTGTTTTTCCGGCGGTTAGATGATGAGTTCAACAAAGTGGAGAGATTCTACAAAGCGAAAGTTGAAGAAGTTATGAAAGAAGCAGAGATGCTTAATAAACAAATGGATGCTTTAATCGCGTTTCGTATTAAAGTTGAGCATCCTGATGGTTGGCCTTGGGAAGAACGTACGGTTGAGATGACTCGATTAGCTTCTGATGTCGCTAATTCCGCCGCTACCGTCGCTGCTTCTACTCCCGCCGGTGCTAGATCCGGTAAGTTTTATAACCTAGACCGGTTTGGTTCGGGTTTTACCGAACCGAATCACTGAAATTGAAATTGATTTTTGTTTTCTTCTTCTTTGGGTTCATTATGGGACAGGAATCGTAATAAATGGCTGATTTGGAAATTGATTTTGTCTGGGTTTAATCGAATGGTTAAATTAAGGATTGATTTGTTTTTTTTTTCCTACTCGTTTGGTTTGGTTAATGAGTTGTTCCGGTTTTCATGAACTGTAACAGTACTGAATTGCTAATTTGAAATTTGATTTGTTTATTCTCTGGTTTTGTTGCTCCGTAACCGCAAGGAATGGCGGTCGATGCTCATTTCCTCTTGTTATAGTGATTATTTCGGTTTATTCCGGTTTTTCCGAACCATAATTGACCAAATTGGTTTTTGGTTACAGTGAAAATTCGAGCTCAACAAGCTCACATGGAGGCAATACAGGAAGGAGGATCGAGCAAAGCTGGTAAATCCTCCGACGACGATGATGAAGACGATGATGTAGTGAAACAAGAAGAAAATGCCGTTTCCGATGTAGTTTCCGGCGACGTAAGTAGATTAAAAGCTGCGAGGCCATCTCCGATTGATGTTTTGGATCGTGTTTCGATCAATCATACGAAGGAAACGCCTAGATCCACCATTAAAGGTGTTCTTAAGGCCTCGACGGAGATTAAGTTTAGCAGAGATAATCTGAGAAGAGTCGAAGAGAAACTCAGACGTGCATTTGTTGAGTTTTACCAGAAGCTTCGATTACTCAAAAGCTATAGCTTTTTGAATGTGTTAGCGTTTTCGAAGATATTGAAGAAGTATGATAAGGTAAAGATTTGGTTTAGAGATTTGAGATTTTTTTTTCTTCTTTTTTTTGTTCGGGATGACTGAAAGGTGTTGCCTCTGTGAACAGATAACTTCAAGGCATGCTTCAAATTCTTATATGAAAATGGTTGATAACTCTTACATTGGAAGTTCTGATGAGGTAACTAAACTTATGGAACGCGTTGAAGCTTCGTTCGTAAAGCATTTCACTAATGCTAATAGAAGAAAAGGAATGAACATTTTGAGGCCGAAACCGAAAAGAGAACGACATCGAATTACGTTCTCCACAGGTGGAATTCATTTTCTTGTTTCTCCTTTTAGTCTTTGTTAGTCAGTTTCTAATCGTGGTTTTCGGTTTCAGGTTTCTTGGGTGGATGCGTGTTTTCTCTTGTAGTGGCTTTAATCGCGATCATACGTACGCGAAACATTTTGCAGGAGGAAGGCCAAGAACAGTACATGAACACTATGTTCCCTCTTTATAGGTAAAACTTAACTTGACTTTGTCCCTACTTATTTATACCAAGTATGGAATTTGTTGTTTAGATGCGTCGTCTTTGTTGTTCTTGCAGCTTGTTTGGGTTTATCGTGCTGCACATACTTACGTATGCTGGTAATATTTACTATTGGAGACGGTATCGAGTGAATTATTCTTTCATACTTGGGTTCAAGAAAGGAACTGAACTTGGATATAGACAAGTTCTACTTGTGGGATTCAGTATTGGAGTCTTGGCGCTTCTTTGTGTTATTGCCAATCTTGACATGGAAGTTGACCCTGAGACTAAAGATTACAAAGCGTTCACGGAACTTCTTCCTCTTTTCCTGCTCGCTGTAAGTCCCTAAAATCCAAAATCAGCTTTTTGAATGTGAAACTCGACTACATGACAATATTAACGGTGTAACTTTGTGATCTAGGTAATGTTTGTAGTTCTAATCTTACCATTCAACATCTTTTATCGCTCGAGTCGCTTCTTCTTCCTCACATGCCTCTTTCATTGCTTTGCTGCTCCTCTTTACAAGGTAAAACATAAACTGAACGGCTCGTTGATTATGAAGTATCGTATTTCAATAAATCTTGATTATTTTTGCCTTTCTTGTGTAGGTTACTTTACCTGATTTCTTGGTGGCAGATCAGTTAACAAGTCAGGTGCAAGCTCTTCGGAGTGTCCAGTTTTACATATGTCACTACGGTTGGGGAGATTACAAACATCGGTTAAACACTTGCACAGAGTCAGATGCTTACAATGCTTTCTTATTCATTGTTGCTGTTGTCCCATACGTTTTTCGTCTCCTTCAGGTGCAAATAAATCTAAACCGTTCAATACTTTCTTTATCCATATAAGACTTGCTAAAAACCCGATATTTTTGCAGTGCTTGAGGCGGCTATTTGAAGAGAAAGACCGAGAACAAGGATACAACAGCCTCAAGTACTTTTTGACTATAGTAGCCGTTTGCTTGAGGACGGCTTACAGTGTTGACAAGGATAATGAATTAGTCTGGAGAATATTAGCTGGGATTTTCTCAGCAATAGCTGCCATTTTCTGTACTTACTGGGACTTAGTGCTTGACTGGGGTCTTCTAAACAGGACATCGAAGAACCCTTGGCTCCGGGATAAACTCCTTATCCCTCAGAAGAAAGTATACTTTATCGCAATGGTGAGTGCAAACAACTATAGAATAAGCTCATTATTTTGAAACTCTCAGAGCTAAACTGATTCTTAACCTTCCAAAAAAAAACTTGCAGATCTTGAACGTCTTGCTCAGGTTCGCGTGGCTTCAGACCGTTCTGGATTTCAATTTCTCGTTTATGCATAGACAGACAATGGTTGCTGTTGTTGCCAGTCTTGAGATTATCCGCCGTGGGATATGGAATTTCTTCAGGTAATAATATAACACACATTACTGCAGTTTTTCGTCACCATGTATCCGCTTTATTTACTAGAACATTCTTGGGTTGGTTTTTTGTTCGTTTAAACAGATTAGAGAACGAGCATTTGAACAATGTTGGGAAGTACAGAGCATTCAAGACGGTTCCTTTACCATTTAACTACGACGAGGATGACGACAAAGACAACTAGACTTTAATACCAGTAGTGGATTAGGATTAGACAAAAAGTTGGTCCATTGAGATCAAGGAGTTACACTTGGGACTTGTAAAAGTTGTAAGGGTTAATTTTAGGAGTTACTAGTATCTAATTGCTAGATTACCCATTGTAATTTAGGGTCATTGGTTTGCAAGAGACATTCTAGGGGGAAAAGCTAAAGAGAGACCCCATTAAGCAATGTACTATGCAATTCTCATTTCGAGTCAATATAATATCACACGTTTCTCAATTTGATCTCTAATAGTTGCATCTAACTTCACATATATACTAATAGACCATATTGCAAAACTAGCTTCATTCAAAGAAACATTCATTGGACCTTAAACACTTTCAAATAGCCAAAGTAACACTCGAGAAACATTCAAAATTAGAATAAAAACATTCCAATATATTAGCAAGATACGCGATATTCTAGTTACCATATTTGACCTGTATGACTGTATAATTCCTGATTTGTAGGGATTCTAACGTGATAGACAAGTTCATTGTAATGTATATAAACAGAGTCAATTCTCTGAGATCAATAACACAAAACATATTATCCTCCAGTTATGGCATGGTATCAGAGCCAAACCTTTTTCACCATTAGAAATTTTCCTTGTTTCTTCTTCTTTTTCGTAAAAACAAATGGCTGCTGAATCGCAACTCGTTACTGGTGGATCTGAGAAAAGCTCCATGATGTCTCCATATTACCTTCATCCATCCGACAATACGGGACAGGTGCTAACTCCGGTGCTTCTAACCGGATCAAATTACGAAAGGTGGGCAAAGCTTATGATGAACTCACTTAGTGCGAAAAGAAAAACCGGGTTCGTTGATGGAACCTTGAAACGACCGTCCGACATTCCTGATGATGCAGAGAAGTGGGACATGGTCGACTCCATGACCATTGGCTGGATTTACAGCAGTATTGACCCGAAGATTCGTGGTCAAGTTTCATTGATGGATAGCGCGAAGGCTATGTGGTCAAGTCTTCGCCGATTCTCTGTGAGGGACGATACCAGAATCCATCAGCTTCATGCTGATATTTCAGCATGCAAACAGAACGGTGATACGGTAGAGGTCTATTTTGGGAAGATCAAGGTCTTGTGGGATGATTTGGCTAACCTTGATAAGGGATTTCAGTGCTGTTGCAAAAGCGCTGATTGTTCTTGTTGAGGATTTAACCGATTATCTAATAGCTTAACTCACAAGTTTCCGATTGTTAGATGTTGTATGAACGTACGAACAAGTAAGAACAGAGTATGAAAGAACACAAGGGTTTGTTCACCTAGAGCTTCGCCACCGATATGGTGAAACTACTGCTCTGGAGCCAGCTCAAGCTAGCAATCCACTATGATAAGAATCTAGCTCTCAAACGCAGAGAAACTAGAAGAAGATGACAACCCTAGGTGATGTTCACAAGATTTACTTCCTCTACAAGTCATCTATCTCTTTATAAACACATTAAAGATAAGATCAACTTATTTTAGATAACTCTAACAATTTAATCAGTTACCACAAACCGGTTAACAAACTGACTAAACCGAGTCTATCTAAATCACCTAGAGTTTAACCAAAACATAGTCTTTTACAAGATAAAGTAAGAGTCTAAAACATACTCTAACATTCTCCACCTTGATTTAGACTCTCAAACTCTTCCGTATGAATTCTTATTCATCTCCTGTGGATTCTTCTGAGCTCTACACCGCTGGCACAACATCCCTAAGGCTCATCAGTTCTTGAGAACTTTAAGCAATTCCAATGTTGCATTGAACTTGCTTATGGGAACAACTTTCGTTAAAACATCTGCGGGATTTCTACTAGTATGAATCTTCAAGACCTCAATCTCTTTAGTCGCTATAACATCTCGAATAAAATTGTACTTTGTAGCCATATGTTTCGTCCTCTCATGAAAAACATTATTCTTGGCAAGACACAAAGCACTCTGAGAATCACACCACACACTAGCCATCTCTTGCTTAAACCCGAAATCTTCAAGTAATCCCTTCAACCAAATAGCTTCTTTTACCGGTTCAGTAAGTGCTATATATTCGGCTTCTGTAGTGGATAAAGCTACAACTCCTTGTAAACTTGATTTCCAACTAACCACATTACCACCAACGGTGAAAACGTAACCTGAAATAGATCTACTTCTATCTCTATCCGCAACAAAATCTGAATCACAAAAGCCATGAACCTTGATTTCATCCGTCTTAGTGAATACTAGCTTCAAGTCAATAGAGCCCTTGATATATCTTAGCAACCATTTAACCGCTTCCCAGTGTATCTCACCAGGACAACTCATAAATCTACTAACCATTCCGATTCCATAAGCTAAATCCGGTCTAGAACCTACCATAGCATACATCATGCTACCAACAGCTGAAGCATAAGGAGTTTCCTCTGTATCAACACATTCATTTGGATCTTTTACCTTAGATAGTTTGAAATGTGCACCTATTGGGGTCAGAGACACTTTAGCATTCTCCATCTTGAAACTTCTTAAGACTTTCTTGAGATATTCTGATTGAGACAAATAGAGAATCTCCTTTTCTCTATCTCTAACTATATCCATACCAAGAATTCTTCTTGCCGGACCCAAATCCTTCATCTCAAATGCTAAACTCAGCTCAACCTTCAAGCTCTTTACGTCCGACATATTCTCAGCTGCAATCAACATGTCATCAACGTATAAGAGTAAATATATAAAGCTGCCTTGAGTTACCTCCTTTGTGTAGACACAAAAGTCATGTTCACTTCGATTAAAACCTTGCAGTTTCATCACCTGATCAAACTTCTTATTCCACTGTCTAGGAGATTGCTTCAATCCATACAGTGATTTCTTCAGTAAACACACATAATTCGGATGCCTTTTATCTTCAAAACCTTCAGGCTGCGACATGTATAAGTCTTCCTCCAACTCGCCATGCAAGAAAGTCGTCTTCACATCCATTTGTTCAAGCTGTTGTTAAAAATGAGCTGTTGGACCTTGTTGTATTGAACTTTGAGGCCCGTTTGGAGATTTTCTGGAATTTTTCCCAAAACCCTTGGGATTTTAGGAAATCCTCCAGATATAAATAGGTCACATTTTTACTGTATTTTTACCAAGTAATTTTTTCCAAAGAAAAAGATTAAAAAAAGAAAAAATTTGTCATACAGTGAATATTTTATATTTTTTTTTGGAAAAAAAATTTTGTTTGATAATTATCTTCTTCTCCGATCGATCTGCTTCTTCTTCTCCGATCTACTTCTCCGATTTGCTTTTTCTCCTCCACTGACCAAACCACCGACCAAACCATCGACCTAACCGATGACGACCATGGAAGACGAGATCGACGACGACCAACAATAACCGTGTCTTCCTCCGCCGACCAATCCCAACGAGCCACATCACCTATATTTACGGTTAACAAAAACTACAAAAGTGTTACCGTAAATATGAATATTGGGGATTTTTCATTTATTTTTTTGGGTTTATTATGTCATATTACCCCTTATTTACGATGTATAAACATGCTCTAAGGAGTCAGACATCCTACAAACTCACCTTGACTTAAATAAATTAGATATGGAATAAATAAATCAGACATGAAAAAAAAAACACCCATGTTTTTTTTTTGGCGGCAAACTATTGTATTAATTAAGAAGAAAGACCATCATAAGATACAAGCATCCTAGACAGAGCCGGGCATGAGCACAGCCAATAAAACCCACGCTTTGGGCCTCCGTTTGTAAATGGTCAATTTTAGGCTTGAATTTTTTTTTTTTTGTAAGTAAATTTGGGCCTCCATTTCAGATTTTGCTTGGGGCCTCCATTGCTTCAGACCCGACCCTGATCCTAGATGGCAGATACATGCCTGCATTATAGGGTAATCATACCCACGCAAGAAACATCCAGTCCACGAATGGGCAATGACAACAAACCTCCGAAAAGGTACATAAAATCCCTTGAAAGGGAAGCAGTAGTTCTCCGAAGAGAAACATCCAAATCCCGGTAACCGGGAACTAACCACAAATCGGCGTAAAGCCGTTGTGGGAACTACCACGAAGCGGCGTAAAACCGCTGTGGAACTCTGCTTAGCATAACATCTACACGATACCGGTGTAAAACCGTGGTAGTGTATGCATGAGACAGATGCAGGCCCTATGAAGATCTTAATCCTAAAAACTAATACAACAAAGCCGACCATAAGTACACATATAGAAAAAATTAAAACATTACTAAATATTTTACTAAAGATAAACACAACAACACTAAGCCTTCTGTTAAAAAACACCCATGTTAAACTCAGTTTACTGTAAATATGAAAAGCTGACATGGTTATAAAAAAATTGTGAGGTTCCACTCGAATATCTTTTCTCTTTTAAATCGGGTTTGGTTCTTTGGTTCTACGCATTTTGCCCACATCAGGGGTGCAAATATTACAATACAAAATTTACAGGTTAATCAAGAATAATATAAAAGCTGGAGGACATTTAATTGAAATTATTAATTGAAATTAATAACTCAGTCATGTAGTCATGTCTGAAACAAAGTAAATGAAGTCGGTGACTACTGTCTCTTCACCAAGACCAAATCTATGGATCAGAATCCTTACCGGAGAAAACCATCTCCGATCAGAACCACCACCGGCGATTCAAACTCCGGCGTTAACTCCCAACTACTTCCGGTTAAGTTTCTCAGCTCCGGTACAATGAAACTAGCCAGAACACTCACCACTTTCTTGATACTCTTCTCTGTGTTACTAGTATTCTCAATGATCTTCCACAATCATCCATCGGATCCAAATCGGATCATGGGTTTCGCTGAAGCAAGAGTTCTTGATAACAGAGATTATTCCAATTTTACTACTACTACCATTGGTATGGATTTTTTGTTGTTCTTCCAAGTCAAAGTTTTGATCTTTACTGATTTTTAGATCTTATACTGGATTTTTAGTTCTTTCTCAATTTCAATTTGGGATCTTTAGTATTTAAGCTAAATGTAATTCACATTTTTAGAAATCTGCTATATTTGGTCTTTGTTGAGTCTAATAGCCATAAAAATTGAGTCTTTATTGGTTAATTTTGTCAAGATTACTCTTTTTTTGATGTTTAGGTGAAAAAAGTTAATCTTTTGTTTTGGTATTTAGCTTAGAATGTTTGTTTGTATTTTTGGATGTTTTGTAGATTCAAAGCTTCTTGGAGGATTACTTGTTGATGGGTTTGATGAAGATACTTGCCTAAGTAGGTACCAATCAGTACTTTACCGTAAACTGTCGTCTTACAAGCCTTCTCCGTATCTCGTCTCTAAGCTTAGAAACTATGAAATGCTTCACAAGCGTTGTGGTCCGGGTTCTGAATCTTACAAGAAAGCTATAAAGCAACTTGATCAAGAACATATTGATGGATCTGGTGAATGTAAATACGTCGTATGGGTTTCTTTTAGCGGGTTAGGGAATAGGATACTTTCTCTAGCCTCGGTTTTTCTTTACGCGCTTTTGACAGATAGAGTCTTGCTTGTTGACCGAGGGAAAGACATGGAAGATCTCTTTTGCGAGCCGTTTCTTGGTATGTCTTGGTTACTGCCTTTAGATTTCCCAATGACGGATAAATTTGACGGGTTGAATCAAGAATCCACGCGTTGTTACGGGTATATGGTGAAGAATCATGCGATTGATACCAAGAAAACTCTGTCTCATCTTTATCTTCATCTTGTTCATGATTATGGAGATCATGATAAGATGTTTTTCTGCGAAGATGACCAAAACGTAATCGGGAAAGTCCCTTGGTTGATCGTGAAAACAGATAATTACTTTGTTCCGTCTCTATGGCTAATACCGCGCTTCGACGATGAGCTGAACAAGCTATTCCCGCAGAAAGAGACCGTCTTTCATCACTTGGGTAGATATCTTTTTCATCCAACAAACCAAGTATGGGGCTTAGTCACAAGGTACTATGAAGCTTACTTATCGCACGCGGATGAGAAAATTGGTATCCAAGTAAGAGTTTTCGACGTAGGCGCAGGTCCATTTCAGCACGTAATGGATCAAATCTCGTCTTGTACACAAAAAGAGAAACTTTTACCTACACTAGTCGAAAAATCCAACCGAGTAAATAACCCGAAACACAAAGCTGTGCTAGTCACATCTTTAAGCTCGGGCTACTCGGAGAATTTAAAGAGTATGTACTGGGAATATCCGACAACAACCGGTGAAATCATCGGTGTTCACCAACCGAGCCAAGAAGGATACCAACAGACGGAGAAAAAAATGCATAACGGTAAAGCGCTTGCGGAAATGTATCTTTTGAGTATGACAGATAGTCTAGTGACAAGTGCTTGGTCTACATTTGGATATGTAGCTCAAGGTCTTGGTGGTTTAAAGCCTTGGATACTTTATAAACCCGAAAACCGTACTTCTCCTGATCCCGCTTGTGCTCGGGCTATGTCGATGGAGCCTTGCTTCCACGCGCCTCCTTTCTATGATTGTAAAGCGAAAACCGGTATCGATACGGGTAAATTAGTTCCTCATGTGAGACATTGTGAGGATATGAGTTGGGGACTTAAACTAGTATGATTATTATAAATTCTTCTTCTTTACTCTGTTTTTGAATCATTTGATGTAACAAAGAGCATAAAGGTTGGGTTTTTATAAAGTCAAAGTTTTGTGTTTTTTCATTTTTGACATTTCCTCAAATTAGATTAAAACAAGAGCATAAAGGTTTGGTTTTTATTACCAAAGTTTCCATTTTATTTGTAATATTGCAGTAAAAACGTGAAATTTGATGATCTTTTTTGGTTCTATTTGAAGAAAGTAAAACAGAGAGATCAGATTTGATTTCTTACTTTCCTCTTTGAATCTTTAGGGTTTTCTGAAATGGATCCGTATACCTCGAGAAGGAGATTATCAATGTCTAAAGCCATTGAGAAAAAACCAGAAGAAGAACAAATTGGAGTCCAAGAAAAGAGATACAGAATGTTTGGATCAGTGAGAATTACAGAGATCTTAGCTTATTTCATGGTGATTATCCCTGTTTTGCTAGTTATCGCAGTTATATTCGGACATGACTCTTATGATCATCAAGGAAATGGCTTTGCAGAAGCATCAAGAATCATCCAAATCAAACCTGAACCAAATCAAACCGGTAAGAACAGAGATTTTTTCAATATTTTCTTCTCATAAAGATTTGATTTTTAATTATTGTTTTGAAATGTTTTGATCAGATTCTGTTGATTTGTCACTTCTTGGAGGATTACTTGTTTCTGGTTTCAAGAAAGATTCTTGCTTTAGTAGACACGAATCTTACCTTTACCGTAAAGCTTCGCCGTATAAACCGTCCTCGTATCTAATTTTGAAGCTTAGAGCTTACGAAGAGCTTCATAAACGGTGTGGACCGGGAACTAGACCGTATACGAACGTGGAGAAAGTGCTTAAACCGAAACAAACCGGTGATTCTTCGGAATTAGAAGGTTGCAAGTATGTTGTTTGGATGGAGTTTAGCGGATTAGGTAACCGGATTATTAGTATTACCTCTGCTTTTCTTTACGCAATGTTGACGGATAGAGTATTGCTCGTCGAAGGAGGAGAACAATTCGCTGATTTATTCTGCGAACCATTCCTCGATACCACGTGGTTGTTACCGAAACGTTTTACCTTGGGTAAGCAGTTTAGTAGCTTTGGTCAAAACTCAGCTCATTGCCATGGAGATTTGCTTAAAAGGAAATCTTCAGTATCGTCTCTGTCTCATCTTTATCTTCATCTAGCTCATGATTACAACGAGTACGACAAAATATTCTTTTGCGAAGAAGATCAAAATCTGTTAAAGAATGTTCCTTGGTTGATTATGAGAACAAACAACTTCTTTGCACCGTCTCTCTTCTTGATACCTTCTTTCGAAGAAGAGCTCGGTTTAATGTTTCCCAAGAAAGGAACGGTTTTTCATCATTTGGGTCGGTATCTTTTCCATCCGTCGAATCAAGTATGGGGACTAATCACAAGATACTATCAAGCTTACTTAGCTAAAGCCGATGAGAGAATCGGTCTTCAAATACGAGTATTCGATGAGAAATCCGGCGTTTCTCCTCAAGTCACAAAACAAATCATTTCTTGCGTTCAAAACGAGAATCTCTTACCGAAACTAAGCAATACGGAAGAAGAGAATCAAGAAGAAGAGTTTAAAGTCAAGGCGGTCTTGGTCACTTCTTTAACAACGGGGTATTTCGAGATTTTGAAAACAATGTATTGGGAGAATCCAAGTGTGACAAGAGAAGTGATTGGAATACATCAACCAAGTCATGAAGGACATCAACAAACAGAGAAGCTAATGCATAACCGGAAAGCTTGGGCAGAGATGTATTTATTGAGTTTAACCGATAAGTTGGTTATTAGTGCTTGGTCTACATTTGGTTATGTAGCACAAGGACTTGGAGGATTAAGAGCTTGGATTCTTTATAAGCAAGAGAATCAAACTAGTATTAATCCTCCTTGTGGTAGAGCTATGTCACCAGATCCTTGTTTCCATGCTCCTCCTTATTACGATTGCAAGGCGAAGAAAGGGATCGATACGGGTAATGTTGTTCCACATGTTAGACATTGTGAAGATATTAGTTGGGGACTTAAGCTTGTTGACAACAATTAACTTTGAAAGAATATTAGTGAAATCTTGATGTTTGGACTAAACTATCAACCAAAACTGAGTAATTCGACATTGTGGTTTTTCTTTTTTCAGTGTGTGTTTTAGCTAATTTTACAATGATCTTAAGTGTTGTCATGAAGCTTAAGCTTAAGAGTAATTTTACACTTAACTTAGTCATGAAGCTTCTTGGGACAGGGCTAATATTATATGTTCCGACCTCGGTGGGGGTTTATTGGTTTTGGTATTTTGTAGTGTGTTGTAATACGAGTTTCAGCCTAAAATCTCCTGAAGAAAATACTAATTTAAAAAGAAAAGGAAAAAAGTCTTGTCTTAAACGCATGATGATGCAAGACAAGAGTAAAGGTTTGACCTAAAAGCTTCTCTTTGATTGGTTACTAAAACACTCTTAACTCTCAATGATTTCTTTTCAAGAATTATAATGTGGCCTGTATTAGTGAGCCTAATTACAACAGGCCCATGTAATTAAATATCTAGTTTTAGATGAGAAAAAAATCTCATGAAATATTTTCCCAACGAACAACGGAAGAATAGGGCTTGCTTGTTTGAATGGATCTCTCACTCACAAAACGGCCTCTCCTTAAATTAAGTAGGAAGTTACCATGTCTATCTTCTTACACGCCTAACTTTCTTCTGTAACTTCTTTTCTTGTTTTGTGTCCTAAAATCTCTTTATATAAACACTTATTAACACTCCTCTAATCTCTCACCAGTCTCATTAAACACACACAAACAATGGCTTCTTCTTCTTTCTTACTACCTTTCTTTCTTATCATTTTCTCATGTTTTATTACTATTTCATTATCAAGAAGATCTTTAATCGACCGTCCTACACCTACAAACCTTCCACGATCCGGTTTTCGACTCGGTCTACGACACGTGGATTCGGGTAAAAACCTCACAAAGATCCAAAAGATCCAAAGAGGGATTAACCGTGGTTCGCAAAGGTTAAACCGGTTAGGAGCTGTGCTAGCTTCAAATCCTGATGATACTAATAACATTAAAGCACCTACTCGTAGTGGAAGTGGTGAGTTTCTAATGGATTTATCTATTGGAAACCCTCCCGTTAAATATTCGGCTATTGTTGATACCGGAAGTGATCTAATATGGACTCAATGCAAGCCTTGTACCGAATGTTTTGACCAACCAACTCCGATTTTCGACCCTTCGAAATCTTCTTCTTACTCTAAAATCGGTTGCTCCTCTGGTCTTTGCGACGCGTTACCTAAATCAAGATGCAATAAAGACAAAGCTGCTTGTGAGTATTTGTATACTTATGGTGATTACTCATCCACTAGAGGGATCTTGGCCACGGAAACGTTCACTTTCGCAGACGAAAACTCTGTTTCGGGTATCGGGTTTGGGTGTGGGGATGAGAACGAAGGAGACGGGTTTTCGCAAGGATCCGGACTTGTAGGTCTTGGTCGTGGACCGCTCTCGCTAGTTTCTCAGCTTAAAGAGACTAGATTCTCTTATTGCTTGACCTCTATTGAAGATAGCCAAGCATCTAGCTCTCTTTTTATCGGATCTTTAGCATCAGAGATTGTCAATAAAACCGGTGCAAATTTAGACGGTGAAGTTACCACAACGATGTCGTTGCTACGGAATCCGAGTCAGCCTTCGTTTTATTACCTTGAGTTACAAGGCATCACGGTTGGATCAAAACGTCTTTCTCTTGAAAAGTCTACTTTTGAGCTAACCGAAGATGGAACCGGAGGTATGATTATAGACTCGGGAACGACCATTACGTATCTCGAGGAGACCGCGTTTACGGAATTGAAGAAAGAGTTTACGTCTCGGATGAGTTTGCCAGTCGATGATTCAAGAACGACTGGACTTGACTTGTGCTTCACGTTACCTACTACCGCGAAGAAAATCGCGGTTCCTAAGCTGATTTTTCATTTCAAAGGGGCGAATTTGGAGCTTCCCGGAGAGAATTACATGGTGGCGGATTCGAGTACCGGAGTTTTGTGTTTGGCCATGGGAAGTTCTAATGGAATGTCGATTTTCGGAAATGTTCAGCAGCAGAATTTTAATGTACTTCATGATCTTGAGAAAGATACGGTCACGTTTATTCCCACTGAATGTGGAAAACTGTAGATTTTTATTTGTTTTCTTCTTTTGTCATTAATAAACTCTTATGCTTTGTGACAATCTCTAGTGCTTCGAATCTTCTTTACTAGATATCTCCGAAAAATTAGTGTTTTCTATGTTGTTGGTATGAAAAGAGGGAGAAGAAAAAACAGAAGTATTCTTTGTAAAAAATCATTTTAAAATTTTCAACAAAAAAAAAATCTTTTTAATTTGGGTGTCGATAAATCAATAATTTGAACTTCAACTAAAATGAAGTAATTTTATATGTTTTTCATTAGTCCGTGAACCATAATTATGTTTTGAGTATGAGCAGCAAAATCACTAGAGTATGATCATTGTCTATCAAAATAATACTATAGTCAATTTTTGCATTTTATGATCTACATAATTCAACTCCATTGATTACAATAAGCAAATTTCAGGTTTACAAATTAAAAAGAAGAAGATATTAATCATTAATTGTTTGCTTTGGATTTTAGAATAATGTATCTATATTACAATTCACCTAAAAGAGTGATAATTGGTTTTGGAATTAGGTCTAGTTACATCATGATTCATGAACAACTCGGAAATCGACATTGATATGATTTTATGAGAATCATTGATAAAGTATGATAATAGTAATTGTGATTACAATTATTAAACTTGGAAGTAAAGAAAAGTGTTCGCTCAACTTCCAAGCAACTCGTGAGATATCGATAGGAAGAGATGAAATGCATGCGTCATGCAAATTTTATTCAATATGGAAATTTAAATACGTCGCCCAACAAACATAATTAAGCCGTAACCGTCTTACCTATATTCAATATGGAAATTTAAATGTTTAAAAACTATGAAATTAGATTTCCTATATATGTAAACATTTTAGAAATATATCAATATGTGGATTGTTTGTCTTAAATAGAATAGTCTAATGAGTAAACGAAATCAAATGTGTTCCAATTCATTGTAGAAAACATTCTAATATCGGGCTTTCAAAGGCCTATAATAATACAAATATTCTTGTTTAATCGGCCCAATGTTGATAGTGTTCTTCTTCTTGTTTAAATTGATTTAAGCCTCTAATTAGTGTCATTGAGTTAGATACATCATTCTTTACCTATTACGTTGTTAAACATATAAGGTTAATAAGTTTCAAAAAAAAAAAAACAGATAGGCTAAATTTTCGAGAGTTTAAGATTCCTATATTCTGTTATTCTAAGGATGTTTGGTTACTTGTTAAAACATTTTGCCATTCCACACCCAATAATGTATCATACAATGTCCTACATCAAATAGTTTTTTGATAGTCTCGCTCGATCGTGCTTACAAACTCATGTTTACTGATCAAGACTTGGTACACAGGTGCAAGCGTATAGACCATCCATTGGTTTGAGAACTAATTCTTCTTATGAAAACCAAATGTGTCTTCTTCAATTGTATTTTCTATTGTCTCGATATACATATGCATGGATACTACGTATCTCACGATTTTTGACTAGCTAGTCTAGAACAACATGGAATATTTTTGCAGTGAATGATCATGTCCAATATTTATGACGGAGCATGATGAAGACATTTTTGATATGGATAATTAATAAACATCCGTGGGTGTTTAAAGTAAACCTAAATGCAAAATTTGGGAAGAGAAGAGAAAACTTGGTGGATCGACAATAGTTGAAGATTACCATACCTCTCTTACGAGAGTTAGTCTAGGAGAGGAACACAATATATATACCCAACATATCGCATGATAATTGATTTGGGCAGCTTGGCATAATGGCATTTGCTACTACTCCCCTCCCTTTAAAGCCTTTTTTGCCTTTTCAATATCGCTTAGGTCGACTAAACTCACAACATTAATTTGTGATTTTATATATCTAGATTTTTTATATATATGTGTGTTTGATTTATTTGTAATATTGGATTCAAATTTGAAAACTAATGGTTTGTACTAGTCTCGTCGTTGTATCACCATGGATATTCAAATCCGGAAGAATGGACAATTGGATAGTGTTAACGGTTAAAATAATAATGGAAGTTCATTGCACCTCGAGTAGTCACAAAAGTTTCAATTTGATTTTGGCCTTGATTGGGAGACTAAGAGCTTGATTGGTTCACCCGCAATCGCTGCGTTTGCAGGCGGTTGCGGTTGGTAGCGTTTTGCACCAATCATTGAAACCGCTTCAAAACGTTCCGTATCGCTCCATGCCGCCAGAAATCAAAAGCTACTTTCCGTAAGCGTTTGCAGTTGCGGGCGGTAGCTAGCGGGTGGTTCAAAAAAAAACATTATTACGTTAATTTACATGTGCTTTCTAATATGTTTCATCTAAACGGTCAAAATTATGTTTTTTGTCATGCAATTATTTTAGGTTTTTTAACCAGAGATACATTTTACTGTGTTTGATTTTTATTCTCATGCCTATTCATCATAACTGCTATGTATTTGTTACTAGTCATGTCTTCGTTTTCTCTTTTCTTTGTTAAGGTTCGAGTTTTCTCTTGTCTTGTTTATCTTAAGAAGAACATGAGGTGTGATTTTTTTATGTTGAGATTGAATTCTCGAATAAGAGACGATATGCCGCCATAAAAAATATTACAAACAATATCTACCTTCGTATTACAATGAATTTTTTCTTTCAATATTTATTTGGTGTTTTATTTAAGTTTTTTCATTATTAATCATGTTGAATTAGTCCTTTTTATATTTATTATCATAACAATATGATTTTTTGGTGTTTTTTAATATTTATATATTATTTTTATTTTTTTAAACCGCTACAGCATCCGCTGTCAACCAGTCGTAAATATCATGCAAACACACCAACTTTTAACCGCTGCACCAGTCGTTCAAATCGTTCAAAAACGATTGAAACCACAACCGTCCGCTTCTGCAAATTCCCGCAACCACAACCGCAACCGCTGCGGCTACACCAGTCAGACCCTAAAAGGCGGTGCGGTTTATGTTTACAAGCGTGGGCCCCATTATGTAGTCTCCAATCAACTAGTTTTTTCAAGTGCGGGACGTTTTTTTTTTCCGACAATATGAAATTTATTAATTATTAAAAGAGAGGACATAGTCTTTGTACAAAGATGGATACAACCAATCAGGTGGATACAAAATAGAAGAATAAGATACTAAATTCGGTGGACCAACTTGAGCAAAAACATGTGCGGGAACATTCGATAAACGACCTGTATGGAGAAAATAACAATGTCGAAACATCATACTCCCATGGAGAAGATCAGAATATAAATTGTCGAGGTTGAAGTTTTTGTAATTTCATGTAACATGTCAATGAGCAGTTTATTATCTCCTTCAAAAGTAACATCAAGAAAGTCCTGTGATCTCGCAAATTCCATAGCTTTAAGGAGTGCCTTTGCTTCGGCCTCTAGAGGTGATTCTAAATAACCTAAACATGCTGATACCCATGAAAGGCGTATACCGTGATAATTCTCAATAGGGGTGGGCAAACGGGAATATGGGACGGGATCTCACGGGAACGGGACGTGAGGTGGAAACATTGGCATGGTCGCCAAATACGCAAAACCGACCACAAGGAGGAAGGAGATTCGGTCTAACATATTATGGACCCTTAGATTTAGGTTAATTTGCTAGGATTTGAATTATAGATTTTTTTGTGTTATTCCACCTAACTTCCCTTCTTTCAAAATATAAAAACAAATATTTTGCCCAAAAAAACTATATATATTTTCAGCTTAATATAAAAAAAGAAAATAGGCATTGACAGTTGACTATGTTAGTTTCCTTAACATATCTGAGAATATAATAACATACTTTATACATTTGTATTCTCTTGCTTATTGATCTTTTAAATGAAAATATGATATTTTTATCTAAAAGTAGTACACAATAAGGATAAATTATTAACAAAAAATTGTGAAAGTGGCCGAGAGTTCAGAGTCGGATCTGAGCATAAACATTTGAAACATTTGAATGGGGGCCCCACTTTGTAGGGGCTCCACTTATTTAAAAAAAATTCAAATTTATATATTAATTTACATAAAATAGATTATTTGATGTAAAAAATGAAAGTTTTATGAGATAGCAAACAATTTTTGTTTATAGAATTTAGTAGTTTATAAGATTATATGATTAAATATAAAAATGTTAAATAGATTTTCTATAAATTTATGTCAAAGAAGAAAACATGATTGTATTGTTGCTAAAAAAAATTATTTTTGTTTAAAAATGATGTAAATTAAATATTGGCTATTTAGATTTGTATAGGGCCCCAAAAATCTTAAATCCGGCTCTGCGTGCGTCATCACTTTCTTTGTGATCCCCACTTTGATAATGTTTAAGTTGATATAAATAAATATAATATCAAATTATTAACAAAAAATTGTACCAAATTTGTGATCCCATTAATTGAAAAAGTAATCACTTTCTTTCTAGTTGAAAAAGTCTTTAACTAATAAATAATTCTTTGATCACTAGGTTAATTACACAAATTTTAACACTTTTTCTGATGATCACTTTCATTTCTTCTCGAAAAATGAGAGTTCAAAGTTCTGACTGCAGTCACATTTCAAATCCATAATTGAAATTCATCCATCTCCATATGAATTCTACTTCGTAATACTATTATATAAAATATGTATTTAAATCCCTTTTATTGTTTTCCACCAATCAAACAATTATTTGCACCGTATGTTATTTTTTTCACCAATCAAACATTGTTTCGTCCCGCTTTTTTAACACAAACCGCACTTGTTCTGCAATCCGCACGATCCGCAGTTATATCGTACCGCCCCGCACAATTTAGTGTCACCATTCCTGAAATTTTTTTTTTTTTCGCTGGGTCACTCCGTTTAAACAGAGCGGTTAAATAGTAAATAATTTTTGATAGAAAATATTATATATTATTTAAAATAGAAATAATAATTTAAAAATTTTAGTTTGATTTTTATATATTTATATTAAAGTTAAGTATATACCTATATTTTTCAGAAATAAAAAATAAAATATTTTATTTGATAAATGAGGCGGTTGCAAACGGACATGCGTTCAAACGAGGTCACCATTCAAAGCCTAAAAAGGTTATCTTTTTCCTAAACTATTTCCCACATCTTTGTGTTTTCTCCAATGTTTTCAAAACCGGACCGGGCCGGCCAGTTGAACCGGTTTGACCGGAGGGTTACCCGGTTTGGTTCAATACAAAAACCCCGTTCTTAGGTTACGAGTGTTTTCACATTTTTTTTGACAATTCCTTTTGATTTTGTCAATCTGCAGCAATTTGTTTGGATCTACATTAAAGTGTCTTGTATATTGACTTAAGAATATTATAAGAATCCGAAAAATGTATGGAAAAAAATATACAAAATATTAAGATTTGAAAGAAAAAGAAGAGAGAAGAGAAGAGATGTTAGGTTAGGTAGAGTCAGTGATTGAATTCTAAGGTATACATGTGCTTTACAAATAGTTTTAATTATACGTTTTAGAAAATGGAATATATAATATATATGGGTACTCTGTCACATTGCTATGTTACCATCTGTGTAAATATTATAATAAGTATAATTAATATGTGAACCGGTTAGACCCGGTTAAACCTCTCACAAATCGATAAGAATATGGATACCAAGAGGTTTGATGTTTCTTTCCAGTAACCATAGGATAAATATTTCCATTTTCCTTCCTACTTCTGAAATGAATTAAGCCAGGATGATTTTGTAAATGGTCAAAAAGTAAAAGGAAATTAAGATAGTTTTTTTTGGGTATAGTAATAGCAACCTTGCATTCTACAATAATAGCAACCTTGTAACACTACAAGAAAACATCTCGGTTTCTGACGGACTAATTCGTCAGAAATCCGTCGGAATCAGGGGTTTTTCGACGGATTTCTGACGGATTTGTTCTGTCGATTCTATCTCGTCAGAATTCCAAATCCGTCAGAATTCCGTCGGGGTAGCCTGACGGAATTCTGACGGATTTGGAATTATTTAAAAAAAAAAAATTTTATTTAAATGAATAATTTTTTTTTTCTTATTTAAATGTATAAAATTTAAATTATAATTAAATAGAAATTGTTTTAAAAACAAATTTAAAGTTTTAAATTAAATTTAAATTACAATCTAAATTTAAAGTCCTTGACGACGTAAGAACTCGTTCATCTTCTCCTCCATTGCACGGTATCGGTCGTCTGCCTCCGCCTTCTCTCTCAGACGCCGTGCCTCCACCTCCTCAATCTGTTTCTGCATACGTGCCTCCGCCTCCGCCTTCTCTCTGTCGTACCGTTCCTCCAAAGAGGTAACCCGTTGGGTCAGTTCGGCGTTTTGTGCTACCAAACTGCTACCACCGTGATAGCGAAACGACGAAACGGATGAGCAACTGTCTTCGGGGAGGCCGTAGACACGACCTCTACTCTTAGGGGTTACCTAAGGAAAAAAAATCAATTT